>CM054114.1:20307573-20906640 GCA_028673005.1 Tanypteryx hageni
GGCACCATGCGAGTAAAAATCAAGTATACACACTTCAATTTCAATTATCGAAAATGAAATTGTCTATTATAAATTTTATTGAACAAGGAATCATCGAGTTCCTCTTATAGCTGAAAATTTTCAAGAACGAGCACTTAAAAAAATTTTTTGTTTGTTTTTCTTTGTTCTGGCTAATCAGCCTCTTGGATTATTATTATCCTTCCACACAGAATATCCTCACAAGGGAGGATGGAAAACCGGTGCCGGCATTAGCCTACTCTTTACGAAGTGCACCAAAAGGCCCAACTGCTTAACATCCCTTCCGAAGGACGAAACGCTGACTTGCGCGGTCTCATCAAAGCATACAACTAGGGGACGAGCTTAAAAAACCTATTGTGGCCACCACACGACTTGCTCCATACCTGTAATAATTTCTAAAAATTCCAAATAGGTGGCATAATAATAAATATTTTAAGAAACTGCGAGAAAAATTTAGACTTTACAAAGAACAGAAATAAATTCAAACCATAGCCTTCTGATATTGGAAAGAGCCTCAAAGCTCCAACAATTAAGAAAAGAAAAAGGAGCGTTACTAACGTAAGACAACTAAGCGTCAATTGTTAACAACAGCGGTCGGTAGGTGGCGTGGTGGTGGCAGCTAAAAATATAAGATATCTCTTAAACAATGCTTTATATTGGAAAATTTTTCAAACAAAGGTTGTAGAAGATTAAATTTCCTACAACTTTTATTCCAATATATTTTTACATTTATCATATATAGTTAGTTACATCTTACGTTGGTAACGCTCCTTTTTCTTTTCTTAATTGTTGGAGCTTTGTGGCAATATCCAATATCAGAAGGCTATGGTTTGAGTTTATTTCTGTTCTTTGTCAAGTCTAAAATTTTCTCGCAGTTTCTTAAAATATTTATTATTATGTAATCTATTAGTTATTTTTAGAAAAAAAAACGTATGGAGAAAGTCATGTGGTGGCCACATCAGATTTTTAGAAATATTATAGGTATGGAGAAAGTCATTTGGTGGCCCCACAAGATTTTTCGTCATTGCTTTGCAGTCCGCATAGAGTTCCCTCGAGGGCCGCCTGGGGCCCGCGGGTCGTAGATCGCTCTATGTTGTGCTCAATCGTAATATCCGGTTCTGTGCCCAAGAGTAGACGAAGGTATTGAAACGACCACCTCCGGTGTTTCTAGTATGATAAGGTCGTACATTTTTCTGCTACCTATGTTACGAGTATAGCCGTGATATAGAGCGATGGCGAGAAACGATAAATCCGAAAATATCAGGTGTAATTTCATCGCCGAAACTGGTTTTGACGGCAAGTCACAGCGCCTGAAAGCGAATCGTCCAGTCATTGGATCTTCTGAGACGTCTTCCTCTCGATCGCCTCTTAGCATTTCGGGAGACGCTGCGCGGTTTGTCGGAAGTTGTGATTTAACCTCGCCTGACATCTTCTCGAGGGCCAATTTGGAGCGAGATGTTAATGGAACGAGTCCAAGATCGATCCGTGATGTTAGGGGGAAGAGTTGAACATGGATATGCTAAAATTGCTGTCGCCGCTGCAAAATGTTAAACAATACACAAGAGGGGCGTGTGCGCTGGGAGATTTGATAAATGTTCGTTCTAAAAAGTCCAGCACCAACCTATGTAACAGTTTCAATTTCCATTTGAGACAAAATAACACTCTTTAATCTCCACGTCCATTTGTATCGACATTCAGTTATATTGTCTTAATTAATTCTGATGCATATTATAAACACAATTGTGGATAGAAAAGATATTGGAAAGTGTATGGCCTATTGCCTAAAAATTTGGTAGTGATGTATTCAAAATTAAGATGGTATTACAAACAAGATGATCCGAACGTAACTTGTGATGCCTTCTTTCCATTTAATCATTTATTTAATAATTATATTGGCTTTCATAGCTTTAAAATCACCGAGGATATGTTGCACTTTGTGTTTCAAAATTTCATAATTTAGCGTTATAAAATATTACAAATATATTTGAACGGAAAACTAAAATCATCACGCGTATTTGTGTTGCAAAAATAACGCGTGTATGTATTAGAGCAGCGATTCCCAAATTATGGTACGCGTACCACCAATGGTACGCAAAGATTCTGCCAGTGGTAGGCGAGTTTAATGTCAGCATACACCCATGGAACTGCACAACGAGTAACCACAGAGAGGGACGGACTATTGCCCGCACCGTCCGGATGTGTCCGCTGCGCCGCTCATGGCTCAGTCAACTGCAGACGTGTCGTTCCTCGTTTGTTTTGCGTTTTCACGTTGCTATTTTAAACAACAACATTATTCTGAACTGAATTGGGTGAGAAACTCGTTTGTTTCAATTGATTTCATTCCTGAAAATATGAACGCGAGGGAAAAGACGAGCTGCTTGATTTGGCTTGTGATGGAGGACTACAATTTGGATTCGGTAGCTACAAACTCGAAGTTTTGGTTAAAGAGATGAGCTAAATATCCCACTCTTTCTGACATAACGTTGAAAATTCTAATCCCATTCTGCAGGATTTACCTATGTTAAATGGGGTTTTCTGCTATGTTGGTAATTAAAAACAAAAATTGAACAAGACTGAACCTCGAACCAGACCTTCGCTGGAAGTTAACTAACAGTGAACCAAATATTAAAATGTTATCTACAAATATCCAAGCTCATCCATCACATTGCCTGATTTTATTTATATTTCAAGTATGATAAATGCGAGAAAATAAATTAGTTTTCAGTACTACCTATTTTATCTGCCTACCTTATATTATTTTGAAAATGCATCTTTCGTTAGTAAATGAAAATTTTTCAAGTTCATACTTTGTGGTACGAAGAAATTTTGTCAGGTTTTCGGTTGTAACGCGAAAAGAAAAGTTTGGGAACTGCTGTATTAGACTATACTGAATCCGAGTCCAACAATAGTGGTTACTATGGCAACACTGGTAATGGGTGATGCAAAATGCGAAAACGTCAATAATTACGCGAAATGCGAAACACGATCGATAAGTAAAATTCTACGATAAAAATTAGAATATCCATTCTTTACCTCAGAGAATAGTACAAATCCCGCACCAATTCCAAGATATTTTAATGTAAAAAGAAAATTACCCTGCACGATGGATTTCAGATTTTCTATGTAAATCAAATGGGAAGGATAGTTCCTGGAATCGAACCCGAGACTTTAAATCTTCGCAACAAAAACTATCCTCTGGAGCTCAGCCCCAGAAGTAAGAGATTTCCACCAAGTGTCATGAAAATCGGTCTATTGGTTCAAATATTAATAGGGGGGACAGACAGACAGCCAGGAGGACACAACGACGAAACTATAAGCCTATTTCCATTTTGGAATGTAGGCTAAAACCATTAATTCCTCCAATAAAATTCATCACTGAAAGGGTAAATACCGTAAGTACCATCAGGTAATACAGTTCATGTTTAATGAAGATTCTACTGTATAATTAGGGTATGGATTTTTCGAGTTTTACCCGATAATTTACCCTCCGATTGCTTTTTTTAAATTTCGGGTAAAACCCGAAATTGTTAGTTTTCTTTAAGCAATTTTTTAAAGATTTTGTCACAGAATTTCTATTTTGGCGCTTGTAGACACCTCAGCACTTGAGTGCAGTCCAAGATGTTCGTGATCAGTTTGTTTATTCTTTTTGTAAACAATTTATTCGTAAACTTACTTTGTAACACAATGTTTAATCTCCTTGGTTTTCTCGCGCCACGAATAGTCAAGGACGCGCCTTAGCTAATCGCTGTTAGATCTTTGATAGGATAAAGAAAAAAGTCCAAGTGACTGTTAGTTCAAAACACTCCGAAAGAAAAATTATTTCACTAATATCTGGTGTGTTTTCAAAAGAAGTTGAGCGGGAAGCAAGATATTTGTGCAGCCTGCGAGGTGTTCCTCTCCACCGGAAGGCGTTGAACACAAGATCACACACTCTCAACCATACTTAAAGTATAGTAAAAGTTTTGATTGTTGATCAAACTTTTAAATTTTTAAACAGGATTTTTATTTAAAAATCATTTCATCCGAATTACAAAATAATAAAACCCGAAAATTACCTGAGATTGAACTTTTTTTAAAGCCTCGAAAACTCTGTAACTTATATATACCCGATATTAACCAGAATGAAAAGGAAAATAATAAAACCCTATATTTACCCTCCAAATGATTTTTTTTTAAACCCGAAAAGTCCATACCCCCTTTATAATCAATACGACCTCCATAATTTTAGATCGTTCCAGGAGATATCCTATTTTTTGATGAATTAAATTGTTGATTATTTTTGTTTCATGGTGGATATTATTTTCTTCAGTAAACTATTCCGCTTTCGTATATTATCTCTTGCGGGTTAAGGATGGCAGGTACGTATCGTATTTGTGGGGAAGCTTTTATGTGTTTTAAAGACTAGAAATTGCTTTAAATTTTTTATTCCATTTAGACTGCAAAAGGAATGGAAGGATGGTCGGATAATAGCAATTGAAACGACCGCTCACAGCACACTTCAACTTATCCATAACCTCCACTCGCCTACTTTAGATTTACACTTTCCTTCCCTCATCTTTTTCCGCTACGCTTTCATTATTCACACCTCCCATCCTCCTACCTCTCCCTTCGTCTTCTCATAACACTTAGTTCTCTTCATCTTTTGCCCGATAATGTTCCTTTCCTTTCTCACCCTCTATCCATTTCTCTGTTTCCTATCAATCCAAACTTTTTCTTTCTCAATGTATATGGAGAAAGTGTAGTGATCGTGAAATAAACTCAAAAATGGCATCGATATTTCCATTGAAATTCGTATGAGCTACATACAGCCTTCTCTCGTTTTACGAACTTTATTCGTTCCACGAAAGTATTCGTTGGGCGAAAACTCGTAAAACGAAAATTATTTTCCCATTACTTCCTATGTAAAAAAATTTAATTGGTTCCAGAGGTCAAAATAAAAAAATATCCCATAGTTCACTTAAAAACAATATATAACGATACCAAATTGATAAAAAAACATCAATAATGATATATTAATGTATTTAAATGACATTCTTAGTCATTAGCCTCTATATATTAGCGGTATTAGCCTGTGTTGACCTACTATTGGTTAAATGCGGCGCATATGTCCTTCGATCGCTCGCCTTTCTCCAATCTTTGAATAATATTTAATATCTGGGCAACACTTAAAGCCCTTCACTCTTTTTTCACTTTACCACTTGCAATACCTGAAAGGCTGGCACGTTAGGAGCCATGGTTCACAAAAATATATCTTGATTTAAAAGATAAAAATGTACACCACTCAGCGAACCGAATTTCACACAGAACGGCAACGCGCGCAATGCGACCGAGATGATGGTTCTTATTCGGAACAGCGTGATGCAATCTGACGAACTTTACCGAGCTTTCCCGAACTTTTCCGAAGCGGATAGAGCACGTATAAGCGAAAATTTATTCGATATTTGAAAAATAGGATTTTCATGCGAACGTGACGAACTCGTATAAGCGAAGATTTGTTCGCAAATCGAAATATGGGTATGAAATTGCTCAGTTCGTATAAGCAAAAACTCGTAAAACGGAAGTTCGTAAAAGGAGGGAAGACTGTATCAATAAAAATGCTGTTTGGCGTCCAGTGTTGTCATCGGTTTTTACAACCAGCTACCGCCAAGCTCTCGTCGCCTCTCTGACGTCATGCGACGACCCTCTTGCTCTGATGCCATTTTCTTTCCCTCTTACCACTATTGCCTATCATTATCTCATCGTACTATCGCCTAAAAGTAGCATTGCTGCTACGAAGAAAACTTTCAGCGTGATAATGCCTATTAACATAACCAGCGACATTATTTAATGGACTACAAGGATACGGATGCGAGAATGTTTGCGCAATTTACATCGTATCGATTTTCGCTTTTTGCTTATTTTTTTCTCATAGTACGGGTTGTGGATCATAAAATAACTTCTGTCGCAAGAAGAATGACAAATAAGTGAGCGTTTGATACATAAACATAGGAAAAGTATCAAAATCGATGGGCTGCTATCGTCATGTGACTGACTTTCTTATATCTGTTGCCAATTGCATAAAATTCATGAAAACTATTCTATTCAAAAGACGCTCTTCTTTGATTGATGGTGGAAGGGTCGCTGAGAACGATGTTTTCCTTCCACTGAGTCACGAAGCAAGAAAAGTTCGAAAGACAGCTCTTTTGGTACTTTGACGTAATCTGCAGCGTTTAAATCTGTGAATAATCTCTGCAACTTACAGTTGAATTTGAAACGTCTCGGTTGCGATGTCAGTACTTAGATTGAAATGCGAGCAAGAGAATTTTTTTTCATGCTGAGATCGTCTAGATGCTTCTCGTTTTATGTAAAAAAAAGATGGAAAGAAATGAGCGTTACCCTCTCCAATTCAGCTATGGGAAATTATGAGTGTATTGTATCAGGGTAAATCTATCGCAATTAGTCATTATTTAAGGAAAATAAATAAAAACTATAAGAATTGCTTTTATATGACGTACCACAGGTCGCCAAGTATTTTATTGCTATTAAATTCGATATGTCAAGGTTTCGATGACTCGGTCTGTTTCATCTTCATTTGAAATTCGATTTTTTTTTCGAGGTTCCATTCTATTTGCGATCAAAAATACGAAATTGGGACTATGTTTGGTTATAAGTTTGCACACCCGTATTAATATTTCGCTAAAAAATAACAGCTGTTTCTTTAAAAGATGCCGTCATTTTAAAAGTTTGTTTTCCTTCTCTGTCACCTTTTAATTATCACAAATTCTCGGCCGTCTTTCATAATAACACGTGCCATTCTTTTCCATATCGCACGCCTACTCATCTCACGACTCATGCGCCCAGCCTTCTTTCCTGTTTTCGGCGTCACCTCCGCGCTTCTTTTTGTCATGAGTATTTGATCTTTTCCTCGGAATTTTGGTGTACTTATAACTTGAAATGCATAGCGGGATGTTAGCTTAAGCGAAATTGTTTTTATCACTGTTCGGGTTACCTTAATAGTAATAGTAAGGTGGCAACAGCCTAAATACACGTGTTACGTGAACGATAGACTAACTGAATAATGGTATTACTGATGTAGAATTCATGTTAGGATTTTCAAGATTCATATATCACAGTTTATATATTAACATATATGCATACATTTACAGTACGCATAGGGGCGGCCCGAGATATTTTGGAGCCCCGGACGAGAAACCACTCCTTCCGTAAATTTCTGTTAAGATATTTTCAAACGAACTTGTTAATTTATTCATTGCTGCGTAAAATAATTGACAATGAAAAAGTAAAAGGAAATTCACCTACAATCTCACCTGTTCCGCCATATAAATTTGTATCTAAGATTTAATCACTTGCAAGTAATGAATATATATATATATCGGGTTAGCGCCCCCAATGCCTTCGCGCCCAGGGCAGCTGCCCGGCTCGCCCGTACCTCGGGCCGGCCTAAGTATGCATCTATTAACATACGCTTATGTGTAAATAATAATAAATAAATAAATATACATACACTGTTTGTAAGATGTTTTAAATAACTCAAAAATAATGTAACTTGTAAATTTCGGCAATACCAAGTTACATTATTTTTGAATTATTGATCTCTACAAATTAACGGCCGAAACAGTTGAATATATTTTAATTAACGTTACAAAATCTGCGCATAAGACTTTTAGTTTCTACATTATTCAGCAAACATTTTGAAATCCTCTTCAAAATGATATTGCGCTGCTTGGGAGGTGTCCTTCAGATAATTTATTAAATTCTTCCTTGGTGATATTTTTTAAAGAATTAGTGTAATAGCCCATCGTACGAATGGCTGCAGGTATATAAAGAAATTTTTTACCACCTAGATCTACTTCCATGTATTTATTTTAATTCTTGTGCCACATTAACAGGAATGGAAAGGTGTACTTCATGTCGGAGTACACAGAGTTTTCAAATGTGTTCTTTGAGATTTCACAATGTTCTCAATATTTTTCGCTCAGATGAGCATTTAACGACAAGCAAGCGAGGTATGTTGTAAAATATATGTAGGTCTTCATGTAAAGTAGTCATTTATTATCCGATTTTAACCAAAATTTGATTCGATCCACCAATTTTAGCAAAACTCCTTAATACCAAATTTCATCAAAATACCTGTAGAGGTTACCGAGTTGAAACAAAGGAACATTGTAAACTACATGTAGGTCTTCATGAGAAGTGGTCGTCATTGTTGCCCGATTTTCACCAAAATTGGAATCGGCAACCAATTTTAGGAAAACTCTCCAATTCCAAGTAGTAGTAATTTATTTTTTAAGTGCTTCGACGGCTATGGTAATCTTGCACCATAATCAACTGGACACAGAAGGGAGGAGGGAAGTCCGGTGCCGGCATTAGCCTACTCATTTACGAAAAGCACCAAGGGGACCTACGGCTTAACGTCCCTTCCGAAGGACGGAACACTGAATTTGCGTGGTCTCCTCAAACCACGCAAACGGAGCCAGGCGACCTCGGGAAAAATTGTACTTGCGCAGGATTCGTGCCCGCTGCCTTTTCGAGCAGAAGGCAAGTAGCAGCAAGCGTCCTAACCACTACACCACGGGCACCCTCTCTAATGCCAAATTTCATCAAAATATGTCCAACGGTTTCCCAGTTGAAACAAAGGAACATTGTAGGTGTTCATGTAAAGTGGTCATCATGCCCAGCGGTTCCTGAGTTTTAACATGCGAACGGACGGATGGACGGAAACGTCCTCCCCACGTTCTCAGTCATCCAAGGTTTTCTAGGCTCCAACTTTCTCTTTCCAATAACTTCCTCTCTAGCTTTAATAAACCCGTTTTTAAATTCCTCCCAACTAAGTTGTCCTTCATAATTTCTCATCAAATCATTTGTTTTTTCTAGGTACTTCTTAGCCGTTGGTAACTCTTTCAGTCCCTGTAGATGCCAGTTCTTTTTAACTGTTCTCTTTATTTTCTTAAACCTAATATTGCATTTTGCCATGACTAGCTTGTGGTCACTGTCTCCATCTGGACCTGGGTAACTATAACACGATTTTACCTGGTTCTTATATCTTCTTTTTACTAAAATATAATCTATTTGAAACCTTCTTCTGTCTGGCGCCTCCCATGTGTATCTTCTTCTTTTGGGAACTTCAAAGAAAGTGTTTGATACCATCATCTCATTCTGTTCACAAAACTCAATTAATCTTTCTCCCCTTTCATTTGTTTCACCTAAACCAAATTTTCCTACCATTCTACTATTTCGACTAGATCCAATCACAGCATTAAAGTCTCCCATTATTATTACATTATCTTTATCTTTTGTCATCTTTATAAAGATGTTTAGATGTTTAGAAATGAACAGGACATTATATTTAACGTTTATTGATTTGGAGAAGGCCTTTGATACAGTTAATTGGGAACTGTTGTTTAAGACTATGAAAAAAATAGGTATTGATTGGAGGGACAGAAGATTAATTTTTAAGCTTTATCTAAATCAAACTACAAGAATAAATATAAATGGATTAGAGAGTGAAGCAAAGATAAGGAAAGGAGTAAGACAAGGCTGTCCTCTATCTCCATATTTGTTTAATATGTTCATTGAAGAAAGTATAGAAGTTATGAAGGAAAAGACAAAAGGCATAAAAATAAATGGAGTTAGAATACACTGCATTAGATTTGCAGATGACATTGTAATATTCAGCGATTCAAAAAGAGAAATGAATAAAATGCTGAAAGTATTATCGGACACGTTAAAACAGTGGGAATTAAAGATAAATATCAAGAAAACCAAATTGATGGTTATAGGCAAAAGTAATGCAGGGACAATATCAAAGATCAAAATAGACAATCAGGAAATTGAGCAGGTGAAGCAGTTTTGCTACCTAGGTAGTACAATTACTGAAGATAATAGATGTGTACAGGAATTGAAAAGAAGAATAGCACTTGCAAAGCAAGCTTTTCAATGCAAAAGGAACCTACTGACAAGCAGTCATATGAATTTGGAAGTAAGGAAATCCTTTGCAAAAGCTTTTGTCTGGAGTACCTTACTTTATGGTAGTGAAAGTTGGACGTTACGAAAGAGGGAGAGGTCCCGTCTGGAAGCGACAGAAATGTGGTTATGGAGAAGATTGATAAAGACAAGTTGGACAGAGAGAAAGACAAACCTTGAAGTTTTGGAAGAAGTAAAAGAAGAAAGGAAACTGATCAAAGGAATGGAAGAAAGGAAGGCAAAATTTTTAGGCCATGTGATTAGACATAATGAATTAATTGTGAACATCTTGGAGGGGAAACTGTTAGGGAAGAAAGGAAGAGGCAGACCAAGAAAGAAATACCTATATGACGTGAAGTCAGTGATGGGAGTTGAGAAATACGAGATGTTGAAGAGAATGGCAGAGGACAGGAGTTCATGGTTGCAGCGACAAGGCTTAGCCTATAGATGAAGAAGAAGAAGGTTATAATTATGCTTTTATATTTTTAAACGTAGATTAAATTTACTTACAAAATTTCCTAACCGTTTACTTAGGGCAATTTAACACAAAAATGAGATGGAACATAAAATCAACAAGTTATTGGTCGTTAGGCGAAAAAAAAACAAAGTTGTCCACAGCATTTGAAAACCGAAATACGATGAATATTTCCCATTCGTAATAAAAGGCTGGTTGTGAAAATTTATCATTGTTGTAAACGTTACAATGTTTAGTTTTTTTTTTAAATTCCGAAGTAACATTTAGGCTGATTCGAAACGGATTCGAATTTCTTAACTGTGGATATCATTCTGTTCTCCGTATATGCGTTCAAGTCTCGAGTTCTGGTCTCAATTCTAATCTATTTTTAAATGCAAATTTTTAAAAAATATCCTACATCCTCTCCAATGCCATTCAAATGGAGAGAATAAAGATTCATGTAATCCAACACGGGATTATTTTCTGAGGTTTTCGATTTTTCTGGATCATAACCCACGACCTCCTCTGCGTTTGCAAAGTTTCAGCTATAAATTCCAATTTGAAGTACTAAAAACACTTGACAAACGAATGGACTATTATATATGATGTGATTAATCGACGCGTGCTTTGGGGAATCATTTAACGCATTAAGCGTTAATATTATGTCTCTCCTGTCCAATTATTTATAGCGATGTGCGGTCAACTTCAACGATATTCATGGATTAATCAGGCGGTTTTCTAGCAGCTGAAATATTGAATACTTTAAAGGCATCTCCATTGTCGTTGCCTGTTATTCATGGCTAGGTGGCATTTATTTACCATTTTATGTTCTCGCCTCTGGGGAATACTCTGAACTTGGCTTTCTTTTTTTGCGTCGGTTTTTAAGATCTTTCGAGAGCAGATGTGTCTCGTGCGACCGGGTGGGCCTTTATGCTAAAAGAAAATCGATCGTTATGCACGAAAGCTCGTAACCAGTCTTCTTCCTATTAATTTGATGTTCCGGTTGATCGACTCTCCTATTTACGCGTATCATCATAGTACAGACGGACCCCGATTTAGCGTCCCCCTATATTGTACCACCCCCGCACACCGTCCACGAATAGTTGCGAACAGAACTTCCACCTTATCATTACATAGAACAAGCGTATGCCTCGTTTTACCGCCATCCCCGCTTTCGAGTCAATATCAATGCTGGGCACATGGCGGCGCTAAATCGGGGCTTGACTGTGTACGCAAATGAAAAAATAAAGACATTTTAACAATAAAAAACTCTTGAAGAACAATATCTTATACTTTCCGTCCCAACCAAGAAAACATCCGCGTTCAGAAACGAGAAAATTGATTTGCTACGATAGTTCAGCGGTAGAATATCCGCCCGGTAAGTGGAAGACCTGGGTTCGATTCCCGGTCATAGCAGACTTTTTCTCATTTCAAAATTATTCCAAATATCCTTTACGTTGAGTAACTCTATTATTAGTTATACTTATCATTACTTATCAGTGTCTTTATTAGCGCTAGAGTAATGCTATACAGTGCGTCATGCAGTATAAAAAACCTTTATGTTATATGTTTTAAAAATTCCGGTTAGTCTAAATCCAGGTTAATAGAAATGCCGGTTAATCGGAGCTCCTGCTGGTCGACATCCGGATAACAGGGAGTTTACCGAACCTCCTCTTTTTGTAACTCTTTTCTCTTCCGACAACCCGCATCTTATTAGCTCAATCTCACGGCGGGGAGCGGGAATAACTTTTTTTCCACCGCCGATCAATCGACTTACCGTCACGAATGAAGTCCTTTTCCGCCCCATTCCCCGTCCTCTTCTCTTTCTCCGCCCATTCCCTCCCTCCCCCACCCTTGAAATCTGAGTCACACTCTCTCTCCCTCCCTCCCTTTTCACCTCTCACTCCTTTTCCTCCTCTCTCCCACGCTGGCCTCCGGGTCGATCCCATGCGCTACGCGTGACAGTCTCTCCGTTGCCTCAGTCGTGCTCTTGTGATCCCTCCGGTTCTCTCTCTCTCTCTCTTCCTCTCATCTCTCTCTCTCTTTTCCTCATTCCCCTCAATTGCTCTTCCTCTCTATTACCCGTAACCTCTCCCCCAACCTCTCTCAAAGGTCAACAATCCCCTCCCCCCCATCCTCTCTGTGCCGCTCCCCCAATGATGGACATACTCATTCCAGAGGATATCTATTCATCGCTTGGTGGACCTGCAGTCTGTAAACATATCTCACCACGGTTCCTCCAGTGCCGTTAGAATATATCTCGGGCCTCGGCGCACTCTTTCTGGCGCATGATATTTTTTTATACCTGCCCCGGTGTGTCTTCCTCCCCACCCTTCTCGTTTTTTCACAAACTGCAGCGACAGGTGATAATTCTCGCGTCACAAGTCGACCTAAACCCATCCGTTTAGGGTCGCTATACCTCGTTGGTGACGCGGTTCTCGAGAGGGATTCGAGTGTCGGAAATCGCGCGGACGAACGAACCGGGTTTATTTTTCGAGATCGTGAGCGTCATCTGTCTTCTATCAACGAGCGTCGTCATTGGTGTTCCCCCATCGAATGCATATTGCCGGACCACGCAGGCGGCCACGTGTCGAGATGATCGACCGTACTGTTATAGTGTTTGGTCCGGGATGGTTTTCGGCGGAGGTTTCGCCTCGTTAGGTTCGATATTCCGCGTCTCGCGAAGGCTTGTTTCCGTTTGGCTCCTCCGCGTGTGTCGCCCGTTTACGCTTTTGATTCCGTTGCGTGTTGTGTCGCGGGCACGGGGACTTCCCCACGCTCGAAGATGAGGAGAGCGTGTGCAAACGTGAACTTTTGATCGATTTCCGTGGAATTTATGCGATCGATTGGGGAGAGGAGGGTTTTTGGTGCTAGTCGGGAGTTGGGTGCGATTCTGTCATTCGCGTTTCAGCGGACCGCGGTGAAGAAATGTTTCTTACACCGCCGCGGATGGTTTCTAACAGCTCTTGGTGCGCGTTAAATTTGTGGCTTTGCCGACGTTGGATTCGGAATTGGTTTTTTTCGCCTTTGGTGCACGTGGATTTGGGATTTGAAAGAGGACGCATATAGTGGTTGTCCAAGGAAATACTGGGTGGAGTTCAACACTTGGATGGATGTTTAACGGGGATGATACGTCGAAACTCCGAATATTCGCAGTGATATATATTATATCGGTACACGGAGGAAGGCTGTAACGAAATACAGAGTGATAGCCCTTAAAAATTGAACAGCGTACGAAGAAATCTTCCGCGAAAAATCGCTCTCGTGGTTTTTAAAACAAAGGACGGTCGGCGTTTTTTGCAGCGCACGGAGTCTGCCAAGTGAGTTGCCTCGGTGGAAGTTAATATTTTTGGGGCGTCGCCGCCTTACACGCTGCCATTTGGTTATCCTTTCTGGAGCAGATAATGCGCGCGTGACACTTCGTCCGTCCGTTTTTTTTCCCTCCCTCGATGGAATTCGCTACTTCCGGACCCTCCTCCTCCTCCCCCTCTGGCCCAGTCGGCTTCAGGGCTCGCTTCCTCTTCCGCGGCTTCACGCGGCTCGAGGAGGTGCCCGCTGGTGCGGACGGTGACAATGCCGGCAACAAGGCGGTCGGCGCGGTTCCGTCTTCTCCCGCACCCGGCAGCGGTGGAAGTCCCGGAAGAGTCCAGCGGAGGTGGGTGAGATGGTCTGCCCTTCCTCCGCCTCGTCCGCAGTGGGCGTGATACCGTTAAAAGGGGGCGGGGGAGAGACATAGGGAAATGAGAATTCGTCCATTTTGTTTTCGTTTTTGTTTTGGCGTGTATCGCGTGCAGGCGCGTGAGGGTCGATGGGATTATTGAAATGGGATGACGGGAGGGATTAAGTCGGACTCTGGCCGCTGCGTTGTTGTCGCAGTGGAAGGGTTCCTGTCGAAGGTCGCGAATAAGTTGATTATGACCGCGCTGGGAAAGAATTGCGAGCCTTTTTTTGGCAGATATGGGTACGATGGAGTTTTGGTCGTGCTTTTTCCTGATTCTAAAGGTTAGGGCTTCGGATCCTACTTGACTATGATGAAGTAGATTTTAATTAAAGAGAATGTTTTCCCAGATTATTCGTTATAAATAATAAAATTTATTGTTCTTTGTTGATCTTTGACCAATGGAATACATGAGTCCCGTTACATATTTGATGGTACAGTCAACCAAATTTCATTTGGACGTGTCCAGCTGGTATTTCTTGAGTAGCGCGTATGTTTTGGTGTGTATTATTTTATAATTATCAACAATCGATTTTTAAGTGCATTTCTGCAGTTGCATGCGTGTGTTGCCAAAGAAAAGCGAAATATTAAAAATTGTATTATCTATTTTTTTACTTGAATCAGCTCATCATAATAAATGGAGTTACCATCGGATTTCCCCCCACGTCGCCGTATATAATTTTTTTGAAGTTGACTTTGTCCATTATCGATTATTTATATCTTTATTTTTATGAAAATTTATTGGGATGAAAATGAAATAATGTCCGTTGGTCATTAAAATGAATTACTGACCTCGATTTGTATCATTTGATTAGCCATATAAATCCTTATTAGGCGGCAAAATCGGTAAATCACCGCCAGGTGCCTTGTTGAAATGGGAATATTTATTGCTCACCTGTTTAATGGGTTTAATGTTAGTTGTTTGTCGCTCGCCATTATCTTAGCTCGCTCATATCACTTTTAATGCAGAATTCTATCCACACTATACCCTGAGGAACTAAGAAGTACCTGAAGTTTTAGAAAAATGGCTAACAGATTTCACTCTCTAAAATTTGCACGCATGGCGTTTTGGCGGACTTTATAAATCGATTTCCAAGCGTATTAACTGTATACAGATCATTAGTCTTTTTTTATACACCACTTTCTTACTATAACAGCTTAGCCATATAAGTTTTAAGGCTTAAAAGATAGTACGGAGAATAAAAGTGGTTGGTCAACTCTCCATTCTTACGTAAATTTTTACAACTTTTTCGTTTGATTCCTATAAAATTCAGGTCCTCGTTTGACGATGGGGTTGTTACATTAGAGATTGTGGTTTTAAAGGAAATTTTACACGTTTTGAACACCTAGAAGAAAATTATGTACCTACTCTGTTAATTTATGTATTACGCTTAACTTATTGTTAATAAACGGAATTTTGTCGTCGGACAAAATGTCACATAATGTTATCCAAGCGAAACGATTCACCTCGAAAAGTCAATACAACATATGTACAATCAGACTCAGATTTAGCGCCCCCCTATATGGTGACACCCCCGCATGCCATCCATGAATTATTGTGAACAGAACTTCCATTACATGTAGCTAGTATATACCTATATTTTCCGCCACCCCCGCTTTAGTGGACAAACGGTGACGCTAAATAGGGGTTCGACTGTATTTTGCACGGTGGTCAAAATTTACGAATTACAATATAGAGAAATACGTTTATGGACGATAAATTGCGACAGAATCAACCGACGGATGTTTTCCATGTTTTTTGTATAACCGAATTTAATTTTGGGAAAATTTCCCGCTTTAGAAGACGGGCCTTTTAATCGTACTTTGAAATCTTTTATATTTATGTGAGCGTATAATTTCAGCCGATAGACGATTTGAAAGGGAAAGAGAGTTATCAAGATGTGAAGAGCGCAGCGGAAAATAGGAGTATATGGAGATCCAGGTTTAACCATGAATAATCACGGACCTGTCTACGGACAGACTACCTATGATGACGATAATTTCAAGAACAAGTTCGACGCACAGATGCACCGAAATTGGGTGGAGAGAGATAGATCCTGTATTATGAATATTCGAACCGCCTTGCCAAGGGCAATGTCTCGTCTTTTCATGCGTCATATTCAAAGCCGTTCAGATTTATCCAAGGTTCTATTTGCTGTTTCTTGCAAGCTTATTGAGACAGTAGTTACCGCTTATTATTACCATTGGTTATAGTTATCAGCTGTTTATTTTTTCATTGAACTACCCAATTTGATCATATTAAGCGTCATCATCTGTATGCCTGTTATTTATGCACTAGATGAATTAGCCCGTTTAAAACGGGCTTTGTAATCAAACAATATAAAAAACAAATTATACCATTTTATTATAAAATTATAGTACATACCTATAGTAATCCTACCAAAATTGGTTGAACTGGCTGAAGAAGCGGCTGAGATATTGAGCGTTACGGACAGAATGACTAAGTGACCAAGAGAGTAAGGGTTTAATTATTAACTAATGTGTGTATATGTAGGTGTGTATCTAAATATATTTTTGATGTTGTTTATGTCTTCCAACCTTTAATCGAACAAAAATATCTCGTACAGAACGAAATTAAATTGGTTTCACGTTTATCTTTTTAAAAATCCAGGTCAGTAACGCAACGCGGAAGCATAATTTCGGAGTCGAGCGTTTTCGTTTTACGTTCGATCGAATGAGTCACCGTGACTGGCGCCTGAAGCACTCTTTCTCTCCCTCTTTCCCCCTTCCTTTTTCTAGCCCCCTCTCTCTCCATCCGTCCACTTCCAGCTCTCCTTATCTCTTCCTTTTTTCATATTAACTCTCTCTCTCTATCGCCCCTTTTGCCTCGGTCTTCCATTACATTCCCATATCCCGCCATCCATTTCATTTCTCCCCATTTCGTCACGACTAGGTTAAAGGGGATGGGTCGAAAGCGCGCCAGTGCGCTTTATCAGCGCCGCGCCATTTGAATGGATTCGACTGTAATTGGAAGTGGATTATCTATTTCTCTCTCTCTCTATCTTTCCGTCTTCTTTCTCTTATCATTCATCAACCCCAAAAAAGGTCGGATGTTTTTATGTGTTATGGAAACGAAAAGCATTCTGGAACTGAATGCTCCCGATGGTGTTCGTGAGCTCCTTTTTTTACTTTCTCGCCTAAGTAGTGTATGGAGAGAGTTTGTGGTCGCGAAAGATAGTCGAATTACAATTAGAGGTTTTTATGAATATGAATTTTAAAACGCCCGTGTGTTAGAAAAAGTGGCATATCTAATTCTGCCTGTTTGCAGTCTGTCGTTTTGAATGTGGCTCTTCAACTGATTAAATTTTGTATTTAAATTTCGCCCGAAATGGAATCCTCGTTAAAATGAACCATAGCGGACAAAAATGGAAGGTGCATACTTAATTTATTGTTTGCTCAAAAGTGACGCCATCAATTTCGATCGTAACTCATCCAATTATAGATATACATATAATAAACAATATTACATAATCCATATGTCTCAAAATGTATCTGTGTAGCGTCTAATGGCTATATAATGCATCGAGTTTATCCTACCGCAATGCTGTCTGTACAATAACGTTACCATTGACGTTATTACATGGACTAGAAGTGGACGGATATGAGAAATTTTGCGCAGCGTGTGCGCATTTCGCCGATTTTTTTACGCATAATTCTTGCTAATCCAGTTGATTTTATTAAGACTTTTGTTAAGTGTGGCAAATTGTCGACAGCAGAAAGTCACTACTTCGATCAAAGTAGTAATTGGTCGTCACAGCTTCCGAATTCCCCTCGGCAACTCTGCGAAGTAAATATTTAAAAATGTCGGCCATTTTACCCGATGGTGAATTTTTTTAACGTCAGAATCTTTTTTATTTTTTTAACGCTTCGGTGTAACGGAAATATTTTTTTCCTTGACAGCCGCTCGAGGGCATGACGCTCGCAGGACATTTGTTGCATGGCCATAATGTGGCTTTAAAGAGGTCGATATGACGGAGTGAAAAAGGAATAAAATCCCCGTCGAGTGCTTCGGCATATCCCCTTTAGAGTGCGCAAAAGTTATTTTTGAATTTTCTCCGGCTATTGTCCATTCTCGTGTTTGGCGCGGAGACGCGCGCGTCGCATGCAGTTTTTAGCTGCTGCCCTACTGCATTGCCGCGGTGATTACATTATCTGTTGTGCGAGTCGTTCGTCATTTGTTATTTTCCTCACATCCCGACCGCCATGTCGCATGCCGTTCCTCATCTCCGATGCGCAGATCTATTTATAATCATCTCATCGGAGTGTATGTTTTCCTGTCAGAAAACGATTGACATTTGTGCCGACCTTTTTGTAAAGTCGGCCACCTCGCACGCCACGTTGCATGCTCGCGACGATCATGTTAATTAAACCCGTAGTACCTCTTGTCCATTAACTTTTAGGAGTAGCTTGTTTAGGCGAAAGTGAAAGGCGCACTTTTTTAAACGCTTAAACAAAAGACGTATTTCGAGCAACTGGATGGCGGAAGCACGCCGAAATGCGTTCTTTTGTCCTTGGCGGATTGGTGGACCTCTGCCTTTGTGTCGAATGTTATTTTTTTCCGATCTAGAGAGTCGAATGTGACTCCTGGGGTTCCCTAAGAGCATCGACCGATTGACTCCGGCTCCATATTTGCTCGTATGTAAAACCAAATATCGAACAACCGGATTTTTTATTAACCGGAGTTTTTCAAGCTTAAAAGTTGAGTTTTTTATATTGCATCACGTACTTGTATATGTATTCAGTTATCTTATGCATAATAAAGGTGTTATTATGTAGTACAAGATTAATTCTCCTGTAAAGCTTCTGTAGCATTGAATTGGACTTTTATTTAGGCTTTTTATTTATTTTCTTAATATTTACTTACCGTATTTATCCGAATATAAGACAAGGTACTTCTTCAATTTTTGCATCTGAGAAATGAAGGGTCGTCTTATATTCACGTGATCCAAGAGGTTAACAGTTTTTAATGGATGGATGGATGAGAATATGACATTCAATGAAACCAAAGTGATGAAAGAAGTGATAGTAATGAGGTAAGTGATGACCAACCTGGCTGGATGTGGGATGGAGTTCTTATACTCAGGTAACTACTTTTTCCCTTCTACAACTACCAATTTTTGGGGGTCGTCTTATGTCAGGATAAATGCGGTATTTTTTCATATATGTGCGACTTTGTATACCATCAATAGGCATATATATATATATATATATATATATATATATATATATATATATATATATATATATATATAACAACTTACGGAAAAGGAAAGGTAAAATGAATATATGGATGTCAACAAGGTGTTGGGATGAGGAAACCCAGTGAGCACTCACCAATCAGACGACTTCAGGTTGGCGAGGCCCCGGGGATGTCGAAGCGACACACGTAAAATAACACAAAAACACAGAAACATCACAAACGTAAAGCTTTCGGAACTACTCCTTCTTCAGCTACAGAGAGAGAATATATATATATATATATATATATATATATATATATATATATATATATATATATAACAACTTACGGAAAAGGAAAGGTAAAATAGATATATGGATGTCAACAAGGTGTTGGGATGAGGAAACCCAGTGAGCACTCACCAATCAGACGACTTCAGGTTGGCGAGGCCCCGGGGATGTCGAAGCGACACACGTAAAATAACACAAAAACACAGAAACATCACAAACGTAAAGCTTTCGGAAATACTCCTTCTTCAGCTACAGAGAGAGAATATATATATATATATATATATATATATATATATATATATATATATATATAACAACTTACGGAAAAGGAAAGGTAAAATAGATATATGGATGTCAACAAGGTGTTGGGATGAGGAAACCCAGTGAGCACTCACCAATCAGACGACTTCAGGTTGGCGAGGCCCCGGGGATGTCGAAGCGACACACGTAAAATAACACAAAAACACAGAAACATCACAAACGTAAAGCTTTCGGAAATACTCCTTCTTCAGCTACAGAGAGAGAACTCTCTCTCTCTGTAGCTGAAGAAGGAGTATTTCCGAAAGCTTTACGTTTGTGATGTTTCTGTGTTTTTGTGTTATTTTACGTGTGTCGCTTCGACATCCCCGGGGCCTCGCCAACCTGAAGTCGTCTGATTGGTGAGTGCTCACTGGGTTTCCTCATCCCAACACCTTGTTGACATCCATATATATATATATATATATATATATATATATATATATAACAGCTTACGGAAAAGGAAAGGTAAAATGGATATATGGATGTCAACAAGGTGTTGGGATGAGGAAACCCAGTGAACACTCACCAATCAGACGACTTCAGGTTGGCGAGGCCCCGGGGATGTCGAAGCGACACACGTAAAAGAACACTAAAACACAGAAACATCACAAACGTAGAAGCTTTCGGAATTATTCCTTCATCAGCTACAGAGAGAGAACTATATATGTATATATATATATATATATATATATATATATATATATATATATATATATATAAATCTGGAATAGGCTCAGCCCTTAAGCATCCGTTATATTCGAAGCTTAATTAGTGTATTTCGTTGTCAATAGCCACTGACAGGCGCTGTTTAACATTTCCCTTTCTTTCTTTCTTTTACAGGCTGTGTTCGCTCACGCTCTCCCGTCTCGTAATACTCAAAGCGCTGGGACCTGACCTCTCCTCAATCATCATAGCGGTTAAGATGCAGGTGAGTGCGGACGAGCGGAGAATATTTGGAATTTTGAGAAAATGTTTTTTTCCACCGGGTCTGAAAAGCACGAATGACATTTATCACAGTCGATGTATTCGATCATCTTGGCAGCAATCATTGCTCGTTTTTTGGTAATTCAAAAGTTTTCGACGATATAGGGGTTACCTAGGAATTTTACGCAAAAATTAGTCGTTTAAAGATTTTACAAACAATGGTGATCCAACGAAAGTAGATCCTAATAAAGAAGTGATCAAAACTCGGCGAATCACCTCTGGTGATGGTGTATTCATAGCCGATACGCTCGTAAGGTTTTCTCGACTTTTTTATGGCTCTTGGGATAAAACACGGGTTTTCTGTTTGATTTTACCCTTTTGGTGAGCTCGATAATTCTTTCGTTAACCGGTATTATAACAAGAATGAAAGGGTTTACCCCCATGTCGGAGCACAGTTTACAAAGGCGTTCTTTACGATTTATTTCATAATGTCAACAAAAAATAAATATTAACGCCCAAGCACCGCTTAACGACATAACAGCAGCGATATAAAGGAAATATCGAATTTGTGCTTTACCGATTTATTTTATATTCAGTAGTAATTAATTAAACAATCGAAAATTATTTGAAACACCTCGCTTAAAATGAGCAGGAGTAATCTCTACGTTCGCATTCATTCCTTCTTCGTGAATTATCCGTTTCTTTTCACTTTATAAAAGGTAAGGAAGATAAACGTGTTTAAGTTCATTTCTTCGTTGTGGAAAATCCATTTCCTTTCATTTTCTGTATTCTGTAGGCCTACGAAAGGAAATATTAAACGTATTTATAGTAGATCTTGTTTACTTCAATTTCTTTTCGTTGACAGCAATTAAAAAAAAAACATTCAGAAACTTTTCTAAGCTAATTACGACTTTCTCGTTTGATTTTCTTGAAAACGGCTACCTCTTCGATCAAAATGTACTAGACAAAACACTTTATTTGATTAGTTCTACAAATTTTGGTTCAATACTTTGATATACGTAATATTTTACGAGATATGACTGAAAATTTATTTTTTGTCAATGGTAAAGTAGCGTTCCTGATTAGGCTATGTAAATCATTTATATCAATTTCTTATTTTCTTTGACTTAAATACCAAATTTCATGAACATCCGACCAATAGTTTCGGAGGTGGTAGGCGCTCATTCATTCATTTGTTCTTCAAATTCGAACTCTTATTTGTCTTCTCTTTCCATCAAACATTCACATCCTTTCTCTCTTCCTGTTTCCCGGCATGCTTCCATCTATAACCAATCCCCACTATCCATTTTTTAAAAATCCCTCCAATCCTTTCTTCTCCATCTGGTTTTCATGTCTTTGCAAAAGCCTCCCCGATACATTAGGCTTGTATAAATTTCCCTTTTTTTATATCGGAAAATGTTAAATTTTTGAATTTTTTTCGGAGTTTCGCGATGTTTTCTCAATTTCACGGAGTGCGCTGAATTTTTCATCATCGCGTCACTTTCTCCGAGGAAGAGTAGTGTAGGTTTCGAAACTTTCGCGTTGCTTTGCTTCTGTCCAGAGAGGTTTTTAAAAAATTGAATTCTCTCGTGAGAAATGCTTTTCGTGTGTTATCGTGAAGAAGGAATTTGAGATTTAGGAAATATCAGCTCTGCCGTCCAATTTTGAATTGGCCGTTAATAATTTAACCTGTCGAATCCGATCGTCAATCTTACAATCTTGAATTATAGGATGTTGGCGATTTTATAATTGCTTCCTAATTGGTAGCGAAAAACCGTTGGAAGATTTTCTTCCCGTTTCCGTAAATTAAATTAACAATGACGGCACAATATGTCTATCCGACTAGAGAATTATCGTGACCTTCTTATGATTGGGGAAAATGAAAAATAATCGCTTTAACATCAAAGATTGAGAAACATAAGTATTCATCTTAGGTATCTCCAGTAGCCATAACAAAGTTATGGAAAACCAGATGCGCATTTCGGCCACAATGCAGCTGTCTTCAGTGGTAATTCACCGAGAGTAGATTCTAAAAAAGTAAACCGCCATTGAAGACGGCTGAAATGTCGGTTTAACATAACATTGTTATGGCTACCGTAGATACCCAAGATAAGCATTTATTTTTCAACATTCTATACTTACGCGCTTATTTTTTGATGGGCGATAAAAAGGTTTCGAAAAATCAGACGCGCATTTCGGCTACAAAGCAGTCGTTGTTAATGACGATTCGCCGTTAGTGGATTCTCCTCTCGTTGAATCGACACTGCTGACGGATGCTCTGCAGCGGAAATGTGCGTCTCGTTTACCAAAACCTTTTTACGGCTATTGGATAGGAATTGTTTCTACGATAAGGCGAGCTCGATACTTCTCCATTGAGTTCGTAATGTGGGAGTTAAACAGCAGAAGATGCGGCAAGAGATTGTTTACAAATTGTATCTTGCTCCGCAACCAGTCGAGTTTGAGTTTCCGTAAGTTTCCGAGTTGTATGGCATTTCCCCGTATCGCTTTTTCTCTTTTTTCAAATCGGTATTTAGCTTTGAGACCTTTGGCAGTAGACCTTCCTGTTCGCTCCGTATGTGTGTCGTTTTAAATAATTCTCGCCGCACCTCGTTAAGTGTGAAATGTTGAATCACAATGAAACAGGGGCTTGCCAAGCAGTCCCTTGCGCAACGAGGCGTTACTTGATTGGAAAAGACTGCGTTTGAATAAAACCGTGTCGCGCAAATTTAATGCCTTAAGAGGAAAAAATCACGTGTTCGCACAGGCTACGAGCTTTTAGCATATTACGTGCATACGCAAAATACTGCGCGCGCGCAATCCAGGACCGTGCATAATTAAATTTTTTACATATTGGATTGAACTTGGAGAAAATTAGATGTGAGCACGTTAGAGGCGTTTGAGATTTGGGAATGGCGTAGACTGGAAACTAAAATTTTGAAGCTTGTCAAACTTTAGGAACTGTTAGTACAGGTTGAGAATCCCTATCCGAAATGCTTGGGGCCGAGCGTGTTTCGGATTCCGGAATTTTTCCATTTTTGGAATACCTGCAAACAGTCTGCGTCTTAACTTGATTCATTACTGTAATTCATCAGTCTCCATCTACGATGCTATGTTATGTTTGGGTTTGGTTTTATGTAAGGCATACAAACAAACATAGCATTTAAAAGATATGCGTGGATATTCACAGTTACCTTCAATTTTAAGTTCGTCGTGATAGATCTTTGCTTGTTTCACGATAAGCATACCGTTAAGAGGCATATGTTCACTCCGACGCTGACGAATCCACTCTTTCAATACAGGATCAAGATCTTCATTTTTCGCCTTGTGCAATGTTTTTCTAATTTTCATTAGCTTCTGTTCATCACTTCCAGGATAGAACTTGAACAGCTTGCCCTTCTGTTTCTTCAGGTCATAGATGGCGGTCGTTCCAACGCCATACTCCTCTGTAAGACGCCTCACACACCACGGTCAAGTTTTTGCAACACCTCGACTTTTTGTGCTATAGATAAGCACAGATGCTTCCTGTTTTTCTTTTCACTATTACCCTTAAGGGTATCTGCAGGTTTTTTTTACTTTTCAATAGTATATTCGCACCACAAAGCGCAGAATAAGCACGAAATAAACGATAATCACAGTGAGTAACGCAGTAACGTCTGGCTATGATGAATGCTGAAAATAAACTTGTGGAATTTTTTACACGTGGCGTCGTGTCGGCTCTCGAAAAAAAGCGCGGATTTCAGAACTTTTCGGATTTCGGAATTTCGGGTAAGGAATGCTCAACCGGTATCTCTAAAACGGCAAGTTCTATTAAAACAAGAAGTCCAAACCAGGACCAATGTAAGATGGTTTCCCAAAGCTGAGGTCCCGAATTGATTACTTATATTGACAGGAAATGTTTCAGTATGTGTTAGTCATTCCAAGGAATTCTCATACCATAAATACTATTTGTAATTCATTGTTTATTAATGATAGACACATTCGGAAAACAAATTAATAGATCATTATTAGGTTTAAAATGCTAAAACCAATGTCAGAATTTCTTTCTTACAGTATATTTTGTATGATTTTTTTTTAATTAAAGAATTTAATAAATGTTACTGTTTATACGCTAACATCTATGGATCAACTATCCATTGCTGAAGGAGTAGTCGAGTGGAAAATAAAATAACCCTTCACTCGTCCATCCTCAAGCCGAGTTCGGTATTAATCGTCTCCATGGCAACAATCCGATAAAATGCGATTTAAAACGCAAAGACGCTATGCTTTAGTAGAAATTTAAAAAAATACGATCAATTATCAAAATTCAGCGATAAAAATTTGACTTTACGTTCTCTTTCCCTTAGAACAGTACAAACCTCGCTCCGATATCACAATTTTAAGATATTTAGCGCATGAGAGGAGTTCCGAGACTTTAGTGCGCTATCAGAATTTGCGCTAAAAGAACAGTTTTTAACATAGCACTTAACCCAGTTAATTTTTACTCTTCGGAAATTTTACTATTTTTGTCTTGCAACTTATATAATGATCCGACATTTTCATGTATTAATTTAAAGTCAAGAAAACGAAGTACCCTATTTACTCGTGTAATACCTGCCTTTTTCCCCACAAGTTCCCATCAAAAAATGGGTGCGACATTACACGACATTTGCCCCTTCATCTTTTGAGGGTAGGCCACCCGCGAAACGCCTATTAAAACTGCGTGCCTGGCGTGAGATGAGGATGCGTTTTCTTCAGTAGGCGCAATATGCCGTGCATTTTATTTCCTCGATTTATAACCAAGGTATTTTTTTAATGCGAAGAATAATATAATAAGCACGATATTTATCAGGTATTTTTTTAAAATTCCTTGCCAGCTGTCAGTAGTAAACCTAAGTCAAGTAAATTTCTATGTAAATAGAAGAGTGTCATTCATTCTCATAGAAAAGGTGATGTAAGAGAAATAAAGAACTGAATTGCATATATTTTTCATTAAAAACAAACGAATTCTGTTAGATTGCCTTTTAATTCGTGACATGCTCAAATCACATTTTACCGTAAGTGATTTTTTTTGGGTTCCTTTTACGTTACGCAATCCTAAAAGAATATATGTACATATTTTTATTACTCTGTATATAAGCAAAGAACAGTCTTGCGATGGAAATGTCACTAAATAGCTGTTGGAATTATTCGTTTGTGCTTTCTGAAAGCTGTAAGTGATACATTTTATCCACAGAAATGTGAGAAACGCTTCTATGTAACCGGTCGCAGTGCGTCTAATGACCGGTTTATTTTTGGTATTGTGTGGTCCCTGAGGGATTTGACACGGGGATTTATTTTGAGCAGGAGCCGTTTACGTTTATTTATGTAAAATTCACTCTTTTTATAGGTGAATAAAGTCTGAGTTAGCTTAATTTCGCAAAATTAGCGAATATTAGTCATTTTTAATTAAATAACGTGAGAATGTGCATCAGCTCAAAATTGAAAATTTCTGCGAGATCAAGGAGCTCAACTCCAAAATAGGTTTTTTAGTTGTCTCCGTGTAATATAATGGCAATGGACGTGAATTTTTCATGTTTACGTGCGTTAAAAAAGTTTTAAAATATTTTTTTAAAGTATTTTCTTAAATATTTACATGTTGCCATAATTATATCATCAAATTCGGCTTCAGATAGATTATTCAACCGATATTGCTGTAAAATATCAAAATTTTGGAAGTGCGGACATGACACGAATTACTGTTTTTTTTTAGATTTTTAGCTCTAAAAACGGGGGTGCGGGCATTACCCGTCTGCGGGTATTAAACCAGTTAATACGGCATTTGTCAATTATTTTTAAATAATTATTTATTATGAACTTATTGGTGTACAACAGCTTCAAAATACTAATTCTTCATGATGGAAAATCACAATTTTCTAATAACATTTGCGATGATAAAACGTATTGTAAAATAAATGGGATATACAAAATATCATAAGTATTTCTGTATATACTTGGTAAAAAATCAATATAGTATATTACCTTGACATGTTCCTAAACTTCTTCACGATTACGAAGATCTTTGATGATGATTGGCCAGCGCAAAAGTAAACAAAAACGGAATACGAGTGATATTACGATTCAGTGGCGCCACCGCAGTTTCAGACACGTAACTGTAGCATAGGTACCAACAGCAAAATGATATCAGAATAAAAAATAACCCAAGATAGCTAAAGTTAAAGTTGTCGCGAACCTAATCTAACCCAATCTTGAACAAAAACCCATCCAAAGCGAACCCAACCCTGCACATCTCAACAGTAACGTTGAGAACTTTAAAACTTCCGATGTTAGCGTCACTGCAAAAGACTGTGGAATTGCGGCAAACCAATATAAAAACATAATAAAAGTGAACGAGTGAAATAGAAATAATGTTAATAAACGTATAAATAACAACAACTTGTCTTTAATTAGAGTGGAATGACTATCTCTGAACAGAGAGTGAAGTACAAATGAAGGTAAGCGATAAAAATGCTGGGACCATAATAAAGGACCGTAGGAGCATTATTTTAAAAAATTTCAAAAATTAAAATTTTAGCCCCGAGTTACCAACCGCGCTATATCGAAAATGCGCCAAACGAGGCATACCTGTATTAAAGAAAACATCTCTGCACAATGGATTTGAGATTTATTATGTAAAACAAATAGGGAAAAACGTTCCTGGAATCAAACCCGGGACTTCAATCTTCGCGAAATAAAATATAGCCCGGAGGTGAGCCCTGACAGCACGAGCCTCATTAAAATCGGTCCATTGATGCAAAAGTTGTTATTAGGGGACACACACAGACAGGATCATTTCATAAGGCTATGTTTCCTTTGGAAACCAGCCTAAAGAAACTTGATCACATTTTGGAGGAAGCTCTCGATGTAATCAGTCTTTTAAGTCATTTGTGTTTCCTTTGTAGAACTCGCCATTTTCACGAAAATGATATAAATATCTTATGTATTATTATTATCTATACTATGTTGACGCTTCTCACTTATGATGTCATCATTATTAACGTATAGGAGGATACTAATGTTTAGGCACCTCCAGATGAGCTACAGACCTGAAATTTGGCACGACTATAGGTTTGTAGTCACAACCAATCAGAAAAATCGAAAATTTCAAAAAAGGTTAATATTTAAGGGGTGTTTTTAACCCCAATGTTTCATTTCAATACTCCATAAGAAAAGCATGGGACTCAGTGCAAGGCTTTCTAAAAATGCATTTTTAAATCACTACAATATGCTTGGGCAGTAAAAAAAATATTTTGCCAGTAGAATTTCTCATGCAAAAAAACTAAATTGGCAGTAGAAAAATAAAATGGCAGTAAAAAAGATAAACTGGCAGTATTCAAGCAGCAGTAAAGAAATTGCAATTAGGGGGAACATTTTGCTCGTCCTCACCGGGTTGGATAAGTTGGTTGAAGTGTTTTTCGTTCCTCCTCAAAGGAACATTTTGTTTTGGGACATTATTGCATAGAGGAACATTTGGCTCGTCCTCACCATGTTGGGTAAGTTGGTTGAAGTGTTTTTCGTTCCTCCTCAAAGGAACATTTTATTTTTTTACTGACCATCGGTTACTATGCTGCAGAATTTTTTCATCCATTGACTACGTGGACTGCATCTTTTACACAGCAACCTCTGTCAGGAAGATGGCGCTCCTCGCCACTTGGCTTGTGGTGTGCTAAAATCTTTAATGATGTCTTCACAAAGGAATAGGCCACTTGCCCGGCGGTCTCGCTCCCATGACCTATCCCCATTTGCCTTCTTTTAATGGAGGCTTGTGAAAGTTTCAGTATACTCATTAAATCCCCATCCTTTGGATGAACTTTGAGCTAGGATCTCTTATACAACTGGTGACATTGCTCAGCAGCTACTGAGAACATCCTTTGTATGTATTCATTTATTTGTTTATAAATTTAAATTTCCAACGCGCTAATCGGCGCATGCAATTTTACATTGCTATATTTAAAGAAAAATATTTGAATTCGGACTTAACTACGCCTAAAAGATTTAATTTTTTTGCCTGTTAAATCGAATGTATTCCAGATAACGCTGTTATTATAACCTCAAACACAGCTAGTCTTTTTAATGCGGGTGTGAGGAGCGTTCTTTTCGCTTTCTATTTTTATTTTGTTTTTTTCCTTCTTTTGTTTACGAAGCATTCTTTCCTTATTTCGACGTTTTTATTTTTCTGTATATATTATTTGGAGGATTCATAGCATATTATTACGGTGATAATCTCTCCGTAAGTGTGACTAATTTAGAATTTAGTAATAAATAGAGGGTTGGAAGCTTCATGAGAATAATTTTAAATATAAGGTTGTTAACCAAATTCTGATATTTTATACTAACGTAATTGCCCGGGCTTTGCCCTTAATTTAGAGTTGAGAATTTTTCATGCACATATCACTCGGTAATATTTTCATCCTTACTCGTTTCGGTTTGCCATTCTATATCCGCCCTACAAACGAAATTTCTTACTGAAATCGATTCAGCCACTACCTTCGAAATTCATAGTTACAGAAAAATTCTAACCTTTATATTGTGGAAGCCCTGTTTAGTCGACCCGGTTGAAATATACTATTTGGGTTATTTATTTATATGAAGATTATATATATCATAATGGGTTAAAATCCACGTGGACAGGTCTCGAGAAATACGCGTAAATAAAATATTATTTTACCTTTAATTGTGGTATCCCTGCTCTTAAGCTCCGCTTTAAAAATCTTGATTTCATTATACTATTTTGTAAAAATTATATATATATATATATATATATATATATATATATATATATATATATATATATATATTTGGTTGACATCTGTTGAGCCAGTTCCTTCCAAATCAATAGTTACTGAAAGTTCAATTTGTAATTGTGGCACCCCTGTTTAGTTGATCCGGTCACAATACGCTATTATGGTATTATATATATATATATATATATATATATATATATATATATATATATATTTGGTTGACATCTGTTGAGCCAGTTCCTTCCAAATCAATAGTTACTGAAAGTTCAATTTGTAATTGTGGCACCCCTGTTTAGTTGATCCGGTCACAATACGCTATTATGGTATTATATATATATATATATATATATATATATATATATATATATATATATAAAATATATGTGTGTGTGTGTGTACATAATAAATATTATAATTTGGTTAATATTGATGCGGACAGTTCAACACAAACACTTGTAAAGACAATTTTATTACTTTTATTGTGGCAACCCTGCTTTCTATATCTATCATAAAAATCTTAATTTTGTTTTTTTTTTGTTTCACAACTCCTTCATACAAAATTTAGTTGAAATCGGTTCGGCCAATTCCTTCCAAATTCATAATACCGAAAAGATTTATTTTGCAGTTGTGGCACCACTGCTGTCGATTCGGTCCAAATATGTCATTTGGTCATGAATTTATGTTAAGATTCAATATTCCAAATTTGGTTGAAATCGGTTTGGCCAATTCCTTCCGAAAGCATAATTACCGAAAAGATTTCTTTTGTAGTTGTGGCACCCCTGCTTGGTCGATCCGGTCCAGATGTCATTTTGGTCATGTCATATGATGATTCTATGTACCTACCAAATTTGGTTGAAATCGGTTCAGCCATTTCTTCCCTGATATATGCGTACAGGCGAACGGACATTGCCGAAATTTGGACCGACCCGTTCCATGGGGACCCCTCGAAATCGTGAAATTTGGATCAGCCCTTACATTACGATTCTTGACCCCGTAGACCGACTTTATCCATTTTAGGCTCGAAAATGTATCTCATCTAAACATTGATATTAGTGGATAATTCGTTAAAATCGGTCAATTGGTTGCTGAGATTTTTCTTAAACCGACATTTGGACCAACAATGAGGACCCTCGGACCCCCGTGGGCCGATTTGAATTACTTTTTGCCACTGCAACTCTCAGGATCAACCTGAAGCTGCTGCCAAATTTTGAAGCTCCTACGTTCATTTTCTGAAGAGTTATGACTGCCACAGACACACACTAACAGCTTCTTTTATATTATTTGTCAATTTTTACGGCCTGAAACGTGTTGGAAAGTACACGCTTGTTGCGTAGCGAAAATTAGGCGTATTTGGTGCAATCGTGATTGCAAGTTGATTAATTCGAGTCAATTCTCTTACCCTTCAGGACAATTTAGTCCATTCATATAATTTTCATGTATCTATGTAAACGTTGTGTCACTACTATCCGTTATTGTAGAGCGACGCTTTAACATGAAACCATACTTTAGGGATAGTTAAAGACGTCTATTTTGTAGAAAAGGTCAACTCCGTCGATAAATCACGGTAAGATTGCCTCCCATTCCGAATTTCATAAAAACTCTTTTGGCCATTCTGGCCCTTTTTTACGCGTACGGTTTGCAGAGGTTCATGACGAAGTTATTATGCCCCACCGCTTTGATGCGAAACTTCCCTAAAAACTCTGTAGGAGGAGAGGAAAAAAAGAAACAAAAAGCGAACGTAATTTCGATTTCTTTTTCGGTGCCCATCTGATCGCTCTCGAGTTCTCTGGCTGGCGTCCGCTCGTCCCTGGGGCCCTATCTGTGTACGAGGTGAAATTAATTAGGCAGAAAGAAATGCAATGTGGGTTGGAGGGAAAAGCACTTAGTGAGGAAAAAATGCTTGACACTTCAGTGTCTTCTCACGAAAGAAATTTGGTGCTGTGAGGATGAGCCGAGATAAACGAAGAATTTATTAAAACCACTCCATAAGCACAGAACATGGCTCAACCTAAGCGAAATATTTGAGTTCATTAAGCATCTGGTACCCGGCTAGTAAATCAAGGCACGCGTATTTGTATTTTTGGCTAATCAACCTCTTGGATTATTATATAAAATATAAGCGCAAAAACTAAACATCAAATACAGAGAACTTGGAAGAAAGCTCTAGGTTTCACATGTTCTGATGCTGCATGTACTCTCACTCCATATAATTTCCAGTCACTTTTCGTCAGTCATTCATTGCTAGTGGTCGAAGAAGTATCTCCTCGTTGCCTTTAAGGTTTGTACTTGTACACACACGCACACGTAAGATGTAACTAAGCGTCAATTGTTAACAATAGTCGTCGGTAGGTGGCGTGGTGGTGGCAGCTAAAATTATAAGATAGGTCTTAAACAATCCATTATATGGAAAAATGTTTCGAACGAAGGTTGTAGTAAATTAAATTTACTACAACCTTTATTCCAGTACATTTTTACATTTATCAAATATTAAAGCATATATTTCAAAATAACGGCTAAATGACAAGAGTAAACACCCACTTCCGGTTGACCGATGTTTACCAAAATCTAATCAGTTCTTGTGACTTTCATAAAAATGTTAAATATAAAATTTCGCGTTGATCTGATTAATAATTTTGAGTTAGAGCACCCACACAAAAGCTATCACATACAGACACACAGACATCATCGAGAAAATGTTGAAAAGTGTTCAGGGGACTTCAAATCGTGTATTTCCGTTGAAATCTCAAAGCCGATTTTTTTCATGAAAACAATACTTTTCCTTATACTACGTATGGAGAAAGTAAAAAGGCTTTCGAGGTCTTAATTTAACTGAAAAAATATGAAAATGTCTGTTAAATTTTACCGATCACTTTTTCATCATAACTTCACGGATCGCATAAAGCGCTCTCAGGGGCCGCATGCGGCCCGTGAACCGTAGCTTACCGACGCCTGATCTATTCATTATTAGTGCTTTTCGTCATTGCTGAAAAGCACTATTATCTTCGTGATGTCCGTCCGTCCGTACGCATATATCAGGGAAGAATTGACTGAACCGATTTCAACCAAATTTGGTGCATAGAATCTACACAAATACATCACCAAAATGACATCTTTGGACCGGATCTACTAAGCAGGAATGCCACAGTTGCCAAATAAAACTTTTCGGCTATTATGGATTTGGAAGGAATTGTCTGAACCGCTTAAGCGAAATTTTGTATGAAGAAGGTGTGCAACATAGAAAAACAAAATCAAGATTTTTAGTATAGATATAGAAAGCAGACTGCCACAACACAAGGATTAATAAAATTTCTTTTTATACGTATTTGTGTTAAATTGTCCTCATCAGTTTGAACCAAATTTAATATTGATAATGTACACATATATATAAAACCATACTAGCATATTTGGACATATCGAGCAAACAGGGGTGCCCCAATTACACATTAAACTCTTTCAGTAATTATGTATTTGGAAGGAATTGGCTTAACGGATTGCAACTAAATTTTGTATATAAGATTTATACATCATGCCATAATGAATTCTACATGTTTAAAGCGGAGTGAAAGAGCAGGGCTACCACAATAAAAGTTTTAAAAAGTACTTCTTTTATACGTATTTCTCGAGAACTGACCAAATGGATTTTAACCAAATATAGTCTGTATAATCTTCATATAAATAAATAACCAAAATAGTATATTTCAACCAGGTCGATTAAACAGGGCTACCACAATATCAAGCTTATAGTTTTTCTGTAATTACGAATTTGGAAGGTATTGGTTTAACCGATTTCATAGAAAACAGTATACGATTTTACTACGGCGATTCGACGAAAAGCACTTCTATACCACGGGAAGCCCGTGTATATCCCTACTTGTTGTACTGTGCGGACGATGGTAAAAATGTGTACATTTGGAAGAGCGAACGTCCGTTTCAAATTGGCGATTGCATAAACAGATAATGGAAGTTAAACACAACCGGAAATCGAATTGAAACATGCTCAAATCAATATACGTTTCATTGAGCTCCATTAATTAAAACATTTCGTTTCAGCTTAATTTTAAAGACTTTCTATTTTTCCGTCGAAAGTCCACGGCGATGTAATATTACCATCATATCCAACCTAACGCAGTTGTTGATTTTTTTAAATCCAGTAGTAATTGCTGTTCTTATTAAACCCAACAAAAACTTAACTGACTTTTATATTAACTTTCTTTGGGTTGTCTGGTTGAGTATTCAAATTAGCAGCTCTAGTTTTGGTCGGCAACTAATTATTTTATCGGCCAGAAATTATAAAACCCGCACTTCAGATGGCGCTTCTATTTGATGTTTGTGAATAAAAGGAATCGTAATAAGGATGGTGTGTCGTCTATCGATATTAAAAAAGTTGTTCATATTTGAGCTCGGATCGAAGGAGAGATTGCAAAGGAAAGAGCCACTTGGAAAAAATTTCTTTTATACATTTCCACGAAAATGTAAAAAAATTTACATTTACATGAGAAACGACTTTAATTGCGTACCATTAAGCTGGAAGAGAAAATTTGAGTTGAGAATCTAAAAAAAATAGTAATTTAAAAGTTGGATGATCCGAGGAATTTGATTTATATCGAGTTACTCTTAAGTTTCCACCCGTTCGAATTGAAACTTACTCTTTTATATACTCTCGTTATAAACTCGACTAATATGTTTTTCAATCGCTATAAACGTAGTTTTTATAACATTTTTTATTGTTTTCTCTTCCAATTTCGATAGAATATTGTTTGATAAAAATAGATCTGTGTAAATGCGCTTTTATGTAACGTTAAAGAGCTGGGATTATGCCAGGCATTCGAAAGACTGCAGGCGAATCAAGCGAAAGCCAACTGAGTAAAAAATGGAACCGGAGGAACCTATTGGCCATTATTCTTCCCTCCGATGGGCTGCAATTTTGCTCGACTCTCTAGAGAAGCGAAATAATCTCCGTCCGTCGGACAAATTGATATTGTAGACTGCCGATTTACCGGATATCGATTAACCGGAATTTTTTATAAGTTATACTTTCGAATTTTTAGGCTGTACAGATGTACTGTGTTTAATACTCGTACACCTAATAAATGTATCAATACTCACGTCAGTACAGCAATTACTTGACCTGTAAGCTTGCTTTATACAATGACATCAAATAGAATTTAAAATTAGTTTTATTTTCTTGGTGTTAACTCAGAGTTTTCGTTTTTGTGTACTACTATGATACTTTTAAATTGGCATATCAATCAAACGGATTATCCAATTAACCGGAATAGGTTCGGTACCGAGGTACCAGATAAATCGGGAGTTTGCTGCATTGCGTAGACTGCGATATACCATATGAAGAAGAAACTGTGCAAGTATTAAAGAATTGAAATAAATATTTATTAGCATTATGTGTGCGAACTAGGCGAGGGAAAGTTTTGTCATTTCATCCGTATTTAATGTTTTCTACCGATTCCACGTCTTTTTTATTGTCCGTAATACGGCTTCTTTGCGGTGCCACCTATGGATATACACACAAAGGTACCAACTTAGAGAAAATGTAAGAAGAGCTTCGTAGACAGACGCAGGAGCAACCGAGGACAGTTCTTGCATGGCGATGACTAGAAACCGGATCTCCTACCTTCTTGGCGGTCGCTAAATTGAGTTAACTTGACATCCCATCTCCTAGATCTTCTTTTGTGTTAGAAGTGTGCCAATGTGAAGGAATGATTCACCTACTTCCTAGACCTAGGAGATAGCCCGTTATTGGCGACTGTTGCATCCCGGAAATAGGAAATACAATAATCACGGATAATTTACTCCCCTTTCCATTTTTTATTTACCCGTCAATCCCCCCTTGGGGGGATTGACGGGTAAATAAAATATCGTATAATATCGTATATATAATATATATATATATATATAATATATATATAATATCGTATAATATCGTATTAATATTTTATGTAGTCAACGACGTAAAAATTACACGATACGCGTGAATCGCGATGGAAAAGATTTGCTTCGAGTTACTATAAATCAGTATGCGTTGTATCGGTAAAACCTGACGGCGTAATTTTTCAGTTAGGCCGTTGAATCGAACGACGATCGAAATTTCCTTATCTCACGCGATTTTTTGTTTTGTTTATGAATGTAACCAAGGTGTGAGTTACTAAGGCTGCGTGGGCCTCGGCTCAAGAATTAATGGTGGACCTCTCTTGTACAATAAATAAAGAATTGACACTAAAATAGGATTTAATGTTCAAGAGATACAAGCAGCCTTGCTAGTTTTATAAGTAAATTGAAAAAGTTTTTTGTGTGAGAATGTATAAACAAAAAATGTTAGTGTTGGTGAGTCTCTTCCGCTTGCAGGATCCTCCGCAGGAGTAGGTTGCGCGGGAGTGGCAATGCCATTACCTGTAATCGTTGCTGTTAACGATAAACAAACTTTATAAGAATTGCTTCTATTTATCGTGGAATAATGGCCCTAGGTTAAAAATAAATAAGTCACAGACCATCATGGAAGGGTGGCAAATGATACATTTGAGGAGAATATTACCATTAACCTTAATGCTTAAATTACCATTATTTGCCGATAAATATTTTGCGTGTTAATTGTTTCCAGAAAATACAGCAGTTTTTCCTGTGTTATTTTGCTCGCTGCCGTCGTTTGAAGTTCCGTGAGCGCCAATTTCGTCGTATGCATTAAAGAAGTCAATTTGAGCTCAAATTAATTTTTTTTTATTATCCAGGTCACTTCCCCTTCTCATTAGCGCGCGTAATAGAGTCGGCTGAGCGTTCATTTTCTTCTGAATGATTGCTGCTGCTTTCGTTTCATATTCTTTGCTTTTTCAAAATTACTTTTATCTCGAGTTTAATGACCGTTTTCATTTAGAAAAATATCACGCTTTTCGATGGAAAACTGTTATTGATGTAGATAACTGTGTATAATTTTTTCATGAACTAGTCGCTGGAATGTCGTGAGAAGTTCTAATTCGTTCTTGGGTATGGAAGTGTTATAAAAAGCGGAATTGGTTGTGTCGGTCGGAGTTTCATCACAGGAGGGGCCTTTCCGTCGTTTTATTATCTGACCTTTTATGTCCTCCATTATCTTTTACAGTTAATTATTATCAGCAACGCGGAAGCATTTCAGAATCATTCCTTATTTGCGTAAATTTCAAGTAAGCGCATTATTCTCCGACAGATAAGTCCTATTAGCGACTCGGAAATGATTTCTGCGGATCATTCTTTGGTGTTGTGGCTGACATTTTACTTTTCGTGTAACGTCGGAATGCCTCTGTAATTGTTGCTATGACATCGGTTTAATTTCTACGTTAGTTAACTTTTAAATTCACTCTCCGTGTCTTTATCGTTGTGTCCAGCCTTGTTGATAATCTCGATTCATCGAAAAATTCCCGTCTTGTAATTTCATTTAGATAATTTAGTGACCTATATTTCATGCGCTTGTTTTAAGACGATCGCACCCTACAGAATATTTGCGATATGTGAGAAAATTTTGCAGGTTTAATTATTTTAGCCATCAAACGATAGCATTATTTCGTCCTATGAGTAATTTTTCAACGGACCTTTTGTTGCTTGGGGAGTTGGCGCTTCAGTCATTTGTATCATTCGCGCCTAAAAGCCCGTTAGGGAGAGAAACTGCTGTGAGCGCCACCTGTTGGCGTTGTCTTTCGCAGAGCCATCTGTTGAGCGGCTAGTGTTATAAAAGCAAGCGAGTCAGGAGGGGAGCTTGGGAAGTTAGTATTATCGTTTTACATAAGGAAAAAAATTAATCGAAATCTGAAATGTTATTTTGGTTCCGTTTGATGAGGGCGGGTGGGAGACCTATTGTGCGGAAATTTTGCATAAGAATTCGCAAATAAAATAGCCAGACCTCGCTTTGAGCGACCCCGTTTTAAGAGGATTCGTTATAGCGCGAAGTAGGTCCGCGCCTACCAAATATTCATAAAACAAAGGCGCCCGACAATTGAGGGGGCCTAGCCACGAATGTGTCAGAAATTCCATTTTTTACATGCTTGTGGATTTTAGTTAAATCATCTATATATCCCCATTTAGGGTCAGCATGTGATGCTAGAAAAGAAATCCCCAGGACGGCACACCGTTTTTATCACTCTTATTTTGACGTTATTTCTAAAGAAAGGTGACTTTTCGCTGTTTTATTTAGGATTCAGGAAATATTTACATTTTTGCCTGAATAAGAATAATGAATTTTTCAGTTTTCTATACCATTTGAAAATTACTGGTGGATAAGTTATTAAAAATGTAAAGATTTGCATCTGTCGTTGAAGGGTGGAAGTCGACTAGCAGCTGTTTTTTCAGGTTAACTGCCTATTTTTAGGCTGGTTTCCAAAGGAAACATAGCCTTATGAAATGGCCATGTATGTATGTGCCCCCTACTAACAACTTTTGCACCAATGGACCGATTTTCATGAAATTTGGTATGAGGCCCATGCTGCCAGGGCCCACCTCCGGGCTATATTTTATTTCTCGGAGATTGAAGTCCCGGATTCGATTCCAGGAACTGTTTTTCCCAGTTTGTTTTACATGAGAAATCTCAAATTCATAGTGCAGAGATGTTTTCTTTAATACTTTAAAATATCTTAAAATTGTGATATCGGAGCGTGTTCTAAGGGGAAAAGAATGTAGATTGTAATTCTTATCACCGAATTTTGATAATTGATTGTATTTTCCTGAATTTCCATTAAAACATAGCGCTTTTGCATTTTATATCGCATTTTATCGGATTGTTGCCATAGAGACGATTATTATCGAACTAGGCTTGAGCATAGACTATTGAACGAATGGGTTATTTTCTTTTCCACTCGACTACTCTTCAGTAATGCACAGTTGATCCAGACATATTAGCGTATAAACAGTAACATTTGTTAAATTCGTTTATTTAAAAAATACATGCAAAATAAAATGTCAGAAAGAAATGTTGACATTGTTTATAATATTTTAAACCTGATAATGCTCTATTAATTTGTTTTAAAAATTTTCTGTGTCATTGATAAACTATGAACTACAAGTGGTATTTATGGTATGAGAATTCCTTTGAATGACTAATACATACTGACACATTTCCTGTCAATATAAGTAATCCATTCGGGACGTCAACTTTGGTAAACCAGCCTGTATTAGTCCTTTGTTTTGGGCTTCTTGTTATTAATATTACACTATAGTTTTCGCTTCGATGGAACCTACTCTCATTCACATTATGACCCCGTTTTGCGCGAATTTCGTTTAGCGCGAAATTTTCAACAACCTATCTGTTGCGTAAAGCGAGGTATTGCTATAGGTGGTTCAACGTTACGCTTGTTTAATTTAATTATAAATGTACTTTCAGGCACTGCCGTGTAATTCTTGAAATTGACAATAATTACAGTAGTAGAAAAATCTGTGTATTATTCTTAAAATCATGATCACCTTTTTCGAAATGCAAATACAGATGTAAATAACTAAGAACTGATAGCTTTTTGTTAAATTTACTCTTAATGTGCAATTTCCGCGAAATTGAAGGGAAATTTTCAGTTTTTTACAATTTTGATACATTAGTACATGAGAAAGTTGAAAGTTCATTGCTGCTCGCTGCATATTCAGAAAATATTTTGTTACAACTGTCAAGTAACAAACTCACACACATGACATTTGGATTTGTGTATTTGAACATAGTAATTCTAATGCTATATCAATTACATTGATTTCAGTTGCTCCCGGTTTTATTTACCTTTAACTGTCGCCTCTTGTCAGTCAGTTTAATCCCGTTAGTATTCCTATTTCTCTGTCGTTCAGTATTTCGCCATATATAGTTACTTACATTAGAATTTCTCATAGTGACGATGGTTTTATAAAGGTGAGCTATAAAAAAAGGAACAAAACCATAAGTAAATATGCCGACAGCCTACATGAAAACTCTCATTAGGAATGTCCATCAGAAGTCTCCATTAAGGAGAGTACGAGTTTATCGAAACGCGGTCCTGGCATAGCAAAACGAGGAAAGCAAGTAAAACACTTAATATTCGGCTCCAGCAAGGAAAAAAACAGTTTTACAGCAATCCCTAAACGCGCCTGGCTCTATTTGGGACGAGTTAATGTGAATGTTACGTGTGATAATATTATAAACTTTCTTTCAAAGAGCTATAATAACGATTTTACATGCGAAAAACTTGACATATACAGCAGTCGGAGTGCTTCCTTTAAAATCGGTGCTGATTTCTCTCTTATCAGATTTAAATAAAAGTGAAAACTGACCAGAAGGTGCATGTGTCAGTAGGTTTTCCTTCAGCAAGTGGAGGAAGAGTGAAATTAGCAAATCTGAACTAAGTGACCCACCCTCACCATTGTGTGTCCCCTGTCAGAATACAGCAAGTGCTCATTATGATTCTTCAGCCAGTGCTATTGATTGTGATAGTAACCCATGTGAAAGTTCCGATAAAAATCCTCATCCAATTTTGCCACCTAACCCCAGCCACAATCCCACCTGTAATCAGGCTCCTAAAATGATTACTCGAGGTCAAGCTGGTGCATCGAAACCTAAAGTAATGTGACTAGATGATGCAATATTAGGCAAAAATCAGTGCACCTATCCAAATTTATGCTGCAACAAAGCTGATGTGGTAATTCAGGAGTGTGTTGCAATCACTACCATCAAATATCCAAATGCAGAAAATGTCCCTCCAACTAGTAGTAAGGATTCAGTCAAATTCTTTTTTCTAAACATTCAGAGCATCAGAAATAAATGTCACCTGCTTGAACTTGTACTACAAGAACTCAATACTGATATTTTGCTACTATCTGAACATTGGTTATCTAGTGAAGAGATCCTTGTCTCTCATATTGATGGGTTTAATCTTATTTCCCACTTCTGTCGCAATCACAACAGATGCGGTGGTGTTGCTGTATATAGTCAACCTTGTATTAATATTAATGGTATTAGTTATGACAACTGCATCGAGAAAGTTTTTGAATGTTCAATAGCCTCATTGAAAGTTAACTCTCCTTTGTATTGTATTTTATGTATCTACCGTTCTCCCAACAGTAACGTCTCTCAGTTTTTCCATTCTCTTAGTGATACTTTAACTTTTGTCTGCTCAAAACATACCGATGGAATTCTGATGTTTTGCACTTCCTCCGAATAAAACTAATACATTTTAATTTAATGAAACAATATTTTATGTGTATTGAAAATTAAAAGTTAAAATAACTTTGGCCAGCTAAAGTTGTCTAGCATAATGCTTAACAAATAAATATTCTGTTTGTATGTAAGATTTGTATCTACATATATCATGCTGGGTGAGTTAGCTACATTTTCGAGGGAGGGATGAGAAGGAGAATGTGAGGGAGAAAGGGAGTAGAATGAGAGGAAGAGGGAGGATAGGGAGAAGAGAGTGTGAAGTATAAGAGGGAGAGAGGGACGGAGAATGGGAAGAAGGAAGAGAGAGAGAAAATACGAGGGTGAGAGTTAGAATAGGTGAGAGAGAATAGGGGTTGAGTGTGGGGAGAGAATATGAGGGAGTAAGAGAGGAAGAATGGGAAGTACCTTAATTTTAATTCATAATCCGCACATACCCGTCATATTTGACGGGCATTTGCGCTAGTCTATTTCTGTGCCTAACGCTGACGTTATCACTGGCGCATTTTAACGCGTTTTTAACAAATTTCCCGATTAGGTGGAAGGTTGAAATTTCGCAGGAATGTTTGATTCAGATATAAAAATTAAATGACTGAAAAAAATACGAAAAATTTCCCGGGTTAGACTCTAGGGGGGCGATTTCTATTTCCCGTAAGATAACACGTAAAAAGCGATTTTTTGAAGTGCAGGCTTTTATTCTTTTGGAAATTGAAATTAGAAAGAATTGACGTACGATCTTCGAATTTAAACTATGCTCTAGGAAAATTAATGAAGTTTATTATTCTATTCACATTTTCCCGCCTACCATTCGAAATCTCTCATATTAAACATTTAAATCACACATTTTGGGAAAATCTCTGTTTTTAAACGGGATGTTGCCTTGCTGACCACGTCATTGTTAAACTTCGAGAATCAAGTGTTGTTTCAACCCGCATACGTGTAATATATACGAGTGCATAGATTGCCTTAAATTATAGTAGGATTTTTGCGAAATTACGTAATCCTAATGGGACTGGGATTTAGTTGGGATTATTTTGTTTATCTGAACGACTAGATAGATGTAGAGTAAGAGAGAGGGGTATGTGGGGAGGGAGATAGGAAGGAAGGGATATAGAATGGAAGGCACATAGAGAGTAAGGGAGGAATAGAATTAGAAAAGGACGGGAGGAAAGAGATAAAGAGGGAGACGGAGAAAAAGAGGGAGAGCTATAGATTGGGACAGGAGGGAATGGGAGAGAAGGGAGGTGGGAGAAAAGAGAGGCAGAGAGAGGGAGGGAGAGAGAGACAGGGAAGGAAAGAGAGAGGGAGGGATGGAATATTATTATTTATTTATTATTATTATTTATTTATTATTATTACTTCATTTTTGACAAGGAGCTCATCATTGGAGAAAACAAGAATGAGAAAGAAATTCTCCCGAATCTCTATTTTGGCAAATTTTATACCGGCTCTTACTGAGTAATTACAGCTGTTATTATTCATTTCTAAGTTCCCCGATGAATTTCAATGGGCAATTACACTAGAAAAATAAACTAATTTTGTGATTATCCATAATAATGAGTTATGAGTACTTAATATGTATGGTTTCAGTAGGATTACCTGTCTTAACAATGGGTTTTTCAACCATATAGTAACTGACACTCGTCATATGATGGGCAATACACTAGTATTTAATATTAAAACTAGTTGTTAAAAATCAAATGCAAATATTAATGATAACTTCAAGTGTATTAGCTGTGATTTTAGGCTATGACTTAAAGGAAATATCTCTGCAATGATATAATTTATAGAATTAATACAAATAAAACAATTATTCAGTGATGTTCTAGGAATGAATGAGTTTATATTGGTGTGACAATGAGCAAATCCTTTTCTTCTTAAAAAAATTTTAAGTTGCAATGTTCTTTATTTCCAGAGTTCTAAGCGCACCTTAAGGTCCAATGAAATGATGCTACCTCCTGGTGGACTCTTGGACACTGAACTACAACTCAACTTCTCCCTTCAGGTGAGCCATATTGGTGATTGTTTGTGATGTGTTTGTGAATGGGTTAAATTGTTGATATTTTGCAAGGAAGCTATATAAAATAGTGAGGTGGTCTAACATTAATGTTAATCTTTTTTGTGGCTAGGACATAATACTAGGAGCTTATTGCTGGTGAAGTCTGTCATTGAACTTTTCATCTTATTCGTAATTGCATGGTGTACTAGATACCTAAGGGTTGAAGTGCTTGGTCAAGTGTTTTTTTATAAGGCTGTATATTTGATGCAAGGCAGTATTCTGTAATACAATTGCTATTGCATATGGATGCATAGGCCTTGTGTTCAACTTTGAATTAAAAACTGAAATACTGAAATTTTAAAACAATCCTTTTTCTATTAATTACTTTTCTGATCGTTGTTACGATGCAAATAATTTTTTGGTTAGAAATATTTTATATTTGACTTGCATATAAATATTTCTTAAATGCATACATTTATAAATGAGCAAAAGAATATTGATGAAGAGTGAAATTGACATTGAAGCACTGAAAATTAAATAAGAAATAATAGTAAAAACATATGAGACTAGTACCGGAGAATGACTGGATGGCTCCCATCTATTCCCTGCTTATGGTAGTCACAAAACTTAGAAAAGGAAAATAAAACCTTGGAAAAGGCTCACATTGAATAAAAGCCTTGATGAAATGAACCTGTCTTACAATAGTGGATGAGAGTTTATTCTGGTAAATTTTCACTAAATTACCATTTAATCAAAGGTGGCCTCATGAACTTTGATTAAAATTTGTCCATTTATAGGGCTTAATATTATGAAGGTGTGTGTGTGTGTGTGTAATATGTATGTTTTATTTCTCAAAAAGCCAGTATATAAACTTTGTTGACATAAAATATCAGTTCTGTTTCCATAACCGGGCAAAAGGTAAACAAAGTGAGGGTTACATTGTCGATGGTGAGAAGCCAAGCTCTCACCATGAACAGCAGCAGCATTGTTGCCACAAGTCAAACCACATGTTAATATGGGGGTGCCGGTGGTGTAGTGGTTTTGATGCTGGCTGCTGCTCGAAGAGGCAACAGGCACGAATCCTGTGCAAGTAGGATTTTTTCCGAGTTTGCCCGACCCCCTGTTTATGTGGTTTGAGGAGACTGCACAAGTTCAGCATTCTGTCCTTCAGATAAGCAGTTGGCCCCCTTGGTGCTTTTCGAAATGAGTTGGCTAATGCCAGCACTGGGTTTCCTTCCTTCTGTGTCTGTGTCCAGTTGATGACAGTGCAAAATGACCATAGCTGTCAATGCACTTTTAAAAAAATCAATTACTACTACTATTATTACCTGTTAATATAACCAGTGACATTGTATGGGTTAGAAGTGTATGGATATGAGAAAGTATGTGCAAGAAATGTTGCACTGATTTCTTCATTTATAAACACAGGCCTGTGAAAGTGGTAAGCCTGAAAAGGGAGAGCCAAAATTTTTTACTACTGGCTGACACAAACCTCTCTCCCATCTCTCTCTGTAAATCTCTTATTTTTAAAGAGAGGGATATAAGTATGCTCGATCTTTTATGCCTTCTATTATTATCTACTTTATTTTTTGTTTGTATTCAATTTATCTGGGCCTTAAGTCTTGTTGGTGAATAAATTACAGTATATACATATTTTGTCTGAGTTGATTTTTATTTGATTTTATTTTCATTTGTGGATCATTTGTTTACAATGTAAACACCTATTTAAATACTTTGGAAATGGTAAGGTTCAGGAGGCTACAAAATAAAGCCACAATTGCTACCAGATCAAAAATAAACTCCAATAACGAGAATATTAGGTATAAAAAACTCTTATTTTATTACCAAAATATGAAAAATTTGTAATTGGTGTCGTAGACCCCTTTTGAAAAATTTGGTGAGAGGTCAACATTGTAATTGGTGGCCTTTGATCTAGTGTTTTCATATTGAATAATATTTAGTGAAATAATGGGTTGTTTCCATAACTGGGTGAAAGGTAAACAAAGTGATGGCAAGAAAGCAATGAGAAATGGTACTAAGATGCTACCAGTATGCGTCATATGCTATGCTATGGTATTGGTTTCCTTCCCACATTCACTGTGCCCTTCCCTCCTCCCCTTCAGGTTGGGTTCATTTTCATTTATATTACTCATAGTCCTTATATTGAAATGTTTCTAATATTTATGTATGATGTTGAAGTTGTGTTTTTTCGCCTTTCCCCGTGGTAGTACTATTACTCGTAGGTTTCTTGCCATCAACTGTGCTACCGTTGCTTTGTTTACCTTTCACCTGATTATGGAAACAATACAAATTAATGTTTTTGAAGAATTTGACTTTTCCCCTCAATTGGGTTTCTGTGAGTTTTGCATTGAAAGTGTGTAAAACGTTTTAATTTTTTTCTGTCATACCTTTTGCAGTATCCTCATTTTCTGAAGAGAGATGGCAATAAGCTTCATGTGATGTTGCAAAGGAGAAAGAAGTACAAGAACAGAACAATATTGGGGTTTAAGACCCTAGCAGAAGGAAGCATCAACATGTCTCAGGTATTTGATCACTGCTGAATTATCTTGGATGAAGTTCTTGATGTTATAATTTCTTCCATTCTTCTGTATATATGTTTTACAAAAATTGTTTCAATATTGTATCATTATTTCCCTTATAATAAAAGGCTATGTTGGTCGGTTAGTTGGTCTGTTGGTCCATGTCACGCTCTTAAAATGCAAATAACTCGATTAAATATGCAGATATAAACTTGATATTTGGCAGAGATAATTTACTCTGATATAAAAATACTGTGACGAAGGAAAATTTACGAAAAATAACCGGGGTTCAACTCCAGGGGGTGATTTGCATTCCCATAAGATAACATGTAAAAATCGACTTTTTGACGTGCAGGCTTTTCTTCTTTTGAGATTAAAATTAGAAAGAACTAACCTACAATCTTCAAATCTAAACCATTTTAAAGAAAAAATTATGTTTCTTATTCTGTTCATTTTTTTTACCTATAGTTTGAAATCCCTCATGATAAACTTTTAATTCACATATTTTGGGGAAATCTTTCCATTTTAATGGGGTGTTGCCTTGCCTATCTTACATTGTTAAACCTCGAAATCCTATTTTTATTTCAATCCTCATCGGTTTAAGCATGCTTTGAAGGAGAGAAGGACAGAAGGAGTAGGACATGATTTGCATAGCAATCAATGTACACAACATTCGTTGCGTTATTTATGAGAAGGAATACCTAAAGAGCTGAAATAATGTAAAAAATAAAATAAAAATCGCAATAATGAGCTAAATGGTATGGAAATCTGAGGAACATGCTGGGCATTTTAATAAGCACACCGAGCATGTAAAATATTTGTAGAGTGAAGGATTGGGTGATAGGTTACGGGAGTTAAGTGGAGTACTTGAAGGTTTGGGAAATAGGGAGAGAAAGAGGTTTAAAAGAATCAAAGAATTGCAAAATTAATAATAAAAGGCTATGTTGGTCTGTGTGTAAAGTTAATAAAATGTGAATAACTAGATCAATGAAGTAGATAGAAAATTGAAATTTGACAAATTTATATAATGAGCTGATCAGAATTTGTTTATTTAGGGTTGACATGGTAATTTAAGAAATAAATTTCCATTTGTGGCCCTATTTTGAGGGGGTATTTATTGCACTTCCTCCTAATACAATTAATAAATTTTAATTTAATGGAACAATATTTTATGTTGACTGAAAATTAAAAAATATATAGTTCACATTATATTATATTCCAGAGAGTTAAAAATAATTTTGGCCAGCTAAAATTACCTCATGTAATATTTAAGAAATAAATATTCTTTTTGTATCTAACATAAGATTTCAGTCTACATATACAAGGTCTGACAATTAAGTTTGCGAACTCCACCTATATCTTCCCATGCTTACGTTATTGGTGATCGACTATTTAGTCTCCTTCAAGTATTCCCCTCGTGATGCAATGCACACCTGCCACCGTTTCTTCCATCCTCGGTAGCATTTCTGAAACTCATCTTCTGGAATTGCATTTATTGCCACCGTCATATTGTACTTGATGTCTTCAACCTACTGAAAATGCACTCCTTGGAGAACATTTTTTATCTTAGGGAATAAAAAGAAGTCGCAAAGGGCCAAATCAGGCAAGTAGGGTGGATGTTCCAGTACAGTAATCTGTTTCTCGGCCAAAAAATGTTCTCACAGACAATGCTGTGTGGGCAGGTGCACTGCCATGCTGCAGGATCCATTTGTTTTCCCTGAGGAGTTCAGGTCGTTTTTGCCTAACTCTTTTTCTCTGAGGTGCTTGAGCACTTCCAAGTAGTAGTATTGATTAACTGTCTGTCCTGGAGGCTCAAATTCATGGTGCACCATGCCTTTTGCATCGAAAAAGGTAATTAGCATTGTCTTCACTTTGGACTTCGACGTGCTCATCATTTCCTCTCTCCCCTCAGAAAATCTCTTAATCCATTTGTAGACTGCTGTTTTTCCCATCGCATGTTCTCCATAAACTGATGTTAACATTTCACGGATTTCAAGACCAGTTTTTCCCGAGTTTCACCAGAAATTTGATGTTTATTCGTTGTTCTAACACTACAATAACTTCTACTACGCACAAGTGACTTGCCCCAGGTTAGCCACTCTACTGCTGTTTACTCACGTGTTCGTGTCATATTACGCTGCACTCATTTGTTTTCCAGTGTCGACAGTCGCCAAGAAAAAAAATCAGTTCGCGAACTTAATTGTCAGACATATCATACTGAGAGAGATAACTACATATTTGAGGGGAGAATAAGAATGTGAGGGAGAAAGGGAGGAAAATGGAAGGAAGGTAAAGGGAGAATGGGAAGAGGTGAGGGTGAAGAATAAGAGGGAGAAAGGGATGGAGAATTGGAAGAAGGAAGAGAGGGATAATAGGAGGGAGAGAGGAAGATAGGAGAGAGAGAGAATTGGGGAAGGAGGGAAGAGAATAGGAGTGAGTCAAAGGGAAAGTGAGGATGAATGAGAAGTGCCTTAATTTTAATACATATTCTGCACATACACATCATATCTGACAGGCAATTATGCTAGTTAAGAATATAATAACAAAACCTTCAAAAATTTAATTTGCATGCAGTAAAACCCTGTTAATATGAACTTCAAGTAACTTAATTATCATTGTTTGTAATATATCGTTGGTAGCTCACAATAACTTTGGCTCAAATTATTAGATGTAAAGTACTCCTTTAGCCAAACAATTAGAGGGTATTACAACAACCCAATGCATTTCGCCCACAAGGTGGGCATCTTCAGGGGCAAAACCTGTCTCGACAGTGACTGGTAATTGGAAGATGCCCACCTTGTGGGCGAAATGCATTGGGTTGTTGTAATACCCTCTAATTGTTTGGCTAAAGGGGTACTTTACATCTAATATTGTTTGTAATGACATTTTTTATCATGAATATTAAACTGAGTAAAAATTCAAAAACAATACACCATTTTTTGTTGTCTTTAACTAAACTCATATCACATTAATATTAATAAAAATTTGTTTTAATTTCCTTTAATGGGAAGTTCAAATGCCTAAATTATCATAGGAGTTATTTGTAAAAGGTAAAATAGTCTCCAAATGTTGTAATATGGCATTTGGAGGCTGTTTTACCTTTTCCCGTTCATTTGTGCTGTGAAGATCATTTCCATATATAGGAGTTATTAGCATAAACAAGTCGATTATATGATTGCTTGCTTCTTTTGATCAGGTTTTACAGCGTCAGATGGATCTGGAGCTGGACTTGTACAGTGATACTAAAGAAAAGAGTAACGTGGTTGCACGTGTGACAATGCTGTCTGTAAGTAGTCAGCCAGTAGATGCAGAAGATGGTGCTGGTGGAGGTGGTGGGGGCGGCACAGAAAGGTCATTCCGACAGCATCATCTCCACAGACAGAAGCATCTATCCATAGGAGAAAATGCTGGTGAGTCAGCAGTATTATTTCTGGTTTATTTATTTTGTTAATTTATATATATTAGCTCATACTCAGTGTATAACAGACTTTTGCAATTATCATATTGTCAGTAACAAATTAGATAGCATGTCACCATGCCCCTGAGAGGATTTGAACCCATTGAGTATCATGCTAAATACCCCCTATGTGAGAGGTTCCCAACACGGTTCCCGCAAAGGTTCGCTGCGGTGCCTGCTGAGGTTTGTTTACATGTCCTCCCAAAATTTTTTAGCTTTTTTGACTTATAGTTTTGAGCGTCCACAGAATCTAGAAAGTACTAATCTAAAAATGAATAATATTATAATACAAAATGTAGGTATATATAATGTATCTATGCACGTATGTATTTATGTCAAAACAAATATTACAACTTATTTAATAAGTAAAGTCTTAATTTAATCTCATAATTTAATTTTTATTTATTGTTAAATGAGAAAAATTTATATATTTTCTATACTTTGTATTTTTAAGATTAATAAAAATGGTTAATGTTTTTTAAGAGCAAAATTAATGTTCCTACTAATGATATTTAAAATAGATTATAAATATACATATAACTACGAACTGAACAGTAAGTGTAGAGTGGGGGAGAGGGTAAAAATATTATCGGTTGCCGCTTTCTCTTTTAAGTCAAAGGCACCCTTGCCAACATAAAGGTTGGGAACCCCTGCCCTATGCTAATGCCTTAAATCATTAACTTAAAAAAATTTGTGTGAGACCACATACTTATGAGTTATAATTTCGGAGATAGGAAGTCTAGAAAATCCCACAAAAAACATCGCATGTTTTGTTTACATTGATCTCTAAGGCTGGCAAACAACAATTAAAATTAATGTTTTTCTATCCCATGCCCTTATATGATTGTGAGGAATAGTATAAAAAATTTATTCTGATGGAGGACAATATTAACTACAAAATAGTCTATGAGACCACATAATTATGGTTTATGGCTTTGGAGATAAAAATTCGAGAATATCCTGAGCAAAACACTACATATTTTAGTAGATGGTAGCTCGTAATCACTTTGGCTCCAAGTTGAACAGTTGTATAAAACTCCTTAAGCCAAAAAAATTGTAGGGTAAGCCCTATGCATTTCGCCCACTAAGTGGGCATCTTCAGGGGAGAACCTGCCTTGGCAGTGAACAAGGTTCAACTGCGACAAAGTTAGAGGAGAGGTTTAAAACGAAGAACGAAAAACAAATGAGGGACGAAAAGAATTTTATGCGTCAAGTTCGGTCAATTTGTATAGAGTTTTGTTAAAATCAGTATCTGTGTTCATAACATTGTATCTGTTTTTATAGATATGAAGATTTTCTAACGAGTTAAGTAAATGATTGGCTGAAGTTAACAATGTTAAGTCCTCTATGTGTATACTATGTCCAGTTTCGAGGATATGAGTGGCTACACTTGATTTCTCAAACCGATTGTGTTTGTAATGGGCTAAGTGTTCTTTAAATCGTGTTATTAGTTTACGTCTAGTTTGTCCTATGTACATTAAATTGCAATGTGAACATTGTATTTTATAAATTCCGGACTTGTTCAAATTCTCCGTTCTGTCCTTAGTGCTATCTAGTAAATTTTTCAAACTATGTGGGTTCGTGTATGTTATTGTGCAATTCTTATGTTTGAAAATTTTATTCAAGCCTCTGTTTAATATGGGACAATACGGTAGTTTTATATATTTGTTGGCTTTATTGTTGTCAAGTTTGAAAGTGGTGGAGTTGGACAACGTTTTTTTAAGATTGTGTTTCCTTATTAATTTATTGATTAAATTGGGATCAAAACCAAGTTTCTTAGCAGTTAGTTTTATATGTTTAAGTTCTTGAACATATCTATCTTTGTTAAGGGGGATGTTGCACAATTGGTGTGTTAAGAATTGGAAAATAGCTGTTTTTTGATTCATGGGATGGAAGGAGTTATTTGGAATATAATTGTCAGTATGTGTTGGTTTCCTGTAAATATCAAACTCTATTTGTTGTTGGTTATTGATGATTAGTAAATCCAGAAATGGTAAAGTATTGTTCACTTGAAGTTCAAAAGTAAATTTTATGGATGGATATAAGTTGTTTAATTGATCCACGAAGTCTTCTACTTTTTGTTTTTTTAAATCAAAAATTGTAAAAATATCATCAACATATCTAAACCAACATTCAGGAAAATAATGGAATTTGTCTTTGCAAGTCTTTTCAAAATGTGACATAAATATGTTGGCTAAAAAGGGGGATAAAGGATTTCCCATGGTGGTACCTTGTGTTTGCTGATAAATTTCGTTGTGAAATTGAAAAATGTTTTGTTGCATGCATAAGTTAGTGAGCCGTAAGTATTCGTGGACAACTTCATCAGTAAAATTTTGTTTTAATAAAAGAGATTTTAAGATTTGGGATGTTTCATCTAGGGGTACACTGGGGAAAAGACTTTTCACGTCGAAAGAGACCAAAATCTCTGATTCTTTGATGGTTGTATTTTTTAATTTGTTGATCAAATCATAAGAATTAATGACTGAGTGTTTGTCAAGGAATGACATATGTTTAAATTCATTGTTTAGCCAAATAGCTAAATTGTAAGTAGGGCTGTTGATCCCTGATGCAATAGGTCTCATAGAGTTGTCGTTCTTATGGATTTTAGGGAGACAATAAAGTTTAGGTATGTTAGGGTTGGAAGTATTTAATTTGAAACTCAATTTTTTGTCTATGATATTTTTACATCCTTTGATGATGGCTTTGGTTTTATTGATCATGGAATTTAAAGGGTTTTTATTTAATTTAATATAAGGTCCATTGTTTAACATGGCATGGACGTTATCAACGTATTGTGCTTTGTCCATAATTACAATTTTGTTGCCTTTATCTGCTTTGATGTAAAAGCAATCTTTTACTCTAAGTTTTTTAATGGTATTGGGGAAGTTACTATAACTATGATGAATCTTTGTAGGCTTGTTCAGGTTATCTTTTAATTGTAATAAACAAGCTTGTCTAATATAATTTTTTGAATTTTCATCGAAAAATTCTATGGATTTTTCAATGTCAGTAATGAGTTCGTCTATAGGTAGCTTCCTAGGTGGTAATGCAAACTTCAAACCCATATTTAGTAAAGACAATTCTTCCTGAGAAAAAGAAGTTTTGGATATGTTTTCAATGAATTCAAATTTTTGTGAGATTTGATTGGGTTGATTAGCTATGTTTTGTGTATGGCCAATCTGTTTTTGTTTAAGGATATTTAATTTTTTGTCTAAAATTAATGATTTGGTGTGATATTTATGAGAATTGGTCTCGTGCATTTTAATTTCAAAGTTATTCCAAAGTTCGAAGCCAACGTTATTTAATCTATTTGTTATTTTTAGGTGTAAATCGTAAGCCGATATTTCTAATAAACTCCTTTTGGCGTATAGATTCTTAATTTCTAATTGGAACCATTTGTTGAAGGCTAATTGTTTAACTTTGGTCATTATATGGTCGTTCCTGGTTTTTGAAAAGACGTTCATGAAATTAGGGATGACCTTATTTCGTCTACAAGCTTTCAAGAATTTAATGTCAGCTGCTATATTGTTGATTCTGGTATGTAAATTGTGGAAGCGGTTTAAATCCTTAGTCGAAAACGTAAAAAATGAGTTATCATTATATGATGACATGTCAAATGTGTAAGAGTAGGGGACGTGAAAAACAGTAGAACCGCAACACAAGTTGTAAAAACTTCAATGTAAGGACCAACGAAAGACGACAAAAGGGGGGGGGTATGAACAAATCCAAGTGTAATAAAAGTTATTAAAACAATTTAAAAAAAAAAATATCGACGATGAGATCGTAAAATACCTCAATTGGAGGTGTGAAATGTGTGGCTGCTTAAAGATTGAAGCCAAAAGGAAAATTGGCAATGGTGTATTTTAATATGTGGTGATAAAAGTACAGGTAAAAGTTAAACTGGTGGTAAAAATATTGGAAATAAACCAACGATCAGATATAAGGCACATCAAAGCTGGTGACCTTGTAAAATGAAGATCGCAAGGAGCGATCACATACGGTGGACAGGTGAAGAAACAACAAAGTCTCAGGAAAACGTTCTAACGAAGTAGGTGTTAAAGTAGATGGGTGAAATCTTGGATTGCCAAATTCACTCAAAATAAAACAAGGCACAAACCAAGTCGAAGAGATAAAAACAAAAAACCGAACAGAAGGGCAGAACCAATTCTGACGGAAAAAAACGAAAAGGTGAGATTGACAAACCCCCACGTTTGCCAAGTACCGGAAGAGCTAAACAAAAGCCGGAATTGCTGATAGAACAGTAGATGGTAGCTCGTAATCACTTTGGCTCCAAGTTGAACAGTTGTATAAAACTCCTTAAGCCAAAAAAATTGTTTTGATCCCAATTTAATCAATAAATTAATAAGGAAACACAATCTTAAAAAAACGTTGTCCAACTCCACCACTTTCAAACTTGACAACAATAAAGCCAACAAATATATAAAACTACCGTATTGTCCCATATTAAACAGAGGCTTGAATAAAATTTTCAAACATAAGAATTGCACAATAACATACACGAACCCACATAGTTTGAAAAATTTACTAGATAGCACTAAGGACAGAACGGAGAATTTGAACAAGTCCGGAATTTATAAAATACAATGTTCACATTGCAATTTAATGTACATAGGACAAACTAGACGTAAACTAATAACACGATTTAAAGAACACTTAGCCCATTACAAACACAATCGGTTTGAGAAATCAAGTGTAGCCACTCATATCCTCGAAACTGGACATAGTATACACATAGAGGACTTAACATTGTTAACTTCAGCCAATCATTTACTTAACTCGTTAGAAAATCTTCATATCTATAAAAACAGATACAATGTTATGAACACAGATACTGATTTTAACAAAACTCTATACAAATTGACCGAACTTGACGCATAAAATTCTTTTCGTCCCTCATTTGTTTTTCGTTCTTCGTTTTAAACCTCTCCTCTAACTTTGTCGCAGTTGAACCTTGTTCACTGCCAAGGCAGGTTCTCCCCTGAAGATGCCCACTTAGTGGGCGAAATGCATAGGGCTTACCCTACAATTTTTTTGGCTTAAGGAGTTTTATACAACTGTTCTACTACATATTTTGTTTACATTGATCGTGAAGACATTTCTCTCAGCAAACAACAATTAAAAATCTATATATTTCTCTCCCATGCTCTTATATGATCTGTGAGCTATGAAATGAATTTTCCATTTCGTCTATTGTCAAAAGACATTTTATATAGTTTATAAAGTTCTTAAATTGTACAGTAGTCATTATTCATCATTACAGAAGTTACATGGGGAAAATTATCCTATTTCATTCAGTAGAAGCAGAGATATAACGTTGTATGTATCGGAATGTATGCATAATAAAACAAGATGGAAAAGTAGACTCCATAAATGGAATACACAGAGATTTCAAAGACGTTCTTAATGGGAAATACGTATGGAACAGTATCGAAAGATTAGGTGATTCTTGAATTTTTATCCCCAAAACTATAGTCTTGGGGACTATCTTGTAGTAAATGTTGTTCTCTATCCAAATAAATTTTTTAATCTATACCTCACAGACAATATAAGAGAATGGGAAAGAAATATATGGATTTTTAATTGTTGTTTGCTAAGAGAACCATCTTTGCGATCAATGTAAACAAAATATGCAATGTTTTGCTCGGGATTTTCTCAAATTTTTATCTCTGAAACCATAACTCGTAATTACATGGCCTTGTGGACTTTCTTGTAGTACATGTTATTCTCTATCCGAATATTTTTTTTATCTATACCTTACAGATCATATAAGAGCTAGGGAGATAAAAGTTTGATATTTCATTGTTGCTTGACAGATGCCATTTAACGGGATACGAGTATAAGTTTATTAAAGTAATTATGTAAAATGGAAGAACCAATTGCTGGATTCAGTTGAAAATCACAATTGGGCAATGAATTTTAATAAAGATCACTCATACCTAATTTAATTAAAATTCGTCCAGCGGTTAGGGGATGAAAGTTACAATGGATGGATGACTTTCCGCTATTACTGCTTCGCTGGTAAAGAATGCCTAAAAATTAAAAAAGTTTTTAAAATTTCCAAGTCATTTGCTTTATCCAATTTACCATGATATTTACTGCAAGAAAATATCATAATTTCAATGAATCATCTACACCATGGTTTCTGAACCATTTTTGTCTCATGCACCTTCAGGAGAATTCTGAACTGCTCAAGCACCCCTCCCAAAATAAATATATGCATATTTTTGATTTATTTTACTTCAATTTAAAACAATTATTATTTTTTGCTATTTTCCTGAAATTGCATTGAACATATATGGCAAAATGTGGAACTTCAAAAAACAACATTAAATTTCAATTGTAGAAAAAAATTGGTTCACTTTGAAGAATTTGAAGACATCAAAAAACCCACAAGAAACATTAATGAGAAGGCTGCTGCTGTTTCCCCTCAATCAGAAGGTTATTTCGTGGAGCAGATTTTGATAAAACCAGATGCATATCATGCCTATACAAAATTTGTTTCCCAAGTTAAAAAAATTGTCCTCATCTAGTAAAAAAAATTGTATCAAGGCATATTAATTTTCTTCTTATTTCTGGGAGCACCTCACGCACCCCCTGGATCCCCTTCATGCACCCCATAGAGGTGCAGGCCCCATAGGTTAAGAACCTCTGATCTATGCTGAATTTTTTACTAGCATTTACTTTGCATAGAATCAGTTCGATCACACTCAGGGGAGACCTCACTTCACCTCCTCACTCATCACTTCCAACTGCGAATGCAGCATTTCTCTGCTTGGATTATTGGATCCTAAATTTTTTTGAATGGCCTTCTTCTCAAACCTTTCTGCATAGAGACCTCGGCTGATGTTTATTCTTTGGTTATTTGTGAATGGGAAACTCTTGTTTCTCTCTTTCTCTCAATATAATGCTCCCCAAAACATCTGAGATATGAAAGACCACATATCCCAGAGATAAATTTATGGGAAAATGAGTGACATTGCCATGATTATTAATTCCTAAAAATAAACACTATAGAACACAAATTGCCTCTGCACACTGTGAAGGTTTCCTTTGGACTAACTTCTTTAGAGTGACACAAGAATATTTCCCTTGCGACCCGAGCATAAGGACCTGTGCACTCACTCTGAAAACTCTCTTGCTCAAGAAATAGCAGTAGTTATCGAAGTGGCTATTTTGTAAACAGACTTAGTACATGTGTGGATATCTCTCTCTCTCATACTATATTGTTCTCAAGAAATGATAAATCAAGCTCATGGCCCTGAGAGTCAAATAATAGTTTGGCTCTCCTCATCTTATAACTCTCAAGCACTGACACATAAGAAAAATCCAAGAGAAAGAAGTCTGTGGACAGATAAGCAGAGCCAAAATCTCCTTTCACTTTGCAGTAGCATTTGCTTTGAGATACGGTTCATCTTAGCATTGGATAGGGGTTATCCCAATTTTAGAAAATTCAGTGTCAAAAAAATAAAAAAGGTGAGCAATGGCCACTACGTACTGAGTACATCGGTCAATGGCATATGAAGTTTGCCCCCATCCTACTCAGTACCTCGCTATTAAAAATATTCTTTGTGATTTTCCAGATAGCCGTGTTGGAGGTGACTTCTCTGATGAAGATGAGGAGCTGTTTAGTAGTAACGAAGAGGGTTCAGATTCTGAGCCCATGCTGGATGAGTCAGGGGTTGGTGTGGGAGGCAATGGAGGAGGTGTGGGTGTGGGCGTGCTAGGGGTGGGCAGTGTAGTGGGAGGGGGGGGAGGAGGTGGGGGAGGAGGGGGAGGGTTGGGAGCAGCAGCGAGGAGGGCGAGGAAAGCAGCGCGTGCCAAGATACCCACCAATGCAAGGGTTGGTTGAACTGCATTTGCTTAATCTCTCACTCACCTAGAATTGCATAAATTCGTTAAGAGATTGTTTGTTTCTATTCTCATGTACACCCAATACCCGACTAACACGGATTCTACCAACATGATTTCATTTTAACACAATTTTTAAAGTAGGGCTGGTTTTCGACTAACGCTGCTGGTCATTTGGTTTAACACAATTTCTCCATGACTTCTCTACGATTGTGAAAATGTCTAGAAAGCAGAAACAGAAACAAACTTTAGCCCTGCTCTTCATTAATTGTGGATGACAATGAGCCCATTATCATAACATCTGATCCAGAGCATGAATCTGACAATTTCTATGAGTCTGATGCCGAAGGTGAGGGATTTCATGGTTTTTAAACTGCAATGTAGAAAAATACTATTCTTGAATGTTTTTAAAATTTCCTTTGACCATTTTTGTAATTTTCTATAGATCGTATGTTGTTATCTTTTGAAAAATTATTTCATGTATTAAAAGAAAAATGTTGAATTCTTAGTTATTTGTTGTTTAAAACTATCATTTTACAAATCTTATAAATAACGTCTGCTAAATAAATGGTGAACAGTTAAAGAGCTGATTCAAAATGGCGGTCATCTATGTCGAAAAATACACTGGAGTTTATGGTTTACATTTTATTGGTGGTGGGAGTAAGAAACCGTGAAAAGTTGTAGAAACTAGATTTACTTAAGCACTATTAGAACAATGAACGAACACATGATATCATTCATCATACAGGTCTTAATGAAGCAACAACAACCATCTGCATTATCATTGTTTCTTTTCTGTAAAAATGAGTTACATGTATGAAATATGCATAAACAAATAAAAAACACAAAGCATTAACCAAAGTATAGTCATAATAAAGGAATTAAATTAAAAATATGTCAGTCGGTTTAGGATGCTGGAGTGCATCCTCCCTATTTACATTATTTCTTTTGAGAAATTCGTCTCCGACTAACACGATTTGATCTTACATGAAATTTTTTAAGAGCACATCTATTGTGTTAGTCATGGATTGGGTGTACTGTGTTTTGTAATGTGATTTTCTGTTAAGTAAGAAAATATTTTGGAAGTATTAAACTACTGTTAAATATTAACGAAAAATTTATTCTCTTGCAGCAAAGGAATCTTAAGCAGAAATTCATTGCCTTGCTGAAAAGGTTTAGGGTTAGTGAGGACCTTGGTAACGATGATCAGGAAGAAATAGACCAAAAATTATCAGGTGAGTGATAAATATACTTTTGCTTTTAATGCAAGTTTTTAATGTGTCATTATTTCACCATGGGCATTTTGTATTAGATTTTATATCTCACTGTTCCTTTATTTTATCCTTTCATTTTTGTTACAATCATTCATAGTATGGTAATCAGTCCATAAAAAAGGCATTTAATAAGTTAAAATTTTCTTTTATCTCAAAATGAATAAAATCCGTTAGCTTTTGATGACAGTGTATATATATCAGCTTAGTTTCTATGCTAATGTAATCCTATTATAATAAAAGCCTATCTTATTCTCTCATTCAAAAAGGAGATATTTTTTTAATTATAACTATCAGCAGCTCTCAGTTTGAATTCAGTCAGTTTTAGCAGCAGGAATTGGACTGTCGTAGTGACATAGGGAGTGTCGAGTAATCGTAAGACGTTTTAGTGCGAGAAGGAATATATTGCCAAGCGTTACATAGGATACAAAAGGAGATCAGTAATACCCAAACGTTACATAGAGTACAACAGGTGATCAGTAATACCCAACATGCTTACTCGGCTAAATCCTGCAAGGGGGAGGTGGCGCGGGGTGCCTTGGTGACCCTGGTCTCATAGGAGCTGCTAGCCAGTCAGTTCCGACGCAAACGTAGCCTGCGAAGGCGGACTAGCCGGTCGAGGTTTGACAGAAACGTAGCTGGACCAACGAATGAGGGACCGCGGAGGGGCGGGCGATCCTAGTCCCGTAAGGAAGGGCTAGCCGGTCAAGGTTGACGCTAACACAGCCGATCCTACTGACAGAGGAGTCGCGAGGAAACACCGCCCAGCCTCAGGGATGACCCGCGCTTATATACTAACATGAGATACAAAGGTCAAGCGCTAGTCATCCCCTGAAGTTGGTGATTGAGCAAGCGGGGAATCACCCGAAGGGCGCATTGCCCTGAGATAGCGTGCCTTAAGGGCCTGATTCACCCATAGAGTAAATAATGAGTGTGGCGCTGCGGCTGACTATACGATGTCTTTCGGCATCCTTACAACATCACCCCGGCGACAGTTGAGACCCCGGGGGTAGAAAAAAAAATAATAATAATAATAACCTGAATTCCACTCGCTCACTTCCTAGGGACGGGTACAGGATATAGCCGATTTTACATAATAATCTTAATTCAACCTCGGAAACAACGTTGCATGTACAGGAGCTATGCACGTTGTAGAATCTTGAGCACATTGTGGAATCTTATAAACAGTAATTGGGTTATTTGCCAGACTCGGCGGTACATTTTGAGTGCTGACGATTTGCAATGGTACATCTGCAGGCATAGCAGGCTTCTTAAATTTGTAGTACAATAGTGAAACAATACAACAAAGTAATATTACAAAGATAGCAATGGTTGATATACCAAAATAATGAATTTTCTTTAAGCTCCAGTCAACTGGTAACAACAACTTAACATTACGTTCTATTTCAGACATGGAAATTGTCGGTACGTTATGGGTATCAAGCCGTTCGATCGACGTAAGAATATGCCTTAGATCGTTGGAACCGTTTGCTATGCCAAGATATGTTGAGTCAATTATATTTACATTGAATTTTTCAAGAGGTTCCAGAGACACTTCAACGTCGATGGAAGAGCTGCTTCTGAAGACATTTGTTATTCCGGGCAGGTAATTTGTATCGTCGTATGCTGAGCAACCTGGAGGTATTTCCAAACTCCCTTGACCAGCTATACTCAAGCGTGAATATTTCTGTAGGCAAACGATATTAAGTGTGGTTTCCTTGTTTACGCTGTAGAACCATTGGCCAGGCATTTTGCCCTTGATGTAGACGGTGTAAGGGGATTTTGCAAGTTGTATATCGCAATTACGTTTGATGTTATCGCTGTTATTCAGGAACACGGCTATATTGCAGGAGCTAGTTGCACCGGTAAGGATGGGGTAGGTAGGAGGACAAACGTATATGTTGCCTTTGATACAGTTCTGTGAGTACTCGTTAGGGAGTAAGACAAAGCCATTACGTCTAGCCATCACCGCTAGGTAGGGTGAGTCTGGTTTCAGGAGCACGGCATGGTGATCTTGAGCCATAGCTGATGGAAAGGAGTACGCCTTAAGTACCTTGAAACTCCTCTCTTTGTGAGAAAGTGGTAATATTACCAGCAACATTAAGGTCCCTCATTGCCGTAGTACTCTCACTCTGGCGATGCCGTAGACAGGCATTACATCGCTATTTTCATAGCCAACGAATGTCAGCTCAGAGGTAAGTGTTGGTAAGGCATTCTGAATGATGTCTTTAAGGTGAGTGGGTGATAGGAGGGAAGGGGTTAATGTGCCTAGCTCTGCTGGCATAACAGTATTACTTAAGCGATTTAGTTCATGGGCCAGTTGAGAAATATGCCGAGAGAGAGAAGTAAAGCTTATATGTAGAACACTGAAAAGTTTATCCACAAGGTTTGTGTTAGAAATAGTATGGGAAAGTTCATTGTTGCTATAATTTAAGGTTTGCTGCAAGGCTTGAAGAGCCTTATATGTTTGCGAAAGCATTTTGTCATGTCCTTTTAAGGTATTTGACGTGCTTGCCAAAAACGTATATCTAGAATTTAAAGATTGTCTAGTCTGGTCTGCGAGTTTGGAAATTTCTTTTGACAACATCTTAACCTGATCATCAGTCGCGGTTCCTGCCAGAAAATGCAACCCATAGCCTACCACATCAAATAATCCTCTATTTACACGACTACGATTTGAAATATACATTAGATTGTTAAAATCATCATTTAAACTAGAAATTCCATAGTGTAAATTATGCTCATACACTCGTGACATATTATGTAAATTGAGCACGGCATTTGATACAGCTTGTGCTGCAACTCTTGAACTTAATTTACTTAATTCCGAATATTGTTCGTTCACTCCACGTATTCCTTGTCCAAAGGTGTCAATGTGTATGTCTATATGAACAACCCACTCTCCTGTTGCAAACACAATTTGTCCTTTTGGCACGAATAGAAGTCCTGAGGAGTCCACTGATGGCACCGTCACCGACAGCACAAAAAACAGCAACATAGTTTTCACAAGGTAGACCATGGTATCTAGAATAACATTGCACACAATTATTTTATATCACTCACACCAGCTAAAGATTTCTGTCATGGACACTCTGCACATAGGTCACACAACACAAGGATCACTGCGCACTTTGGAGGAGTCTCTCGAGCTTGGGTTTCCTTTTACGAAGCTTGTTGAGCTCGCGCCGCCTTTGATTGTGGCGTTTTCAACCGATGCTGATTAGGTCATGAAGCGTTGTTCCAGAAGGGGAAGGATCACGCGTCATCTTGATGACACGCTCTCCAGCAGGCAGCTTAATGGTAGGAAGTGCCTCCCTTGTAGCTCGAGGGTCCTTGGGCAAGGATGCTTGTAGTCCATCCCCTTTATGGGGCGTTTCTAGTCTCACCCTAGGAGGAGGGTCCAAATTACGTCCCGGCGTGGGTGGTGGTTCGACAGGCGGTGACCTGTAAAGCACCGTCAAAGGGTCGTCGGGTGAATCAGGAACCTGCCCTTTCTGCAGGGTGTGGAACAATCTCCTGGCGCATGAAAGTTTCAACGATTTGCCTGGTGTGGGAGGGCAAGTATTGGGGACCTTGGGACTGCCTCCGTACACCACTAGTGATTGAAGTGGGCTCCCAAAAATGTCTTTTAGCCTTTTCAACTCTCTGGAGGAGATGGTTCATGCCATACTATAATTAGAATATAAGCAGCACAGTTATTGAGGGAGTGTCCTCCCTAGTCTAGGTCTTAGGTTGTAACGTGGGTGGAGAGAGTTAGGGGTAGGCATGGAAAGGGAGTTAGGAGGGGGTGTCAACATGACTGCAAGGGTGGATCAGATTTATTTGGAAATAGGGAGGAATCGGGTTCTGCTGGCATGGACTCAGGAATGGGGGGTAGCAATTGATCCGTGTGATTATTATTGAGCAGGATTTTGGAAAGGGTAGGCTCAGGATCAGGGGGTACGGGGACCAAATTCCTGTGGTGAGCCGTGAGTATGCGTCCATCCTGAAGATTTCTTATGTCATACGTTACCGGGCTCCTGACCTTCACTACTTCGTAGGGACCTAACCAGCGGGAAACCAGTTTCTTGGCTTGCCCCTTTGAGAGCGCCATATTACGTAATAAAACTAACTGACCCAGACCAATTGGAATTAATTTTAGATTTCTATTATACCTATCGTGTTCAGCCTCAGAATTAGTTCTGTTGAACTCCGCAGCTTGTGCGTGAGCCATTTGGAGCCTACGTCGCAGGACGTAGTCGTAGGATGGTTCCTCAGAATAAGAAGTGTGAGCTGGTGTTAGAATGTCATCCCACAGCATGTTGAGTTCCCTACCATACATAAGATATGCGGGACTGAACCCCGTTATCCTGTGCTTGCTGTTACGGTAAGCAAATAAAGCAAAATTAAGTTGGTCGTCCCAGTCCTTGTGGTCTTGGGAGACATAGTGTGAAATGACGGCAGCGAAGGTTTGATGGGCCCTTTCTAGTCGACCATTCGCAGCTGGGTTGCAGGGCGACGTAAATATAGTTTTAATTTTCAAAAGTTCACATATGCGGCGCATCAACTTAGAGGTAAAATTGGCACCTCTGTCGGTAAGAAGGTATTTTGGAACACCGTGACGACAGATGATGTTCTCAACAAAGACACGAGCTACGGTTTCCGTGGTCTGATCTGGGATGGGAAAGGCTTCGGGGTATCTTGTGAAATAATCTTGACAAGTCAGTATGAAGCGATTGCCTTTGTCTGACCTGGGTAGAGGGCCAACTATATTGAGCAAAAGTTTTTCTAGGGGGTAAGTTGCTTCTGCTACAGGCTGCAGTGGCACTGATGGTTTTGTCGCTTTCCGTTTCTTGCACTCTAAGCATTGCTGTACATATTTCTGAGTATCTACATAGCACCTATTCCAATTGAATTGTCTCTGTACTAACTCAAGCGTTTTGTCAAACCCCAAGTGTCCTGCTAGTGGGATATCGTGGCAACGTCGTAGTATATAATTTCTCATGAGTTTTGGGTCGCATATCGTAAACTGAGGATCTGGTGTTTTTGTGTGGATTTTGTATAACACATTATCATTATCGTAAAAGTAGCTAGGGTCATGTTTTTTCGCTAGTTTGTGATATGATCGAAGCTCGGGGCAAACTGCTTGCTCTTTGGCAATCCGTTGTTTATCCCACACAGGCTCATATCGCACGTCGTCGTGTAAGGCTGAGACCCTAGGGATGGTTTTGCGGGAGAGCGCATCAGCGTGAGCGATCTCCTTGCCAGGGCGGTATTTAACGTCGAATGAATATTCAGTTAACTCCATAATCCATATAGCAAGTCTTGGCTTTGGCTCTTTAAGGGTAAGGAGCCAACGAAGGGGTTTGTTGTCGGTATACAGGGTGAAATGGCACCCGAGGAGATAGACTCAAAATTTTTTAACCATGTCCACTACGGCTAAACATTCCAGCTCGGTTGCAGAATAGGATTTTTCGGCCTTATGTAACTGTCTACTAGCACAAGCTACCGGATGTTCTCCATCTTCGAATTCCTGAGATAACACGCCACCAGTAGAGAAAGGAGATGCATCCGTCGTCAAAATGAACAGTTTCGAGAAGTCAGGAAATCGTAAGACGGGATGCGATATGAGGGCATTTCGCAAAACTTCGAAGGCTTCCTGCTGTTCTGTGTTCCACGTATACTCCACATTTTTACTTGTCAACTTCGTAAGTGGGCTGGAAATCTTTGCAAAATTCGGCATGAATTTTCGGTAGTAGCCTGCAAGTCCAAGGAAAGACTGCAATTGTCGGACATTTGTTGGTACTGGAAAATTTTTTATTGCCTCTACTTTATCGTCATCAGGCTGAAGACCCCTAGCAGAAATTACATGGCCTAAAAATTTCACGCATTTTTGGAAGAATCTGCATTTCTGTGGCTTTAGTTTCAAATTTGCCTTCCTAAGTCTTCCGAAGATTTCTCGTAAGCCTGCTACGTGTTCCTCACACGTTTTGTCGTGTCTCAAAATGTCGTCTAAATAAAAGGTACACCCTTGGTTTACAATTCCTGATAGAACATTTGTCATCAGCCTCATGAAGGTTGAAGGCGCGTTTGCAAGACCGAAGCTCATCCTATTGCAGTGAAAATGTCCTTCGGGCATGCTGAATGCGGTATATTCCTTACTTCTTTCATCCATCTCCACCTGCCAATAACCACTACACAAGTCCATGGTGGAAAAAAATGATGCTCCTCCTAATAGGTCAAACGTTTCGTCCATATTAGGAATAGGGAAAACCTCCTTCTTGGTAACACTGTTCAAGGCTCTGTAATCGATACAGGGTCGGTATGGTATTTGATCGCCGTTCGGGGTTCTCTTTTTCACTAGAATTATAGGCGCAGACCACGGGCTTGTGGAAGGGGATATGATGCCTTGACCTAACATGTCTTGGATAGCTTTGTCCAGAGCGGCTCGCTGAGAATGGGGTACTCGATATGGTCGCTTCTTGATTGGTCTCGAATCGTCAACATCTATAGTATGCCTAACAATGTTGGTGCACCCTAAGTGGACGTTGCCATAAATAAAAATATCCGCATATTCCCTAATGAGCTGTTTTAGTGGCTCAACAGCCTCGACCGGAGCGTCTTTTAAGTCAAAAAGTGAAAGCAATTCTTCAACAATGGGAGGTTTGGGCCATAACTCTGCGTTGCCTGTATCTATCTCGTTCACAAGAGGTACATTTTGGTCGTTGGTGAATAGCTTGACATTGATCCTGTAGTGCTTTTTTAATACTTGAGTACTACCACGTAGATTGCACATAAGTATAGGAACCGTGCCATCTGGTGTCACTGTGGCTATAATTGGGAGAATAGTTATATCTTGGTCGTCCTCAATCACACAGACTTCTTTACCATGCAAGTTATCCAGTTTTGCTTTCGACAACACAAGCAAAAAAGGAGGTACTTTAATTGACTCTTTAGTAACAGCTACATTCAGACCACTTTCCACATTTGAATAGTGACACACATCTATCTTACAACCGGAATCGGTGGCAGTCTCTTGGACATCGTCAGTATAACTACAAGCACCATTACTAAAATCAACGACTGACGGAAGGACATCGGCTTCACCAGACTCTATTATAATTGATCCAAATATGTCTACTATATGCGCGGTCTTTTCTTCAACATAAAAAACTTCCCCATTTTCGCTATCAAATGATGTCAAGTCGTTTGAGACTAAGGCAGAACTATTTTCGTTTACAGTGATGTTGATAAAGGATTTGGGTTCCATGACTTCTACTTCAAAAGAGATTAAATCTTCAGTGCAATCTTCATGACTCCTAGTACTATTATTGCTAGACTTCAAATTTGTTTCATGACCTTCACTTATTTTTATTTTGCGATTGTCAAACGAAATACTACTCCCATAACGGATCATGAAGTCGAGGCCAAGAATTCCATCATAATTTGTATGACCGAGATTTACTATCAGGGCATCATGCAGGTATGGGCTACAGTCTATAAAAAATGGAACGTAGCACTGACCGATGATTGGTAAGGCATGACCTGAAGCACTCCTAACTGGAGAGTGATATTCGGAAATTTTGAGTTTACCGAATGGAAAATTCTTACTGCTAACGATGGTTATGGCTGCTCCAGTATCGACAAGAAAGTTATATTGTACTCCTAATATACGAACTGAGACAGTCAAACCGGCTTCAGGTGTTACTGCCAGAATTAATTCATTCCCGACCGGTTGGCCGGGATCGGGCCGTTTCCCGATTTGTGGGGAATTAGACCAGTAGGACAATTAATAGGCCGATGCCCGTTCTGTTTACACACACCGCAGAGCATGAGAGGACAGTCCTTGGAGATATGTGTAGCGTCACCGCAATTGAAACATTCGCGAGATTGGCTCTTCTCTTTGAAACGACAGAAGCGGGCAAAATGTCCGGTTTTCCCACAGTGATAGCAGGTACGTATCCCGTTTTATGTATTTGACACTTGGGTTCAAGCGGCACGTACGTGCCTTCCTGAAGGAGTGTGTTGAGGGGCTTGTACGGCGTTAAACTGACTTGTGCAATTCAAAAGTGGCTGAGGCATTGGCTGAAAATGAAAATTTTGGGCGTCCTGATTTGTCACATATTGCTGATACGGCGTGAACTGAGGCAATGTCATGGGTTGGCTCTGAGGGAACGGTTGGGGTGCTAACGCACAAGAGTGTTGTAGCGAGTTAATTTCCTGATTCCTGCATGTGTAATTTCTCGCGTTTGCTTCCTCGATGGCGGCATACTCTTCCGCTTCTAGGATGTTTTTGGGGTTATGGACTAAAACAAATCTGCTGACTTCCTCCTTCAACCCAATCAAAAATTGCGCGAGAAGTCTATTATCTGTTATTTTCTTTGTTGCCCCGGAGTTTGGATCGCTACCTGACTGACGTAGTTTATGGGCGATATTCTGCAACCTAGTCGAAAACTCAGCGACACTCTCTAGTGGTTTTTGTATGCAGGTGCTGAACATTCTCTCAAGTGTAATTGGGGATACCTTTGAGGAAAATCTCCTTTTAAGATGTGTTGAGAAATTTTCATACGATTCTGTTACATGGGGGTTAGCTGTTACGAAATCGGCGGCAGTACCGTTCAGCCGTAGGCGGGCTATACCTAATGTCTGAGTTTCACTCCAGCCACTCAGGTGGCTGGTGATTCGAACACTATCCAAAAATTTATCGATTGTTATTTCATCGTCCCCACTAAAATTTGGGATAAAATGAATTTGGCTTCCTATTGCGGCAGGTTGTACTGCCGGCTGAGAACCGATCGCACCGTTTTGAGGATCAACACTACTGCCCTGGGGCTGTATAGTCTTTACGGAGGGCGTGAAATTAATTAAACCTTGAGTTTGTACTGGGTGAGACTCCCAAGGTAGGAGAAAATGGTGATCGCACCGTGACGTATCTGTATGCAACCAGTCCATAATGACAGAATTCCTCCGTCGCGTTTCAAAATTTTAAATACATGAAAACATCTTACAAAACTCGACACTTGTAGTGGGGTCAAGTTAGAGTAAAAAAAAATTACTTAATCATCACGAAAACCGAAAAATGCATAAGAACGTTAATCAGTGGCCAACATTAGAGGAAAAAAATTTCCTTTGTTTACTACTTAATATTGCATACCGTGAGAAAAATAAGTGAAAAAGAAGAAAATAACAGGAGAATATAAAGAGATTGGTTTAACTGTTTCAATGCTCACAAATGTTTGCCATTTTTACTCGACCGTTTGAAGGAAGAAAAAAAAATGTCGGTTCGTTCGATCCATGCATTACTGCCTTCTGCCGCCTGTTTCCGATAGAATGTCGTAACATCCTTTGATCCGTTTAGCGAATCAATGTGACACCTACGTTTATAGGAATAAACAAAATTTGCGATATCCTCAAAATATTAATTTTATTTAATGTTAGGCCGTCAATCGCGGATTTCTTTAAAGTATACGTCTATACACTCGTCTATCCGAAAAATAAGTTAAATCGGTGATGTAAAATTCCAATTTTTAAACATTTAATTGTTGGTCTGCAAAATTTATCGTTGGCCTTTCAAAACTTCAATTCGAGTGTATTTCTTAATGAACATTTCTTACTCCAACTCCATACGACCCCACACCTGACACCAATATGTCGTAGTGACATAGGGAGTGTCGAGTAATCGTAAGACGTTTTAGTGCGAGAAGGAATATATTGCAAAGCGTTACATAGGATACAAAAGGAGATCAGTAATACCCAAACGTTACATAGAGTACAACAGGAGATCAGTAATACCCAACATGCTTACTCGGCTAAATCCTGCAAGGGGGAGGTGGCGCGGGGCGCCTTGGTGACCCTGGTCTCATAGGAGCTGCTAGCCAGTCAGTTCCGACGCAAACGTAGCCCGCGAAGGCGGACTAGCCGGTCGAGGTTTGACAGAAACGTAGCTGGACCAACGAATGAGGGACCGCGGAGGGGCGGGCGATCCTAGTCCCGTAAGGAAGGGCTAGCCGGTCAAGGTTGATGCTAACACAGCCGATCCTACTGACAGAGGAGTCGCGAGGAAACACCGCCCAGCCTCAGGGATGACCCGTGCTTATATACTAACATGAGATACAAAGGTCAAGCGCTAGTCATCCCCTGAAGTGGGTGATTGAGCGAGCGGGGAATCACCCGAAGGGCGCATTGCCCTGAGATAGCGTGCCTTAAGGGCCTGATTCACCCATAGAGTAAATAATGAGTGTGGCGCTGCGGCTGACTATACGATGTCTTTCGGCATCCTTACAACAGGACTACAAGAGTGCCTTTTCTCAAGGGGATCATTGTTGGAAATATAATAAAATATATATTATTCCAGTGATTTAGTATCTTCAATCTTTAATCAATATAAGACACCTTTCTAGCATAATTTCTGATTGGCTATTATACTGGTAAAAGTTATAATTTTCTTTGAATATTTTTTATAGGAGGAGATATGGATCCCACCGAAATTGAAGACTTGTTTGAGGAGCTGGAAGATTTGAGTGATTCTGGTCCTGAAGCTGACACCCTCAGCATTTCTTCAACCCCCAAACCTTCGCTCAGGCCATTCTTCTCCAGCAGTCGGTCTCTGCTTCAGGAGAATCTTAATGTACCAGGTTAGTTTATGGAAATGTCACTCTCAATGTAGATGCTACCCTTTCTGGATCGTTATATGTTCTATTTTCATGATATGGTCCGGATCATGGCCTGGCCACTATAGGACATGTTCCTATAGCCTTTCATTAGGAAAATAATAAATGATGAGATGAAAACCAGCCATGCAATTGAAATTCAGTTAGAAAATTACATAATGACTATACCTGCAGGGAGCTTGTAGTTAGAAATCTAATCTTTCTAATGCTTAGGTTTTTGACACCTTCCTCTAACCAACAAACATAACAGCCCTATCCCATGGCTTTTGGTTAATTTTTGTCAAAATTCAGTCAAGGCCTGTTGCCATGCAGGTATTTGGAGACAAAAATAATCCATGTAGTACAAAACTCTCTGTATTCTAGTTAATATGCATTGAAAGGCTGCAGAACTATTTTATATGGTCTTTATATATATTTAACTGCGTAATTATACAACAAGTAGGGATGTACATGGGTTTCCCGTGGTACAGAAGTGCTTTTCGTCAAATTCGCCGTAGTATAATCATATACTAATATATTTGCTTTGAAATCAGAAAATTATTTTTTCTTGTATTGTGGCAGTCCTGCTTTTTAGATCCGTTTTAAACATTCATTTCGTTTTGTCATTCTATACTCTCCCTACAAACGTAATTTCTTTGAAATTCGTTCAGTCAATACCTTCAAAATTAATAGTTACAGACAAATTCTAACTTTGATATTGTGGTAGCCCTGTTTAGTCAACCCGGTTAAAATATAATATATTGGTTTTGTATTTATATGAAGATTAAATATACTCTAGGTTGTTAAAATCCATTAGTTCAGTTCTCTATAAATACGTGTAAAAGAAATATTATTTTACTTTTTACTGTGGTAGCCCTGCTCCTTAGCTCTGCTTTAAACATCTTGATTTCATTACGATATGTTGTACAAATCTTATATACACAATTTAATTGAAATCCGTTCAGCCACATCCTTCCAAATCCTTAATTATTGAAAGAGTTTAATTTGTAATTGTGGCACCCCTGTTTGGCTGATTCGGTTTAAATATGCTAATATGGTTTTGTATATAAGTGTATATTATAAGTATTAAATTTGGTTAAAATAATGTGGACAGTTCAACAAAAATACGTGTAAAAATAATTTTTTTATTCCTTGTATTGTGACAGCCCTGATTTACATATCTATACTAAACATCCTGATTTTGTTATTTTATGTTGCATGCCTACTTCATACAAAATTTCGTTGAAATCGGTTCTACCAATTCCTTCCAAAATCATAATTACCGAAAAGTTTAACTTTGCAATTGTGGTACTCCTGCTGTGTCGATCCGGTCAGAATATGCCACTTTGGTCATTAATTTATGTGAATATTATATGTACCAAATTTGGTTGAAATCGGTTCAGCCAATTCTTCCCTGATGTGCATACGGACGGACGGACATCACGAAGATAATAGTGCTTTTCAGCAATGATAATAATAATTTTTATTTTTCATTAAATGGTTACAGACCATAATAGATATCGTCAGTAGGTTAAAAAATAAGCTATAATAAAAATAATAATAGAGAAATACATGTAATAAATTTAGAGTACAAAAATAAATAATATCAACTAATAATAAAGGAAGGACAAATAAAAAATATATCAGTTTATAAATGCAGTCACATACAGAAACAGTAATCAGAACACCATGTCATTGAGGTCATAATGAAAATATTCATCAATTGAGTATAAAGCCTTGGTCAAAAGCCATGTGTACAGCACAGATTTAAATCTATTTACATTAACATTTCTTGCAGCATTAGGTAGTTTATTAAATAGCTTCATGCTTAGATATTTATGACAGTTCTGAGTTTTAGACAACCGACAATGAGTAATGTCAAGTTTACATTTAGTCTGTATTGTAGTGATGAATATCTGAACTAGTTGTTACTGTGTTTAAATTGTCTTTAACATTTACCAAATTTGCATATATATACAAACTATACACAGTCATTTTTTTATATTGTACAAATAGTGGCCGACAGCGATCACATAATGCAGCATTAGCTATAATTCTAATGGCCTTCTTTTGTAGTGTAAAGATATGCTTCACGCCAGGTACATGGCCCCATAATCTAAGCCCATAGTTTAAGTGACATTGAAAGAAGGCGAAATAGATATTTCTTATATGTTCAGTAGAAATCATAGACTTAAGTTTCCTAAGTAAGAACAAAGCTCTAGACAGTTTGTTGCATACCCGTGAAGTATGGTTGTTCCAGCTCAGTTTTGAATCTAGATGAAAACCAAGTAATTTAATTGATTTAGACTTCCTCGTTAGCCAATAAGCTACACATCAAATATTGTGTTTTGTCTTCATTCAGAAACAACTGATTTGCAGAAAACCATATGTTAGACTGATTGAATATAGCAGTGGACATAGACTTAATAGCATTCACATCTTTACCGCTATTAATAAAGGTAGTATGATGTAAAGCACAAAAAATGAACAGCCAAATTTTAAAAAACGTACTGTATTCCGTGTTACATATTTTTTTAATCAGCATTAGAATTATTGAAATATATTCTTTAGATGCGGCAGAAGGGGACTTTTCCATCCTGTTGTCAGTTCAGCTCTTGGTAAATTTTTTGAAAACAGGTTCTTCAAAAAGCAATTCATCGAAAACAAATTTTCTAAAACTGGTATTCGACAAAATCTTTTTTGACGAACTGGTCAGTTCTTGTGCCTTATCATGTTACATTGGACCAACATCACACATTGTTACTCAAATACTTTGTGTAGTTCTTTTTTTTCTTTGGAGAAGACAATATAGAGTATATCTGAATCTGCAATATAATGAGATGGGTTATCACAGGATTCTAGCACATGACATTATTTGCTGAATTTTTATTTGAAATAATTGCTTATTGTTTCACAATGTCTGTCTGCCTGTTGGATTGTTTATCTTTCTGTCACTCTTTTGATATGTCTGTGCTCTCACTTTATGAAAATGCAGCCTAGTTTTGAATTGTTTAAAAAAGTGCTGGTTTGTAGTTTTGACTGATTGAATTCATTTCCACAACTGGTGGAAATATCTTTTTATGCTATCTCATTTGTTAGAATTTGTTTTTTTCGCTATTATATATATATATATATATATATATATATATATATATATATATATATATATATATATATATATCACGTGTGTCACTTCGACACCCCCAGCAGCTCGCAATCTTGACTTGTTGCTATCCATTTATCCCATTTACCTTTCCTCTTTCATAAGCATTTATATATATATATATATATATATATATATATATATATATATATATATATATATATATACATATATATACATATATACACACACACACACACATATATATACACACACACACAGGGTGTCCCAGGAGGAAAGGTTAATATTCTGGGAGGTGATAGTATCAGTCATTCTAAGAAAAAAGTTTGTATGGACAAGTGTCCTATTCCAAACAATTTCTGAGATAGAGCTATTTGCATGTACAGTTTCAAAACTCATGTCGTGGCAGTACCATTCACTGGCCACCAAGATCTCCAGACCTAACCCCATTAGATTTTTGTTTATGGGGTTGGATGAAGAGTGAAGTGTACACAAGACAAGTGGATACACGAGACAAACTGCTCGATCGCATAATGGGTGCTATTGCCCGCGTAAAGGAACATCAAGATGAACTCAGACGAGCAACACTCCATGTTCTCACACGAGTTGAAAAGTGCATTAATGTTAACAGTGAAAGTTTCGAAAATTTATTATAAACTGTAACAAATTTTTCACTTTTTCACTTTCACAATAAATATTAGCAACAGTACGTAATATCTCTTTCTTATCAATAATTTTGCAACTGTACATTCAAATAGCTCTATCTTAGAAATTGTTCGGAATAGGACACTTGTCCATATGAACTTTTTTTCTTCGAATGACCGATACTATCACCTCCCAGAATATTGACCTTTCCTCTTGGGACACCCTGTGGTGTGTGTGTGTGCATATATATATATATATATATATATATATATATATATATATATATATATATGTAATGGCCAAGGTCACATAATAATATATATATAATAATATATATATATATATATATATATATATATATATATATATATATATATGTAATGGCCAAGGTCACATAATCTCAGAAAAAATACATTTGTGAATTTTTTATTTCAGGGGATTTTGCAAGTTATAAAATTATTATGTAAGAAAAACAGTTTTATTGCAAAATGAAGAAAAACTTAATTAAAAATTTAAGAAAATAACAATGTCAAATTTTCTGTTTTAATATCATCATCATTGGAACAACAGCAGAAAACTTCGAGATGGAAGTTATTTATGTGAAAAAAATCTTTGTGCATCTATGCTGTGCCATGCCACCTTAGAGGAAATATTTCAATGCTACACAGAGTACTGCATGAAAAATGGTGATGCAGTGAAATAAATTATTGCTAACTTTGGAAATATATTAGCAATTATGGTTTAAATGAGAAGAAACGTAGATGTATTTGAAAATTTACTTAGAATGAATTTAAGACCACATTGCCCATTTTTTTATTTGTTCCTTCAGAGAAGGGCATGGAGCGCTTCAGTGATGAAAGCTCAAAAAAGGCTGGTGACTCGGACTCCCATCCTGAAACCTGGACGGACCAAGAACACAGTGATCCCCAGGCACCTCGTATGCAACCCTCACTTATTCAACACCAACAACAACACCAAGGGATAGCCTCATCCTCACCTCCTAGGGGCACTGAAGAAAAAGGAAAGGTAAGATTAAAGCCACTAGTCACTTTCCTCTCACTTTCACCTCTGGCCAAGCATTGTTTTTAGAAAGGAGCTGAAATATATCCTTTGTAATAATAACTCTAAGATTAATCTATGATGCATTTCTCTGTTGCTTATTTAATCAGACCTTTAGTACTATATGAGTGTAGTAAGTTGTCTTGTTTTAGTGGCTTTGATTAATGGCTCTAATTTTCATGCAATAAATGGGAATATATATTAGTTGGTTTCAAATAATGACTGCAGAAGTATATTCTCTGTGAACGAGAGTGGCATAAATGACCTATTTTTCTATGTAGTACCTTCTGTGTTCTGGCTAAGCCTTCCTTTAAGATAACAAAAGCGTGTTCCAAGGGAAAAAATCTTTTTGATTAGTTCTTTTCCTTTTATTGTTCTGGAATTGAGGTCTACTAAATGCCACTTTTGTAAGTCCAAAGAGAGCTTGGTACCGAATCCACTAAGTTTGCCAGTTATGATTTAGAAATACATTTTTCAAATCAATTGTTCCTATTTACAATGATGACACATAAAACTATGATCACTATTATCATTCGATTGTGTGTTATTATTCATGAAATATAACGTTTGACGATTTGCAGTCTTATTTGAAATTCCTTGTAAAATTCAAGTAAGCCTTGATCATATAAAATTTCATTATCCTGTTTTGATGTAGAAGTGTTACAAATGTAATGCTTCTGTTTACGTTTAAACAAGTAAGTTCATAACAAGCTGAATTACCTTCTCTCATTTGATTTTCGGTAATGTTAGCAGAGTTTTTATTTTACAAATTTTGTATTCTTTAAGTTTTATTTGCGGAATAGCTCTTTGGAATATCCTTTCTACAGAAATATCTCAGTTAGTAGAGATAGTCATACATGTTATCTTTATTCACCCAGAAATGTGTAAGGTAATGGATGTAGAGAAGCTATAAATTTATATCTTGAGGAGCTAACTATTCATTTTACCATGAAAAGGTTTTGAATAGCTTGTAATCATGTAGTAAGCACTGATATAATTTATTTTTAACCCTTTTATTCTGGCACATTGGTCATTTACCTAGCAAAGAACAAGAAATTCTGTTCATACTACAGATTACATAACTCTTAATGCTGGTGTGTGTAACCTGTTCACATGGCAGGTCGCATATGTAGTTGCAAATGATTTTACAAGTAATATCAGAGAATATTTTTGAAATAAGAAAAAATCTGCTATAACCGGGAATCAAACCTGGGTCTTCCACTTGCCGGATGGATATTCTTCCACTGAACTATCATAGCAGATCAATTTTCCTGTTTCCGAACATGGATGTTTTCTTTGTTTGGTCCGAGCTAGCCAAGCTAGTATCAACCAGCCCAAATGGATGTCCTCGAGGAGATACATCGAAGAAAACTCCTCCCTCTCAAATGGTGAGATTCAGAAATGGGAAAATTGATCTGCTATGTTAGTTCAGTGGTAGAATATCTGCCCAGCAAGTGGAAGGCCTGGTTTTTATTCCCGGACATAGCAGACATTTTTCTCATTTCAAAAATATTCCCAACATTACAGCTTATGCCTGTTTGCATAGAATATTCAGATCACTTTATTCCATCACTTCATATCAGAGAGATAAAAGTTAACATTTCAACTTATTCAAGAGATTGTGCTTCATTAAAAAAATGCGAAACTTGAATCTAAGCAATTTTTAAGCATCAAAACTTCGCCAGAAAGATTTTTTTACCCTAATTTTAATTAAAAAATGAAATGTTGCAAGTATCAAGTATCACAGATCAAATTTTCATCAAAGCTCAGACTTAGGATTCATGCGCCTTTCTTGATATATCTCCAAGTTATACAGGCAGCATTCACTTTAATGTACAGGTTACATTCTTGAAAATGTGTACATTAAGTGGATGGCGATAAACCATATAAACACATTGTAAATGGAGATATGTTGCCATACAAATCCATGAATTTTTTCAGTGAAAATTTAACTGTAATACTGTACCGCCGCATTTATAAAGTAACAAAAATTAAATTTAAACATGTAAAAATAAATAAAAGCATAAAACATTGTAAATAAGAATAAATACTGATTTATAAAATAAATTCCTGTATGAAATCATACTTACCACTTGCTTGCTATAGTTGATGAGTTGTTATAGGGTAGAAGAAAAATTATTGTCAGGAGGAAGAGGGCCTGTTAATTAGAGAATTTTGAGCTGGAGATTCAGGAGGAGACTTAGGAGTTGATTTTGGTGGTGATTTGGAAGTCATTGGAGGAGTTAATGTTTTTGGATATTATACCACTCATTAAGATTAAAAATTTCACTTATTGTTAGATGGTTTAAAATTTGAAAGCATAAGCAAAATCCAAGAAGTTAAGATGCCGACTGTACATCAGGCAACAACAGCATACATGGTGATACGCTAGACAATATAGCCCATCTGAGTATGATGTACGTATCTACAGTACTTACATATCTGCAGATGTACGTTAACTGGATACACATTAAGCGGATGTTACCTGTAATAGTTTTTAGTGAAAATTAGAATAACATCAGATGATGTCTGCATAAGTTGGCACTGGCAGGGAAAGATTATGAAAATTATGTTAGCCATAGTCAAAGCTGCCATAGAAAGGGTTATGTTGTATTCTCCCTTTCATGTATGTGCATTAATTTTTTGCCCACTTGAAATATTGATGCTGTTATGTAGCATTCCTTTTAAATGCATTCAAGTTGGAATTTTTGGATTGGAAAATATAAATGAATTTCAATTCCTTTTTCAACCGATTCATCTATTTAAATGTGTCAGTCACACAATGCGATATTAATGATCTATTAATTGATAGAACATTAAATCAAAACATTTACATTCCAGTATCTTACTTTTGAAAATATACACAAAAAGCTAATCGTATAACATAGTCATCTTCTTTGACATAGTTGTGTTCACATATAAGTTAAAGATTTCATAGGAGACAATTAAGTTGTCATGCTATAAAACAAATCACTTGATAATCATTGATGATTCAGATTTTAATTATAAAATAAATTATCATTGAACTCATTTTCATGTCATCATTTAACATAAATCAATGGAAGGCTGATGTAATAAAAAAATCAAGTCCTTCATTCTGTATGTTGCATACTTTGAAAAATTGTAACTCATACATGATTGTAATTATGCAATGCATAGCTAAATTCATCTTTGATAAGTTATATGGCAAAATCATATTCTTTATATATAACCTAGTCAGTTGTCAACTAATGCCTGTTGAAATTTTTCCTTCAGAGATAATTGTTTACTTTTCTTTATGGTGATATACTAACATTTATTTTATTCCACTTTCAAGGATAATTTTTAGAAGTAGTTCAGGCTGAATACTGTTACAATCGTAGCATAAAAGGTTAAATTAATATAAATAAAAATGCCTTCTCAAGTGTAGTTTGTTAAGGGTTAAATTATTTCCAAAATTATTCCTAAATTATTGGTAATTATTTCAAAATGGAAGGACCTGTCTTGTATTTTCAAAACCAACTTCCCATGCTGAGTAGGCATGTCTTAATGGAAATGCATACTAAAGATATATAGATTCTTTCATTTATAAAATATGCTATAGTGGATTTGAAGAAACAGTTTTGAATCTTGTCTGCTTGATCACACAAGGAAAAAAAACAGGAAAACTTCAATACACTGGATTCATGGGTCCATCTCTTGATTTACATGTACATTCTTGGATATAAGTATATTTTAATCCTGGCAATTTTCGAAGATGCAAAACATATGTAAGGTGAGGTTTACTGGTTTTTCTGTGGAAGGAAACAGCCTGGTGCGTTCGAGAATGATTGAAGGTGCATTCTACATACATCTGTATCTTTGAGAGATTTCATAGAATGTAAGAGTGATTAGGCCATCCAAATTATCCAAAAGATAAGATAAGACCATTCTATTGGGGATCAGAGTTACAGAAAATTTTTCCAGCCAATTGATTTTGTTGAATTCTTACAACACTTGTATTAACAGGTTGACTGTAGAGGGTGATTTTCAATTTTTTTGTTTTCAGGCCAGCGAGTACTTTGGATGTGTATTAACTCATAATATATGAAAAAAATGTTTAATTTGCAGAATAACATTATTTAATAAAGTAACGCATATTTTATTGAGCAGACACTGGTGTCTACCATGGCCTACAATAATCATTATAGCTCCCCAGGCAGAGCAGATGCAGCTGGGTGGGCACAAGAGGAAGTTGTTCAATTCCTCCGACTTATTAAAATATGTTTTTTATCGATTGCCAACTCTTTTTGCTGAGGAAACTATGCTTGTATTTACCTTTTTTCTATGTAGCCACAGCTTAACTTTTCCTATTGGCACTTTCACAAAGATCTAGATTCCAAGAAAATCCAGCAATGTGCCAATGGATGACATGGTTTCGTTAGCTCCTCTCTTGTTAGCTGACTGTGACACCTATTGTTCCATAGATTATGACTAATCATTATTTCTGTAGCATCTTCATATGAATTTGTAAAAAGCAGCTACACTTTAAAAAATGAAAAGTAGTTAACAATGAACATTATATTCCAAAAACCAAGCCCTACCTGTGAATGGAAGGGCAGTAGTAGATGCATGATGATGAGATAAAATAGAACAGGCACTGGTGTCTGCCACAGCACCATAGGTGGGTATATGAAAGGATAGCGATGTCTGCCGTGGCAGTCAACCTGTTAACGAAATTCATTTACTCTTCTTTCTTGCTAATTGGAAATCTTGCAGTTTACAAACTAATTTTTGGACTTTTTGGAAAGGATTTAAATTCACCCGGTCAAAAAAGTGAACAGTTTTTTGGCCCACGTCAATTTTTTATGCTAGGGTAAGCATCATTCTCTTCCATTTTTATTCTCATCCCTTTCTGTTCATTGACTTTTGAGATGAAATTTTATGCAATGCTTTAGAATTTTTGTGATTAACTACAGCACATATCTCCCTATATCAATATAACTAGCTGCATTGGTCACAACTAAGTCTATATCTAACAGAGATATATAGAACAACAGAGCATGTTGGATGCTAGTTAGATCAATTTTCCTGGTAAAAGAGGCCCCGATATGAGGGCTTTTACTGTATTAAGTTAGAGTAGAATAAGTGAGAGAGCAAGGGAGCCTCATAGCACCTGACAAGGATACTGGTGGATCTCATGGTATCATTTTATAGATGTATCTTTAGGCGGTTTAGGTATTTATTCTAAAAAGGTTTATTTGATAGATATCTCTATTGGTAATATTAAAGAATTTTCTTTATCTTGTAAACACAATTAGTTACAGTTGCATGATATACCCTTATGCAAGTAACCTGCAATTCTATGAATTACGTAGAAACTATTTTGCTTTTAGTCTAACATAAGTCTTTCATGGCAGTGGCATGTTTTTCAATGTTATGTTTAACCTTCTGTTATCTAATTATGTAGAAACTTTCATATTGTAATTATTTGCACCCTATGTATTTCTAGGTATATTTTCATAGAAATGTTGATCCTCATAGTTTCTTCTTATCATATGTTTTTTCGTGTATTTTTCTATATAATTTTTGGGTATTGTAAATATTGTAAGCCTTTAATGAAAGTGCACTTTTCCCATAGGAATTCAAAGATCCTTGTTATTTAATCAATGTCTAATTATTGGGAGAGCAGTCAGTAGATTTTCCCTGTAATTTTATTAAATTTTTTGCATAATAAAATCACTACCTGATGATCTACAGAATAGTTATTGTAAATGTTCCTTATTTTTGAATTTTAAAGGATATTGTGTGAGTTTATAGTACAAAATTTTAATTTGTTTTAGATAAGCATTGTATGCAGTAAGTTATATCTTGCTCAGAATTGGATTTCATTACAAAAGGAAATGATAAATTTGGAAATAGTTGTCATTAGTACATGAAGAGTAAAAAAGGTTATATTTTAGAGCAATATTTCAATATACGAAAACAATTCAAAAAAGAATTATCAAATGTAAGTTATGGCTTGTATCCAATAAAGCTGAGATTGCTAATCCTTCGTGAGTGAATAGCTGCTGGGGGAAGTAAGTAGTGCTAGGCAGGAACCATATTAATTTATGTATAGGAATATAATGAAATGGCAAAGAACCAAAAGGGATATAATCCTCAATCTACAAGATTAGGGCCATTACATACATGTATGATTAGCAATAGGTGCACAATTTTAATGATATTACATTGTAGTGTGTTCTTAAAAATCCATGAAATTCTTTTCTTGGGATGCCTTGGTGCTTGCAGGTATACTTATGGTGACCAGTGCAATAATATGGTTGTGTATATTACATTTGAGTTAATAAGTACCTTTCCACAAAGTCATTCCATTGATTAAAGTATATAATTCCTGATACACTAAAGAATGTTGGCATCAAATGGTGATTCTGACATGATTTAGCAGCTGTCACAGTCTGCAGCAAGACTATTTCTAGCAATTCCTTTTCCCTTCAATCAAATGATCTGGTTTCCTATCCAATAACAGGAACTCATGTAGAAAAAATTCCTGTTTGAAATTGAAATCTGGTTCATCATTCATCTTTTCTTAGACAGATGTGTGATTCTAAACACCAGATGTCTCCTCATTCTGCAAGTTGAAGTTTAGATGTTATCTGGAAGGCAAAACACTTTAACATTCATCAAGTTTTGCACAATCATGTTGAGCCCTTGTGTGTCAAAAACACAATTTTTCTTCCATTTCTTATTAGCTTATAGTTGAACATTTCAAATATTGTCTGTGAGTTTTGGAGATTACTCTTTGGTTGCCTTCATAATCTTCAGATCAGTTCTTTAAATTCTTAAATAATATGAAATTTTCACATTACCCATTCCCATCAATATTTTTTTCTCATTTCAGGTCATATCAGTTCATATCATAACTGAAACTCTTAATTTTATGCTTTTATTATGCATTCTTTGCATGAAGTGAACCCATATAGGGGAGGTCGTTACTGTCAGTCCGTATGTTAAAACTCAGGAACCACTGGACATATTTTTATAAGATTTGGTATTGGAGAGTTTCGCTACAATTGGTCAACCGTTTCCAATTTTGGTTAAAATCGGATAACAATTACGACCATTTTACATGAAGACCTACAATGGTCCTTTCTTTCATCTCAGGAACCGCTGAATGTATTTTGATGAAATTTGGTATTGGGGAGTTATGCTGAAATTGGTCCACCGATTCCAATTTTGGTTAAAATCGGACAATTATTATCGCTTTACATGAAGACCTACATGTAGCTTATAATGTTCCTTTGTATCAACTCAGGAACCGCTGGACATATTTTGATGAAATTTGGTACTGGGGAGTTTTGCTAAAATTGGTTCTCCAATTCCAATTTTGGTACAACTTAGACAACAATTACGGCCACTTTACATGAAGACCTACATGTAGTTTACAATGTTCCTTTCTTTCAACTCAGGAACCGCTGAATGTATTTTGATGAAATTCGGTATTGGGGAGTTTTGCTGAAATTGGTCAACTGATTCCAATTTAGGTTAAAATCGGACAACAATTATTATCACTTTACTTGAAGACCTACATGTAGCTTATAATGTTCCTTTGTTTCAACTCGGGAACCGCTGGATGTATTTTGATGAAATTTGGTACTGGGGAGTTTTGCTAAAACTGGTTGACCTATTCCAATTTTGGAAAAAATCAGACAATAATGTCAACTTTACATAAAGACTTGCATGTATTTTACAATGTACCTTGATAGCTTCTCATTAAGTACTCATCTGAGTGAAAAATATTGAGAACATGTGAAATCCCAAAGAGCACACTTGGAAACTCTGTGTACTCCAACATGGAGTACACCTTTCCAATCTTGTTTAAGTCTACTTCCAAAAAATTGAAAGTACTAATCTTATGAGATCACCTTGGTGTCCGTGTGTTTGTCTCCTAACATCTTCTTCATGAATGAACCTATTTCAACTATATTTGGTATATAGAATTATGACTACTTTACATGAAGACCTACATGCATTTTACAATGTATCTCGCTAGCTTCTCATTAAATACTCATCTAAGTGAAAAATATTGAGAACAATGCATTTGGAAACTGTGTACTCCAACATGGGGCACACCTTTTCAATCTTGTCTTTGATGTTCAGCATTTCTTTTGCAGTTAAAATTTAAAATACACCAACTTTGTATTTCACATATCCACTTTGCTATGCTAGTTGTTTGTACATCTTTGCATAATGTCCATTTGCTCATTATAACTCCTATTCTGTTTTAACTTAAAACTCCTTTCATAGAAATTCTTAAAAATTCATATTTTACTGGCTACACTGGTTTTCTGTGAATATTGTCTTTGATAGAAAAGTCACATAGCAGTCAGCTGTTCCTTGGCTCTTTATCCACTGAGAGAGGTAATAAAATTATTTGACCATTTGTTATAATAATTAAGCTATGTTCTTTCTACCAAATCTTGGTACCAATAATAATTATTAACAACAATATTAGAATCTCAGAAAACCTCAATATGCCTCCTACCCATTGCTCCAGTTTTATTTTTTGGAATTATCTGACATTTCCAATGAGCATTGCTGTAGCTATTGAGCTCCTTATTAGTTAATTTGGTTTCTTGCTGAAGCCCTGGGAGATTTGCATTTTATATAGTTCCATAACATCAATAAGCTATTTAGTAGTTTCAATTGGTAATTTTAGTTATTTATAGGGTCATCAAACAGTTCCTTCAGCTAAACCAGGGGTCCCTAAACTTTTTGAGACGAGGACCACATAGAATATTGAAAGTGCTAGGCGTGCCGGATCGAAAAATAAAACCGTTTCAAATTTTAAAATATTTTATTCTATAATTACCTAAGCATACATCCATTATATATAACAATAAGTAAACGTGAATAAATGTAAGAAAAAATTCTAATGCGAACAATTTGTTGCTGAAATTACATGATTGATATTTGGCGTTAAATTGGAAACACTGAATTTATGATGTTTAATAAAATTTCTGCGGGCCGGATCCGGCCCGTGGGCCGTAGTTTGGGGACACCTGAGCTAAACCATAATCATATCCTATTATATTTACTTATGGTGTGTCTTGAATATTTTAGTGAACACATTGATAGATTATTTATATTGTTTTAAATTTCATATTTTAGCTAAAAAGGGCAAAATATCAAATGTTTATTTTGTATAGTTAGATTTTTGCTATCATTCTACTTTTATTATTTATCTTTCTTTATCTATTTGTTTAGTAAAAAATGTTAATCCTTACTGTTAAAAATTTATTTTTGTTTCCACAGCCAAAAATCTCTCCTGATAATCATGTATAAACATTATTTTCTAATACTCGTATGAATATGGCTCAACCTTTTGGATTATTTTGATGTTATTCTCTTATGGTGGTGGTAATATGTTTACAGTACAAAAATAATTTGGAATTTATATAACTTACTCGAGCAATTTCAAACTGCTTGGTTTTCCAACTGGAATCCGAATCATTAAATTTAGACTGGAAGAATTTGATATAAATATGACAAATGTGATGTAGGTGTGTGTCAAAATGGGTGAAGCATGGGGATAGGTGGTGAGGATGGGAGAGGGTAATTGGCCTTTGTTTGTGTGTGAGCGTACGTGTGTGTGTCTCTCTCTCTCTTTCTCTCACACCCTTTCCGCTATAGCAGGAGGTGGGGGAGAAGAAGGGAGGGCGCCTCTTTGCCAGAGGAGACCGCACCAGTACAGGAGGAAACAGCAGGGGCAGGAAGAAGTCCTCGCTGCTGAGTTCTGAGAGCAGCGTGAGTGGGGGTGGGGGGAGGTGTATCGGGGGAGGGGGCCCTCCTCCCCCATCCTCTTCCCCTGAGTGTCTCCTCTGTGTGGGCCTTCGCGTGCTCCCCTAATAATGTGCTTTGAACCTTTTCATTCATCAAACCTTATCATCTATGTGCTTTTATTACCAACTGGCACTTAAACGAGAGAAAAATTTAAAAAAAGAAAACCATTCAACCAGGTCAGACATCGGCCTATAACATCAGATCAGAGGTGTTTGGTGATAAAAATCATAGTTTGAAAAGATGGATATGTCGCAAACGGGACTGTTAGTAAACAACGGAAAAACTGTATATACTTACAGAAACGAGCAAATAAGAGAGATACTATAAATTTATATCTTGCTAATCGATGATATTTTTACACACGTGTGAAAGTTATAAAATATATAAGTATGTGTATATATTATTTAATTGCTGAATTTTTACTTGTTTTTGGGGGACCAATATTTTATTTTCTTCCCCATAAGTACTGTATGCTAGAAATTTCAAGGTTGCATTGATCAGTGTGAGGTGTGGAAGCATGAGTGTTCATTTGGACTCTTTCTACAGATAGTGACTGCAATCCCAAAAATTTTGCTCTCCAAAATTTGTTGGGGACATACTGGTGAACAATTGATTCGTTTTTTTTAGAAAATGTTGGTAGTGCTCACAAATGCTTAATGCGAGAAAGATTTTAAATGATTGACAACTGTTAGTTTTTTTGTGACACCATAAACTTTCAGCTCATGCTTTTGTTTTTTGCTGTGTAATGCTCCTGAAAAGACTTCTTGCTTTTGGGATATAGATATCATTCACATTTATAACAATACCTACTGCTTCATTGGGCACTATTGTGAAGACATTATTTTTCATAATTTCACAATACTTCCTTAAAAGTTATTGATGGATTTTTTCCTCTGCATAAATAGTCCCACTGTAAAGGGTTTCCACTGCATTTGCATTTTCTTCAGAAATTTAGTGTGAGGCTCACATTTGGGTAGCTTTTATTTCTAGTTTCTTTCTGAAAATATGGGATGTTGCTTATACTCAGGTACAGCTTATATGCAAGTTAATGATATATATATATATATATATATATATATATATATATATATATATATATATATATATATATATATATTGTTTTTGGCCTACATATCTTATCAATTTCTCTTTCAATTTGTCTTTCTACGTCTTTTATAGTATGTCTGTTCATGGTCATTGTACTTGATTTTAGATAATCTTTTTCTGATGGATAGATGCTGGAATATTATTAATTTTCCTGTTCTGGATGATTCCATACTGTTCATATTATCAAATTAGTGGTGTTGAGTGCTAAAAATAAGTACAAAATTTGAAATGTTATTTTGGCAACACATATGTTATGGTATTCAGGTTTCAAAGGATAAAAAAATGCTGTTTTTATGGAAGGCTAGGCAACCATATCCTAAAATGGGAAATTATTTTTTGTTTGCACATTCATGACAGCTTAACCCATCGGCATACAACCATTTCTGAGACAGCATCAGTCAAGTTTCCAGCCTGTAGCTAACCATCTGCTAGGTTAGAGGAAAGAAACATGTTTGTCATTATCATAGAGTGGTTTGTCAGTCAATGGTAAAGTTGTTAGATGGCCTGATATACCTTCTTTTCAGTTCCTGTAATAAACAGGAGTTTGAATTTCTGACCTTGGTCAAATTTTTTATATCGTAAAAAATAATATGTGAATCGGTTAAAAAAATTTGAACGAACTGTACTTCTCTGCGGAAGATTTCTTCCATCAATAGTTATTTATTGAAAGTATAATGATTACATAGAAAAATATCAAAAAATGTGTGATAGACATTTCTCATCATTATCGCGTTTAAAATTTAGTGCTTCTAGATGCCATATTCATGTTAGGACTAATAACCTGTGTCATGAATATTGCGATATCAGTTTATCCATAACTGAATGTCACAGGGTATATGGCATGTGGTCATGACTGCATAGAACACCCATTCTGTGGTACTTATTACATTCCTCTGTTTTTTTACTGAGATGTTGCCTAAATTCCTTCCTGTTTATGTAGGGTAATTTTATTAGGAATGATGATTGAACAGGTTGAGATTAGTAACTCTTCATTTCTACCTGCATTTGCAGCTGTATGCGAGCATCATTTGTGTAGAATTTTTTCTTGACAAGTTGCACCTTATAAATGAGGCATAGAAAAGAAATATTACCTTTTCATGATAAATTCTTTTCAGAAACTGCTCAATATGAAAAATAGCTGGTTTCTGTGTAGTATTTCTATCTTGTTCATTCATCTGTTTGATACAAATCTAAAACAATGATAATTTTATTAACTTATTATTTCCCTGTTTTGATACAAGTTTGTTTTAGTATCTTAAATTATAAATCAGAGATATGTGTGTCTCATGTATTATTTGACACTCTTTTTAATTCATTCCATTTTTCCATAAATCTAACTAAGATGTTTTAGCTGTGGTTGATTGTATTGAACTCACAGTTAACTGAAATGAAATATTTTAGCTAAATACATTTGAATTATGATTGTCATCCTGTATTCTTCTTATTGATTACCATATTGTCTTGTCTTCAGTGTCATAGCTTGTCTCTTCACAATGGACTTCTTGTGAAGTCTCATTTTACTTGCTGTTCTCTGAATTTAGCAAATTTATTTGTGCTATCTTTTGATTGCACATGTGCTCAATTTAGTGCCAATCATGAAAGGAGGAGATTTCTTCTTTTTTGTAAGTCTCGCACTGTTATTTGAAAGAAAATAGTGTTTGTATGTGTATAGATCCCTCTTATTTATGAGCGTCTTTGTGGATTATGTATTCTTACACATGCAAAAAAAATTCAGTTTTGGCATGTTGCTATCATCTTGGACAAAATCGAAAACCTGCCAAGGTTTCACCATAATTTAATAATAGAGTTTATTTATGAAAATTATTATGGAAAAATATTTGTAGGAGTAATGCCGTTTTATAAAAACTTTTTGAAATATTTTGAAACATCTTGAGCCACAAAATGTGTCATTCAGCTGTGAAACTGGAGTTTTAATAAATTCCATTCCAGTACATTAGAATCTAAAATTAGGTTTTTGAAAAGAAGCTTAAACCAGAATTTTTTACTACTTAGTGTCAGACATATAATGTGTTTTCTAATTCAGTGATCAAAATTATTGACTGAAATTATTTTGATTGTCATTTATCAATATTCTACATATTGCATTTATTGCATTTGTATTAGTATCATAATTTCACAAAACATTCTTTGATTTAGTGTATACTTCTGCACCACAGGAAATGATAGTAAAGATTTATATTTTATTTATAATTATCTCTGTTTCCATCTTATTTACCTGAATTTTAATACAATTATGCAAGTCACTTTTGACCTTTCTTTTTGACTAGCTGCCATCACTGATGTACCTTTTAGAAACCATTTATTAGATATTTGAATAGTGCCTCATTACAGGAGATTCTAAAAATATTGCGATACTTGTCATGAAAATATAAATTTGTTCTGACCTGGTCAGAGTGGTGTATAACATTGATCATGTTTTTGTGGCAATCTCTGCATTCATTTGTCATCAGTTCTTCCTTAACATTTGAACTTGATCATAACTGCATTGTGATTATTTGTGAGGCATGTGTCATCATGTCTCATAGTGCCTGTCTTTGGTTCCTGCTGCTGTGTAAGACAAAAGTGAACCGAGTGCTTTATATTTAGCAATACTTGTGTGTATGTGCTGTGATTTTCTGTGCCTCTTGTGACTCTCCTTGGATATGTGTGTAATCACTGATTAACTCTGTAATGCATGTTTTCTATTGCTTTTTGTCAATGTGACTGTAACCTTTGAGCATCTCATTTTTTATAATAAACAGTTTTATAGGAAAAAAAAAATTCAAGGTTAAGGTCTGTTATAAGATGCCTGATTTTGCATACTTTTTTACTTTTCTGAATGATAAATTCTATTTATTATATCAAAATAATCTGGTCCTATAATTACTGTGGCTATAATCTGGCATAATAAAACAAGCCTGAACTAAACAAATAACATTTTCTCATTTTTTTACTCCTACTTTCTCTAATCCTATAATGGAATGTAAATACTTAATATAGTTTTTGCTAAAATATATTTTTAAATCTCTGCTACTCATGAGTAAAATTTGTTTCAGTTTTTCACTTTCTATATATGTGTTGACTGTAGTAATTTTTGAGATGAGTGTTTCTTCTCATAGATTATTTCATTATCTTTTGTCATCGTCCTCATAGGATATGTGAATGATTTTTATGTTTTATAGACTTCTCATTCTTTGAGAGGCTTGATAAAACTGATTTTTTAAAGAGTTTAATCACAGTTTACAGAATAAGGGGTCAATCTTTCTTGAAGTTATTTCGGCAGGAGTTGTTAACTAAATGTAAAAACTATTGAATGTGCAGTGAGGAGGTGTTTGCATGTTTTGAGCATGCCTGTATGATTTAATAAAAAGCATATGTAAGTATGTAAAAAAGTAGTTTACAAGACCTTAATGACGAAATATAAAAAGCCCATTGATCTCACTTGATAATTCCTGATAATGATTACTCTATTTTGTATATTTAATAACGAGTTAAAGAAGGCTACCATTTGTATCTATTCAGTAGTAGATGTTGTCATTAGTTGGTTAATAATTGGAAAATAGTTTCTCATTTAAAATTTCAGCTGTAGCATTTTTTAGATTAAATGTTATGCCTCTGCAAGGTCATTTTCAGTGACAGAGTGAGCTTTTATGTTATGTTTTGCTGTAGGAAAAGAGCCATTTTTATATTTTTACGTTAAGTTATGCCTATGAAAGGATTGAATTTCTTCTCAGATACAGTTTTTAGTATTTTTAGTGTATTTAATTGGAATTTTAAAACATTACCAAGTTTATAGGTAGCATTTAATGGGAGATTATATAACATCATGAAAAGAAATAAGTAACTAGATCAAATGCAAAAGGAGTTTTGCTTCTGAAAAATTATTTTATAGTAAGGACTAATCTGCTGGGTGTTGCTCATGGCTTTCATATTATGTTCTTTCATCATTAAGTTGTTATCATTTGGAATTTAAATCTCTGCTGTAAACGCTGGCAGAAAAGTTCTGGGTACAAGCAGTGTTTTAATTCTCCATGTGGATAATTTTATGCACAGACCTCTGCCAATATATTTGATGCACTGATAAATGTACTCACGTATGATGAAAGTTAAAGAATTCTATGACAGAAAGCTATAAAAAAAATTGTATCCTGTTGTTCATACCATTCATTTCTATTCAATGAGTCTCTACATAAATTTTGCTTAGCAAATTATATTTCCATTAATTACCAATAGATTTAATCTCATTATGACTAAATTTATTATGATAAGACAAATAATAATTAAAATATTGAAATTGTATCATGATAACATTTAAAAGTAGGCCTTTATATAACTATCATTTTCCAATCTATAAATCATCAAATTACTAGAAAAAAGTGAGTAATTATCTTCCATCATCTGGCATGAAATTTTAGAGCTATTAACTCTTGATATGTTCTGTTGCATTAAATATCAGCTTTTGTAAACTTAGATTAGTGATGTTACAAAGTTGGCGGTGGACTGTGATGTAACTTTTTTTCAGCATAGTAAACATAGCAACACTGATTATTTATTACATGTGATAATCTTTAAACTTGTTAACCACAAGGAAGAAGTAAGATAGAGTGTCTTTGTACTAGTAACACCTATTTGTAAAATTGTGCCAGAATTTGTGATTGATTTTGAAGCGGTGAAGTGATAAAATACCAAATCTAATAGATTTTAGTTATCCTTAATATGTGGAGGGTGCAGTATGATAGGGAACAATTGGTGAAAGGAATTAAGGATAGCAATTCAGGAGCTTGGAATTCATTAGGATTATGTGCATCAAATGATAAACCATTATCAGTAATATGTGATCAGAAGGCAATTTGTTCAAGAAAATTAGTGAATTATAAAGAAGCTTGGAAAATTTCATTGCTTTAGATAAGGCAGTTAGATTAAGTCAGATTTGGAAAAAAAGCTTAGTGGATAGGTTAATCAAGTAAGTGATGAGCTGATGGAACTATTTTGTTGTATGGTGGATAGATAATGAACTCGATATGGAATTGTTAGACTCATGATTTTAAGGAGAAGAAATGGATTAAAGAGCTGATTTTTGTAGGGCATTGTCAATTCTCCTGTAGATGTACACATAAAGGAGTTAATTGTGGAGGGACCTCATCCACTCGGTCTTAAAAAAAAAAAAAAAAGAGAGAAAGACCAATCAAAATTGTAAGTTCTGACATGTGCTGTTTTAAGGGAAGAGGAGATTGATTGATTAAATAGCGACAAAAGAAAGGAATGGGAATAGGAGAAAGATTAAAATGATTATTATTGTGAGTGAAAAGTGACTAGACAGCATTATTAAAGCAATTTGATCAGTCAGCAATGTAGATGTTGAGTTGAGTAAAATTGTTCTAAGCAGTATTAGTATGGTGATCTACAGCAAAGATAATTAAAATGAGGTACTTTGAAGAAAACAGGAGTAATGAGTTGACATTATTGATAGTATTTATATACGATCCTCTCAAAAAGAATCAAAAGTATGGTAAGAATGGCTCTTTTAAATGTCACTTTTGCCACCATTTAAAATTGGACTTTCCTAGAGATGGACATTAACTCTGTTTGGATCGTAATGCAAGGTAACAGTGAGAAGTGTGTGGAATATCAACAGTATAACGTAAAAAGAAGCTAAGGTAATCATCACATCCATTAATCTTTTTGAAGACTTCTTAAAAGAGAAGTCTAAAGACTGCATAAAGAAATAGATGGTGATGTAAGCCATACTGGATCCTGGATTATTCTGATTGCTCCCTTTCATATAAATTATAGCGAAAATTAAAATGAAATCTGTATTGTAAATCAAGTCAAAAATTCTGATGGCTCAGGTTCTGTAAAAAAATATAGTGACACTAATAAGCAAAGGCCCCAATTGGACCTGAACATTCCAAATGTGCTTGTATCTGGCAATGATGTAAGCATGTCTATAATTTCATTTAAGATGATGATTCCACATTTGGGAGCCACTCTGCAGGAAGTCTTGAGGAAAAGGTACTGTTAATGGAGAGTATGTTTATGAATTTTCAAGTAGGAGGCAAGTAAAATTTGTGGTCAAGAAAGGTAAAATGTGAATTGCAGTTACTCAAAGTTAGTGTAAAAAAATGTTTTAGCATGAATTTTCGTTGCATTTTTGTGTGCCAAGTGTCAGTTAAACTTATTCGTAGAATTAACAAGAATATTATCTTTTACTTATCTCCAAAATGTCAGCATTGTATAGGGTATGTTTTGTAATGATATGTGGTCGAGTTGAAGAAACAAATACAAAATCTTAATCTTACCAAGTTTAAAATTTGGTGGTACATGCCTTTCTAGATAAGCAAGATAATTCAACAGAAATCAAGTGCTTACCAGAATATTTTTTCTGAGCATGTTGTCTCTCGATTTATTCAGGTAACTGATTAAAAATATAGGTTTCTGCAGGAATTATGTTAGTTAAAATGGCAGTTTGAGTTTCTATCGAAAAGTTTCAAGAAAGTAGAAAAAATATTTTATCAGTTTTAATGCACCATTTTTTGGAAGTATAGGTAACCAGTGAGAGAAATTGCATCTCTAGTGAGAGTACATGCCTGTTCTACTGAGGATATGTGTGTTGGTACATTTGTCCATTAATGAATGATTGTCAAGCAGTATATGTGTGGCAGAACTTGGTTACAGTATGTCCCTGAATAAAGTAAACTGAATTTTAAAAATTAGTTTGGATTTTCGTCTAGTTTGTTTTTATATAAACATAGAATTTGTCCTATTTGATCGCTGTTGCTGATAGAAGAATGGTGGTGAAATGTTTGCATGAAATTTAATACTCCAATGCCAGCATAAGTAGGCTAGGAAATCAAAATTGGTACTCTGAAATTAAAATTAAAGGAAATATTGATGTTGCTTAAGAAGTCCTGCATTGAACTTCACAAATAATAATAAGTAAGGAAATTGTTAGATTTTATTGAAGCCATTTGACTGGTAAGGCTGCAGCTAATTATTATCCCTTATACTTTTTTTATTCAAGAACAACCTCTTTGTACTTTTATCCCTTCAGAAAGGGTATATCAAATTGGCAAAATCTATGCCAATCAGCTGTCCTCATGGGAGATTTTTTAGGTGAAAAATTATTGATCATTCAATAAGTGCTTTATATTCCTGAAAACAGCATGAGCCTTTTCTTGTTAATTAAATTATAACCCTCTCATTTTCTTATTATCGCACATGATAAGCAACTATTTGCTCAAAACAAGAGCTAATGTTTCTTTTTCTGTAGCTCTCATAGAATTACTATCTCAAAAATGCTGCCCTTATGCGAAATAGAGTTTGACAGGATTGCTATGGATGAATTAAAATTGCAGTCCTACTTTTTACATTTCTCTTTCTTTCTATACTTCCTTTGATCATCTGTTTCAAATACAGGATGTTCCAAAAGTTACACAACATTTATAATTTCAATTTAAATACATTTTGTCTGCAAACTTTATATTCAGATTGATCACCATCACCTATTGATTTGAAATTCTGCAAGTGGGTGTAGCAATGCCTTGTTGGTTAAGTTGATCAATTGTGATGTGATGGAACTTCTCTTACTTGTAATGAATAAAGTCTATCTTGATTGTGTTTTGTTGTAAATGGATAGTCTTTTTTTAACTTCTAAACTAATCCAGGAGTTTGCTTTAAGTTCCAAATCAATTCTTCTTGCTACTTCATGAACATTTTCTGGCTTATAATTATGTTTCATATTGATAAAGCTAAAAATTAACTATAATAAATAATAAAAAATAATTTGCAAAAGAACATTTACCACCATCTTATCTGATGACATAACTAATATAATACTAATAAAAAAATCATTAACAATACCAATAATTTGTGCCCAAATATTCATCAATAACATACATTAAAATAAAATTCATAAATTGATACTGTTGCATTAATTTAGGGACATCCTGTATTTATTGTCTTAAAACTTGTGCGTACTTCTCTTTTGTGCTTCTAACTAACATAATTAAATTTCTCTTTTCTATCTAAATTTAATGTATCTCTTTCCATAGCCTTCATAATTTGTTTTTATTGGATTCTGTTGCGGTAGCTCAGATTTATGTATTCTATATGTATATATTTGCATGCCAATACTAACCATGTTTTTATATTCATATTCAATTACCTGTCATCATTTTTCATGTCTAATGTAAGTCACTTTTAAAAATTTTATTTAATTTATTTAATTCCTTATTCCTTTATCTTTTCTTAGTCAAATAATAACATTGCTTAAATATTTCCTATTTTATGTTAAAGCTGATGATTGTGCAGTATTTCTGGTTGAAAAATTAGAAAATGTTAAAAGTTAAAGTATTGTCTATGACAGGGAGTAATTAAAATTCTTCAGTATTTATAATTAAGCTTGGTAGGATTCATTTTAAATCTATAAATGTCGATAAACATCAAATTCATAAAAATTTCAAAATTGACAAAAATGAATTGTCATCAATAAGTGTCCATTTTTCACTGCTAAATTTTCTATGAAATTATTCGTCAGGATTTTTAAATTTGCTTTATCACACTCAATTTCAATATATTTTAATGCTGAATATCAAAAAACAAAAGAGAAAATCGGCATTTGTCATACCAGACAGTCAAACATCATTCAGTATTCCATACCCTTTCTAAAATCCCTTATGTCTTAAGGATCCATACTGAGCTGACAGAACAAAACAAGATGATCAGTTTATTGCACTCTGTCTTTAATCTCGACCACATCTGATAATCCCTATGTGCCTTTGGTCGCTTACCCGATATGATCAGCCTCCATACTCAATTTACTCAGAAGTCTTATGACTTCTGCCGACAACCTTCAAGATGCAAAAAGAAATATTTTCCCAGACTAAATTAATACTGATTGCCAAGTATCCCTATAGCAGGTCTTGAAAGTATAACAAAATCCTATTCCCCACTTGACAAGATCCACTCGCCCATAACTCATTTTGTGGTTGGTTAGATTAAAAATCTACTACTAGGAGTATATTTCTGGAGCCCTGCCCTACAGTATTTTCAAAAACGCAGTAATAAAATTTCTATTTTTGGTAGCTATACCCACAATTGATTCTCCCATGCTTATTTTTCTTGCAGTGCTGTGGCATCATTCAATGTTTGTACTCTGGGCCTTAGTACACTCATCCTTGTTTGTCACTTAATAAAATATGATTTTTCTTCAAAATATTTATATATGTAATTGGTTGTGCATTTTATTAATGTCATATTAATTTTTTTATTGAATGGTTATGGTTTCTTGAATAAGAGGCATGATTTAATGAGTAAAATTTACTTATGATTTATTCTTAAAAATTAGCTGTTCCGGGTTGGTGGGCGAAGCCAACAACAACACATTCACCAAAGTTTAGAGAGCAACAAAAAACTGCCATGCGAAAAGTCTTATTTTAATATATAAAGTTTTAGTAAAATTTAATTGGAATAATCCAATTTCTGTAATTTTTATTGATAAAAATCGATAAAATGTATTAAAATAAACATTGATATTCATCCTCAATTTTTATAAAAATAAACGATATTAGCGGTCGCTTTTTAAGAAATATAAACATCAAAAACTAATAAGCGTAATAAAATGTATTAAAATAAACATTGATATTTTTTGCCGATTTTTAGGAAAAATAAACTTTGATTTTAATCATCGAATTAAAAAAAATGTCAAAAACTTCCAAGCCTATTTATAATGTAATAGATCTTGTAGAATGCTAGATTTTCTGTCTGCATCAATTCCTTACTATTTAATGAAGATCTTGAAGGTATGTATGAGTAATTTAGGCCCTTTGGTAACTAATGAAAATCTTGTAGACAAGTGTGAATGTTTAACTTAAGTTCTTGTGCTTGATGTTAATGAAATGAGTAGAAATATTTGTAAAGATACATTAGCGATTCTTTACGGAATGTGTAGATTTTATGTTTGGGTTATCATGACCCATCCCAAAGGGGGTCAGCAGCTTCAAACCTTAGGTTTTTACATCTTTACAATGCTACTTAATAATTAAGGTAATTATATCACAATGATTATCTTTTAAAAAAGTTTTTTTAACTCTGAAATATCTAGTAAGTATATAATAGTTTAATGAAGTTTTTTTATAGCCTTATGTTATGTCGATTTCAAGTAGGTATTTTTCATATTTTTATATGTTGTTGTTGCATAACTTCAATGCATTGCAAATTGATTGAGACTAGGAAGATTATGAAACATCCAAAAAATTTATCAGAAAAAGAATTTCTCCAATATTTGTTTGTAGCTGAGCTAAAAACCTCATTGGGCTTTATATAGGTATTGTTAGTTCTAGCTGAGATACAAGTTCAATTTTAAGAAATCAGCTTAGTAATGCTCGATACTTTTGATACTACTGATATTTTAGAATAATTACTGGTGAATCAGATATTTCATAAATTATTTTTTCTCAACTAGTTTTTAAAATTCTATCCTTTCCCTAATGTCATAAAACAATTAGGAGATCAGTTTATTCTATCCAGAAGCTGATAAGAATCTGAAAAAGTTGTATTTAAATAAAAGCAAATTGGAAAAAAATAATCATGTCAGATTAATGAATTGCAGACACTCCAGTTATGTAGCTGCTGATCATTTCTGACAATTTTTTATTGATATAACCTGTTTTAGTAAGCTTAAGAGCTATTCTGCTGTAGTTTTAAATATATTTTTATCTCTGTTTGCACTTAATATATATGTATATGTCTCTATTGTAGAAGGGTGATATCTATCTAGTTCCCAAGTCTGTTTGTATGTAAATATTATAGTAGTATCATATACCTTGGTAACAAACCTAAAATTATAATATGTTCATTAATTGTAAAAATTGAAATTACAGCCATTTTTGCATTCTTCAAGCATAAAATCTGGGGAGGCTTTTGCTCTTTGTAAATAGTTATTGCATTAATAAATATTTCCTGCTAATAAATTTTTCCTTTCATTTTTGATTGAAAATCGAATTTAATCACAAATCTGTGTAAGGGATTAAACTCCAAACAAAGATTTTGGGTTTATGCATGATGAAGGTTTTCTTTTGCTGTTTGAAAACCTATAGCCACGGAAGATGCTCCTGGAACAGTTGTCAAGGGTTCTACCTCCAGCAGATGATTGGATTCCTGACCATGTTGCTCTAGTGTCTGCAGCAGATCCTGCTGGAGCCCTTTTAGCTGCGAGATTACAAGAGCGACAGCTCAAGGTGGTTTCCACAGTTGGTGGTGCTGATGTTCGAGCAACTCTGACTTGCCTCGTAGCCAAAATACAAAAATTGTAAGTCAGCCCTCCATAAATTTTCATGTATCACTTAAGAAATAAATTTGAACCTTTCACAACACTATTGAGTTTGAGAAAGGTAATAGGTTGTGTATGAAAAAATAACATTTATGGAGAGTTATTACTTTTTATTGTAAGTATTGTATTTGTGAAAAAAATCAAATTTGAGATTTCCACAGAAATTCACATTCTGAATTCCTGAGTATGTTTTCATTATTTTCTTGATGTTGTCTGTGTGCATATGGCAGGAATTTTGTGTGTGCACTAACTCAAAAACCATATATCAGATTGGCACATAACTTTGTAATTAGGAGTTTTATTAGTAATTCAAGGTCTGAAAGATTTTGGCTTCAACTAGTCAACTGGAAGTGCAGATTTACTCTAGTCATTTTTCCGTTTTTCCAAATAGCTCCTTAAATAAATTGAATTTGAGATTTCAATGGAAATACACGTTTCAAGGTCCCCTGAGTACATTTTCACTATTTTTAAAATATCTCCTTTAGAACTTAATTTATGTAAATATTTGTTTTTATCAAAGTTATAGATAATTAATTTTGAACAACTTTTATTTGAAACATTATTTCATAAAATGGATTGTTTAAGATATGTTTAGATTAAATTTATCTGGCTTTATTAAGGGTGTCGCTAAGTGATACCTTAGGCTCTATTGCTATGACAAAATTTTCTAATTGTTGATAGCGATGCCTAGGCTGCCAAGGGCGCTGATGTCTTGAGCGGCTTCTCATTAGTGTTGCATTAATACTCATTACTCTGTATGGAGAAAGTCATGTGCTGGACACCCAAGATTTTATTTTTTTCTTTAGTGATAACATTTAAAAATTTCAATTGTTCATTCATTATTTTTGTCTGGATCTTTCAAAAAGTTATTTTACTGAAATATTTTTCCATCCTGTGTGTATATTGGGGTGATTATTAATAAATAACTTTTTGATGTGCTTTTATTTTTCAGCTGCAACAGCAATGCAAAGCCGCCATCCCCAATAAAGGTTATTCTTGCTGGATCAGATAGCTTTGTTAATTCTGTCCTCAGGCATTATGTGGAGCAATTATCTTTCAAGTCATCAGAGTGGCAGAATTACATACGTTTCCTCATCATTCCCTTAGGTAAGGGCCTTTCTTTGCTCTATCAACTTTACTTTTGATGCACTCATACAGTTTCCACTTAAATCCTCTTATTGCAGAGGACCCTTTACTCTGAAAATCCCTATCCCTGTCAGAATCTTTCTTTTACTAACCTTACGGGCCTGTTATGTGATACAGAATCAAGAAATTTAGGATGGAATGGGCTTAAGAATGAAGGGCAAGGCAGTAGTGGAGTGGCTAGAGCCTTCCATCCAGTGATCCCTGGATCAAATCCAGCGGAGGTTGGATATTTCAACCTGGGATCACCCCATACCCTACTTATGTGGTTTGAGGGGAATGCACAAGTCAGCCCTCTGTCCTTTGGAAGGGACATTAAGCAGTTGGCCCCCATGGTGCTCTTCATAAAGAATAGGCTAATGCCGGCACCGGGTGTCCCTCCTTTCTTCTGTGTTGAGTTGTGTTAGTAAATTTACAGCAACATTAGCCTAAGAGGTTAATTTGCCAGAAAATCACATACATACACAGAAGGGCAATCGGAAAATCAAATGGGGAGTGGGCGACTGCTCCCATAACCTCCCCCCTTCTGGGATCCACCACTGTATTTTACATTTTTATCAACATTTTAGTAATTCCTTATAAAAATTTTACACGTAAATTTTCATGTTTTCTTTTCTCTATAAGGCAATCATTTTGTGCTGATTAAAACATTACCATTCTATAGGTACTAACTCCTTGTCCCGCTATCTTGGAAGTCTCGATGTATCATACGCTTCAGCTTTCTCCGGAGACACATGGCGGGAACTTTTGGAAAGAGCAGCGGAGAGCTCTGCTGCTTCTGTCGCAACATCTCCCACACCATCTCCTCTCACCTCAGCTCTTCCCTCTAGCACGACGTTACCACCTTCTAATGCATCAGGTGACTCATCTCACAATGAAGCCATTCTTCCAGCCTCTTCCCCTGAGTGGCGAGAAGCCCTCAGTAGAGTGCAGAGGTACCTACGTGGTGCAACGGTCACCCTTCAGCTGCCCATTGCGGAAGCAATGATCACTTATAAAGAACGAAGGTAACTTGTTGCATGTCATCTTTTATAAGCCTGCCATATGTATAGGATTTGGTAAATGTATTATGGAATGTCCCATTGTAATAGTACTCTTTTCTCCTGTGTCATATTGTTTTACTTTTATGTAAATTAGTTGGGAAGAGCTTTAAAAGATTAATGTTGTATGACTATGTCCTTCTGAATAGGATGCGCTCTGAAACATCAGAGGCATGCCTAATTATAAATTATTTTTTTACACCCATCCCTTGGCTTACAAGGGAAGTCTTTCAAGTATTATACTCCAATTTTGAAGAAACTTTGCTGAAATGAAGAAATCTGTTTTTTCTTGTATGCTGGTTATTGGATTTAGAATGAGATAAAACTATCCCTTAAAAATATACTGGAGGAATAACTGGAGAACATGAAAATAAATTTAATACTAAAGTTTCTTGTGTGCAAATTTTCAAATACACCCAGTCCCCGACTAACACAATAGATACATTCTTAAAGAATTTTGTATAAGGTGAAATCGTGTCAGCTACAAATTTCTCATAAGAAATAATTTAAATAGGGGGGATGTGTTCCAGCATCCTAACCTGATTGACATATTTTTAATTTTATTCCTTTAATATGACTATACAGGTTAACCTTGATTTACTTTGCCCATTTTTATGAAATTTCGAAGTTACGAAAAAAATCCTTTATTTTTTTAAACAAATCTGGTAAAGAAAATGAGCAACAGAAGAAGAAATAATGATAATATTATTAATAATAACAATAATAATAAGTAAGAATAATTCCTCTTGATTGTTTTGAATCGAAGAAATCTAAGAACAGTCACGACATCAAAAATCTTTGTTCTTTCTCTTAAGAAGTCAATACTTTCGATGCTACGTAAGCAAATAAAAACTATTTAATATTAACTCATACCAAAATTATGTTATTCCACGTGCCACACACTTTTAATAACTTTGTACTGAATATTATTGTTATCATTTATGATATTTTCATTTATTTTTATGACCTATGATCAAATAGTGGATCATTTGACTATGACGTCAAGTTGTGTGAAGAACAACACTAATGCATGGGTGTTTAGAGTAATTGCTTGCCATCAGTGCTCGAATTGGACTGAACAAACTGGAACACCATTCTTGCTATTAAGCTAGGAGTATTCCGGTTGTTAAAATGTTATAAAAATAAAAAAATAAATCGAAAAGAATATCATTTTTGAACTAGATCAAATTCGCTATTTACTAAATAATGTATGTTGGTACTGGGGTTAAAGTGGATGTGACGGCACTCCAATCTCTCTCATTCTTATGCCTTGCATGCAAGCAAATATATTTGCTGACTTAGTGGAACAAGTCAAAACTTATTACAGTGCTAAAAAGTGCTCAAATTGGGCAGAAATGTGTGGAAACTCTGTTCCACTTGATACAAAATGAAGTCCATACCATTCCCATAGTTAAATATCAGAATGTTCTGTTGTTCTGGTTGTTAAAATTTTCCATTTTGAGCACTGCTTCCCATAATGAATTTTCTAAAGAATATGTACAGTATATTTGAGGGAAGACTTTATGCAGTAGCAATGTATCTCACATTATATAATAGAAGTCAATCGGAAATTATGCTTCCATTTACCGCATCTAGCCCTTGCTTCCCGATTGCTCTGTCTCTCTCTCAATTAAGCATCCCACAAGAGTGGGCCAAATATGCCTAAACATGTTTCCGTTTCTGCTTTCTATACCTTTCCATTATCATAGAGAAGTTTTGCAAAATCATGTTAAACCAAATGACCAGGCGTGTTAGTCAAAAACCAGCCCTACTTTAAAAACCATGTTAAACCGAAATCGTGTTGGTAGAATTCGTGTTAATTGGGGATTGGGTGTATAGCTCTTTTTATATTTATCTTTTCATCGACCACCCTTAATTTCTCATCAATGGCAAAAAATTAAGAGAAGTTTATTCTATATATAATGGTTTCAAGTGCTTCTGTTTAAATGTATTGCAAATTGTGTTATTGGCAGTTGAAACAACCATGTGACCTGTTTTATAAAGAGCCAAATGGTAAACATCTGTTACACGTGTCATTTTTTGGCGATAAATAAAGCACTTACAAATTTGAGATATTTATAATATGTTAAAATAACAGTATGTGCATTAACATAGATATATGAATTTTATTAGTAATAATAAAGGCGTTATAGTTGGCATGGTATAAACCTGAAAGACATTCTCTGTATTATCAAATTTTGCATTACCATATTAAATTGGTAGTCATTTTCTTCGATAGATTAAATATGTAAGTATAATTTAGGAGATTTTATATTTATTTTCATGAAAAAGATAAATGTCTATCTCCTTTTATGCAAAAATCACTTCACTTCACCTTTTTCCAGCTCTGACGAAATAAATTTTCCTTCCTTTAATATTCAGGATTAGAAAATTCTGATGTAAAAATATTTTTGCTTACAGTTTAATGTACATGCTTAAGACTAGTGACTATAATATGTAAATAAATATTTTTTAAGATTAATATAAAGATAACATCTATTTTTAAAATTAAAAATAATTTTATCATTAAATGATTTTTTGTTAAATTATTAATACTTGAAGTATGAATAATATGTGATATTTATAAAATAAATGCAACAAATTACTTTTTAAAATAACTTAATATGGCCAAAGTAATGACAGCTCACTATAATGACTAACAGCCAAAGTAAGAATAAGAATTTCACCTTTAGTTCCTGCTTCCTCTGGCCCATCAATTCAATGATGCATGTTGACTACATGAATCTGCATACTGTATTTACCCAAATCGAAAAGGACTATGAACCTAAGGCACTCTCCCTCTTTTAAGATGATCTATGCAGAAAAAAGTTTTTATGACCTAAGTCAACTTGATTCCTACCAACATTCTAAAGGTTTGCAAAATTTGCAGACATTTTTTACCTCAAGTTTATTGAGTCTCATATTTTTCTTTTATATCATAAAAGCCATTGTTCTTGATCAGTCTTTATTATTCGCTTTCACTCTCTTTACCATTGTTTTCACTCAATTTTATTACTCCCAACTTTATTCATGGACTCCTAACAAAACACCTTCCTCTCTTCCATCCATGGCATAAAATAAGCAACATTTATAAAATTCATTAAGTATTATTTCTGGATTTATCCATTTTCACGATGTCTGGATCCATTGGTAGAGCATTGCAACATTAGGTTTCTTTAGCTTACCTCTTTTTATTAAAGAATGGTCTCAAGCAAGCATCATTCTGAATACAACACCCCACATGACCAAACATGTTACTGTAACATGCTCAACCACTGTAGGGTTTAAAAATTCTGTTGATGGCAACACCAAGAAATTTAAGTTTCACTGTCATCCATTCAGGCAGTATTCATTACCATAATTGAATGCTTAACTTCAGAAGTTATGTGTCCTTGGAATGCATCTAATACAACCATCCCACTTTTTCATGTGTCCCTAATCTTCTACTCCTGGCAACATTCAACCAATCCCATTGTATCATAAAAACTCAATGACTTGTTTTTTTTACATCATGAAAGCGACCGATTTTTGGATCACTGAATGATTTTCATGTAGATTCGACATTTTTAAGTTTCTCTTTCGAGAGTTACCATCTCTATACATTTGCCTCCTTGAAGTTGAATTTTGTACTAGCCTCATGGTTATTGGTTTTTCTGCATAATTTATCACTGTTAGTTTAAAATTTGCATCAGGGATTCACCTCATTCCTTTTAATATCTTACTTTTTGGGAATTCCCAAAATTACAGCTTATGCCATTCTGCACAGTTTCCTATTATCCCATCAATTTCTATCTTACTTTTTGCAGTTGCACCTCTTATCTCTACAAGATGTGTCATTTTGAAGTCAAGAGTAACATATTTAAAGCCATTGCAAGGTTGCAAATTTCACAACTAGAGAGGTGATGGGTGCTACTGTTAAACAGAGAGATTCCAATGAGCTACGCTGTATGTTGCTTGTTATGATATTGTTGTGGACCAACTGCACAACCCTGTTAACTGTTATGAAAGGTGGATTATGTTGTGGCATTACATACTAAATGCAATGACACAAAATAGTGATTATGATGCTAATCAACAAAACCAGGATCAGAAGTTTGCAGCATAAAACTTTAGTACATAAAAGAATTTTATCTCATGTATCATACATCATAGAAACATTTACCCAAATTGTAATTTTAATTCTTACTAGAATTTAAGACAATCCTTGATTTTTTTATGGCTGAAATTAGGAAAAAACGCATCTTGAATTCAAGAAAATCCAGTGATCGACAAATAGAAAATAAGCTGTAATATCATGCATGTGAAAGCCATAAGGCTTAGGGATTTAACGGAGAAACTTAAGTTGTCTTTTGATTGTATTTTTCAGAATTGTTTTTGGAAAATGAATATTGTTGAACTTTTCAAAATAATGTTAAAATAACTTCTTAAATTTAATTTTTAAGTATTGGCAGCAAACCCAATTTTGTTTAAACAACCTTTACTTTTTCTTGCTGTTACAGTTCTGACGATGAATCATCCCAAATCTTTATCCCATTTGTCAATGTAAGTATGTGTATGAAAAATAACCAAGTTAAAAGATAATTTTCGATAGATAAATTTTAATATTTTTAATATTGACAGTAGCATTTAAAAATCAGTTTCCTCCTAAACTTAGGAGAATTATTTAACATTTAAATAGAATTCACATCTTTTATTTTTAACTCGATTACAACCTGGAAAAGGAATAGTGACACTTTTTAGAAGTGATAATTTGATGAGCATGTTACTCCTACATGATATGATATGTTTTTTTCAAGTTCATTATATTTTGAAGAAATAAAAAAATAATACTGCAATATGTGTGTGTGTGTGCTGCATTTGTAGTTATGAGCTGTAGGGGATTCAGCCATTTTGGGACTCCAGGTCCAAGCTCAAATTTTGGCCCCTATATTAGCCTTACTGCTGTCATAATCATTAAGATTTTTTACAATAAAATTATAAATGAATTTTAATATAGTATTCAAAATCTAAATATGCTTTAACAGTCTGTGAAATCTATGTAGTTTACTTATATATTTTTTATTTGGAGTTAGGAGCCTATAGATTGCCCTTTTCACCTAGTTATAAATCCACCACCATTTGTGGGTGCTTCAGCAGACCGCATTAGAAGGGCTTCAAAGGGCTGGATTAGAAAGTTTACATTAAAAGTTACTTAAGTTATTCTGTGATATTGTGTTAGCAAAAATCAATTCTAAATAAAATTTTTAGTGTTGAAACTTTACCAGACAAGGTTACATGACCATAATTTTGACTAACAAAATTGAATTCTTTGTGTTAAATTTCATGGATCACTTTTTCATTATGGTTATATAGGCCATATAAAATGTTCTCGCAGGCTATATATGTTCTGCAAGCCATAGTTTCTCTATCCCCTGTGCTAGATAGTGATAAATTAATCAAAACCAGTTGTTGAATTTATAACATAATAAATTAATTTCTTTGTTAATGACTATATTAAAATTAAATATTGAAAAATCTCTTTTGATTTTAAAATTGGTTGTTAGATCAACTGTATAATTTAATTTCTTAAATTCAGAAGTTTCACTAAACAGCGATAATTTAATTTCATTTTTTGTTCTTCCTTGTATTTCATCCCAATTTTATTCATGCTAATACTAAATTAATCTACATATTGTCTAACAGTCAGATTACAACACAAATATTACTAGCATGTGCAAGAGAACAAAGAAAATAAAAAATACCATTTGTATACATACAGTGGAAACCACTTAACACGAAAACGGATAACGCGAAATATCAGTTAACACGAAATTCAGGCTCGGTGCCTATACATTTCAACGTATATTAGTTCGTTTTACGCGAAATGGTTAACAAGAAATTTCGGTTAACACGAAAAATTTTTTCGGTCCCCTGAAAATAAATCCCCGTCAAATTCTTGGGATAACACGAAACGACCCACTTGTTTCTTAACATAGAAGTATGAACAGTCTCACAACCACAGCTGTACCTCCTCCTTCCTCCTCTCTTTCAATAGGCATGGTCATTAGTAGACTTCAGAGAAACTCGCGCGCCCCCGTTGAGAGGGTTGCTACCGAGATTTCCTTGGCAGCAATAAACTAAATTCTGGGAACTACCATCTTCGAATGAAAGGAAGGATTTGGAGGTACAGATTGTTATCTGTACTGTAGCTTCCATTTCCCCGTCTTTCAATACGCTCAACTCCTCCCTTGCTGTAGTATCTAGATCCCTATGCAGAACAGTTCTACTCACAATCAGTTGTTTCTGAATTTCCGTGTGGAACGGTTAGCGAATGTGAAACGAATCTGTGAACGAAGTTCTTTCTTTTTCGGAATCGTTTTCAGTTGTGATTTTATATTTTTATAAAAAATAAAAGACCCACATAAAAATGGCTAGTAAAGTGCATAAAAAAAAGATCATTATGAATGCTAGGCAGAAAAAAATTACGGAATTTTTTGTTAAGAAGTAGACAATTGAACTACTTTAGCGACCTTGATACTTAATATTTGTACATTGTTTTTATGAAATTATTGAAATAAAATATTTTTTTATGTATATATGTAATGAATAAATTATAAGGTTTTCATTATTATAACCAATTACTGTGCTGTTTCCATCGCATATTTGTTATGTCAAGATTTATTTACGAGCTTATATCAATATCTCAAATCAGTCTCAAAAAAAGTTATCATGAAATTCGTTTAGCACGAAATTCGGTTAAGACGAAATGTTTGCGATGGTCCCCCACATTTCGTGTTAAGCGGTTTCCACTGTATATATGGATTGCTTGACTATTTATAATTGATTAAAAAGTGTTTTAATGCATCACATTTGGGGCTAATTTTCTGCACATCAAGTGATGAATGTAATGTAAATAGTGTTGGAGAGAAACCTGCATGCTGAAAAAATATTATCACTGCACATTTCAAGAAAATTGTTAAAGATTCTGCATAGTTTGTCTTTATCAGCTTAAAACTTTTTTCCAGGATGTACGATTGGGATCCACAGAAGGGTCAACTTCAGCATCAGTGGATCTCGATGAGCCCATAGTTCTCTCACAATCCCTAGGAACTACAAGTGGTAACTTGGTCTCTGGAGTCTCATCTAACACGAATCTGATTGGAGGATCTCAAGGACAGCAGCTATTAGGCACAGGAGTCCAATCAATGCCTGCTTCAGGTTCTCCACCTGCTGTGCTTCAGGGAGGACAGAATCAGCAACCTGCTATGCTTCATCCAACTGCCCTGGGTCCCTCAGGTGCCATCCCATCCTCACCTGCAGTGACTCCTGGACCTGATCCCTCTCCCTCGGTGATCCCCATCCCGCAGCAGCAACAGCAGCAGGTGACGGAACGACGAGAAATGCAACCTCAAAAGACTACACCACCTGGATCTCCGAACTTTAGCACCTTCTACATTGGCCCAACACCACAGCAACCAGTTGCCAAGTAAGAAAATGTCTTTAATGAGTCACTGCAGCCTGGAGGTGATCAGTTAAATTTGACAGCTTCAAAGTTGCTTTAAAAATTGGGATAGCATCCTAAATCACCTCAACAGTGTTCGCATAATTTATGTATATTTGTGAGATATTTTCAATTAATTGTGTAAGAAGTACAGTGGACTAGGATTTCTCAACCTTTTTTCATTCATAGATTACCCACCAGTGCAGAATATTATAACCATGGACCACCATCATTCACATTTATGTAGTCATAGCCTATTATCAGTTACCTATTACATACTAACTCTTTTGGGCAATGGGCCGTCTCACCTTCCTATCAGTCACTTTTTTTTAATCTCTTACATGGACCACCTATATCATTTCCCCTTATCTTAGGCCGAGAACCTCTTCTATACACTAATTCATCAATTGCAGTTTTGTTTTATTTAAATTTTTAGTATTAGTTTCTTGTTAAAATAATTAATCATCAAAGACTTTCATGTTTATAATAGAAAATTAAGGAAATTTAAATTTGTGGTGATTGAAAAATCTGAGATATTAACTCCAATAAAAGACAAAAATAATAAGTTTTAGTGTGTTTCCATTGTGAATACTGTGGGGGGTGCTGATGGTGTAGTGGTTAGGACACTGGCTGCTACTCGCCTGCTGTTCGAAAAGGGAGCAGGCACAAATCCTGCAAAAGTAGGATTTTTTCCAGGGTCTCCCAGCCTCGTGTTTGTGCGGTTTGAGGAGACCATGCAAATCCAGCATCCTGTCCTTCAGAAAGGACGTTAAGCAGTTGGTCCCCTTGGTGCTTTTCGTAAAGAGTATGCTAATGCCGGCACCGGGTTTCTCTCCTCTCTTCTGTGTGTACATATGTCCAGTTGATGACAGTGCAAAATGACAATAGCCGTAAACACACTTAAAAAATCAATTACTACTACTATGTTTACTGTGATAGGCAAAAAATTAGTTAAATAATTTGTAGTTTATGGGTGAGGCATAAATTTATGCTTTGCCTAATATTTGAAAATAAGCCATCACCTACCATTGCTGATAATCTATTCAGTGTTGTATGTGGTTATAAATATGTATTTGTAAATCGTACATTATTAAAAACCATTGAAATTCATCAACTTGTTCACAGAGAGTCCCTTCTGGAGCCAATGGAATTGCAGCTCGACTACTGGCTCATGCCAGGGAAAGGAGGGGACAGTTTGTTTAGCAGCGGAGGGGGAGGAGGGATGGGGAGTGGGGTTGGGGTGGGTGGGATGGGAGGGGGCGGAGGTGGAGGAGGAGGTGGTGGGAAGGGAGCCAAAGGGGATGGCGCACCATCCTCTGCCAAATCCACGCTCAAAACCACGTTCCGTTCCTTGGTGGTGCAAAGGCTGGCCCCTTGGGGTGAGGTGCCAACGCCACACTTCCTCATCAGCTACTCAACTAAGGAGAAGAAGCAAAAGAGTGAGTTGCTATCTATCCTGCTTCCATAATCTAGGTGTAATTTAAATATAAAGCACCATATTTACTGGCATAGTCCTTGCACTTCTTTCTCAGAGTTTTGCGTCATAGTGTCAGGTGCAAGGAACAGACATTTTATTTTCTTTGCGGTATTACCACACTTATTCAAAATGTGGTTATGCACCCATTTCAGGAAGTTTTCATCCTCTTGAATTCCTCGTTTGAGAAAGATTAGATTTCTACCTGTTGCAATTTTTGTTCATTGGTCAACACTTTTGGAACCATTTTAATGAGTATGGCAAAAATACTCATTGCGAAAAATCGACACCACTAATCAGACTACACATGGGTATGATCTTGAACAGTATCGACAACAAAGAGTCGAGATCAATTTTCCAGTGCTACGAACTGCAAATTTTTACTGCAATGTGCTCAAAAAAATCAGTTCGATAACTTTTGGATCACATATATAGGTATATATGGTAGTTTTCGTGTAATGGGCACAATTATTGTCTTTAATGATGTCCTTATACAGGTCCATTATAGAATGAAATGGTTTCTTCATGCCATTCCGTCTTCCACTACCTCCTTCATTTCTTAATAACTCTTTTTCTTTTAAAGTTCTCTAGAAGCTTAATCCTTCTACTTCCTCTTTCTCTATTGACTTAACCTTTAAATGGCGGAATTTAAATGCCCTTTTCTGGGTTAGCCAACCAGATTTTTTTCGGTGTCCTCTCTGTATCTTCAACAGCAGAAAAAACCAGGGTAGTTAAGGAACAGCTGAATGGCACAAGAAATCACAAAAAACTGGTCTGAAAATTTTGTCGACAAACATCTCCCTCTCCTACTTCCTCTCTCTCCTTCTCAGTCTTTCCTTACTCGACACAATTGAACTCCTCTTTTCCCATCAAATTATGAGAGGGCAATCTGCTTGAACTAGACCGCACAAGGAGGTGGAGGAGAAACCATTCAAGTACACTCCTCCTCCCTCAAGTGTGAATTGACTTCCATTCAATCTTCCCTCCAGTATTTATGCCCTAAGCTGTTCTCTATGCATTACAAGCCTATTCTATACACAAATAAATTCAAACAGGACAGAAATCCTCTTCCAACAAAGGCAATGAGCACTAGTTGCCGTAGGTTTTATGACGGTCAAATGCGAAGAAGCCCTCTAAAAACATGGGATCCCCTGGCCTCGTAAGAGAATAGAAAAATAATATAACATGTTTTCATTTCATATATCTTTCAATAACTTGCCTGAGTTTTAGAAAGAAAACATCAATTAATAAGGAAGAAATAAATTTTTAATTAAATGAGATACCTGCGATGCCAGATTGGTGTCAGCCGGCCATCTAAGGCATAGAGTCTGTGATGCTACAGTGGCATCAGCCATCCGTTAAAGATTAAAATTTTGGTTTAATCATAGTTTTTACCTATCAAATGTATTACTTACTATTTACGTGAATATAAGACAACCACGAATATAAGACATTCTTCATAACTAAAGTTCCATTTTACAGAAAAAATATTCAAACAAGTTCTGAAAACACCCATCCTTGAGCTCACAAAGAACTCTTTCCTTGTAAATGGTGCAAGTCAGTTTTTATCTTTTACAGTATCATTAATTTTCTTCAGAAATGCCAGATTTATTCATCAGCTATTTATCTTATGTCAGTTTTCCTTAGAATGAGGCATTCAAGTACATCTTATGTTGTTTTTTGGGTGTTATTAATGAAATGTTCAATTCATGTTCACAGTTTAAACATTGGCTTTGAAGTACATTTTTGAATATAAATAATCTCACTATGGTAAAAAAAGCTATGGAATCAGCAAATGCAAAATCTTTATTTACACAAAAAACCTGATGATATATTAACTACCTTCTTTAAAATTGTGAAACAACCAAGTGGTCCATTCAGAGTTTTACCTTGTTGAAAAATTATTTCATCGAAATTCAATGGATTTGCCTGTGTTTACTTGTCACCTAGTTTTATTGATGACTTTTTTGCCTGCTTGTTGTTTGAATATGCTCATAAGAGGTGTTTGTTTGGGTTTTCAGTTATGAGGTTGGGGAAGAAGAAAGAGAAGGAACGGGAGAATGAATCCAAGAGCCAAGTTGTCGAGGGCGTCTCCCGGCTTATATGCTCACCAAAAACTCACAACATTCCTATGAGAGGTGAGATTAGGATCTTCCTGCATACTTGCTACATGCTATTTTCTTTTAGGAAAGAGAACAGTTCATTGTGGTTATCTTTTCTTGCAGTGCGCTATCATTTGGACTCGTTGGAAATACTTTTTAGCTTACTTGATGTATGAGGGTGAATCAAAAAGTTCCCGGGAAGTTTCAGTAACAATGTTCCTGCATTCCCAATAATAACAAAGCATTGTTGCCTAAAACTAGCAATATCTTAGCCATAACAATTTTATATTTCGTAATAATTCATTCATTTGTTATAATATAAAAGCAGTTTTTCTAACCCATTAATTCATGAGTATGGATAACTTAAAGTTTGAGATTCGAGTAAACATAATGTTTTTGATAAAACTTGGATGGAAATCGAATGCCATTATTCAGACTTTGGCAGAAAGTTTATGGGGATGATGTATCTACGAAAACTACAGTTAATGAATGAATTAAACTGTTTAAGCTTGGATGAGAAGACATTAAAGATGACTATCGAAGTGGAAGACCATCAACGTCGATCAACGAAGAAACCGTGGTCGATGTCCAATAAATTGTGGAAGAAGATAGGCGAGTTTCAGTGCAAATGATAGCCAAACGTTTGGACATCTCATTTGGCTCAGCTCAATCAATCCTCAAAGATAGTTTAGGATTAAGCAAGCTTTCTGCTAGATGAGTACCGAAAGCGTTGCACCCTGAACACAAGACTCAGAGAGCTGACCATGCAGTTGAGTTCCTCAACCGATTTGATGCAGACCCAGAAGATTTCTTTTGCCAAATAGTGACTGGTGATGAAACATGGATCTACCAGTACGATCCGGAAAGCAAAATTCAATCTAAACAATGGTTACCAAGGGGGTCAAGTGGACCAATAAAGTTCAAAGCTGAACAATCAATCAAGAAGGTTATGGCAATTGTTTTTTGGGATAATGAAGGTGTAATGATAGTCAAATTTCTTGAGGGGCAACTGACAGTAACAGGAGGTTATTACGAACAAGTTTTTTAAAAATTGAACGCTGCGCTTATAAAAAAAGGACTTGGAAACTGCACCGGCAAATTCTGTTTCACCATGACAATGCTCCAGCACATTCATCTACGGTATCAAGAGCTGTGCTTCGAGAATTGCGGTGGGAGACGTTGTCTCACCCACCCTACAGTCCAGACTTGGCTCCATCGGACTTTTTTCTGTTTCCCAAATTAAAGGAGCACATCAAGGGAGTTCGCTGGGAATCGACATCTGAGGCCAAACAAGCAGTTTTGAACTGGTTTCATTCAAACGATCAAAATTTCTACAGAAATGGGTTAGAACGATGGCGACATTGAATGGAAAAGTGTTTAGAGTTAAATGGTGAATATGTTGAAAAATAACTCCAAAATAAATTGTTCTTTTTGAGTTTCTATTGTTTTTATATGATAATTCCGGGAACTTTTTGATTCACCCTCGTATGTTCAAAATTTAAAATGTTAATACCCACGTAATAATGGTTTATGTGTTATTATTATTATTTAGCAATATTTAAATCTAGGTTAACCTATTCACTACCAAGAGTTCTTGACTCAATACTTTTGTGTGAGCAGTCCGTCAGACTTGCCTTGGACAGTAAGTCCTCAATTTACGTTGTTTCAACATAACGTCATTGCTGAATGTTCCCTCCGTCCCAGCGACACTACATTGTGTTGTGGGACCTATTTACAATGATGCCGAGCATCTACTTAATTTCCTTAATGTAGCTAAATATATCCTCAAGTGTTGCTAAAAGAGTTCTCACTAATAAAAAAATTACACTAAAAACACTACTGCAAAATACTTTGAAATAAATTATCTTACTTTACAGACTGTCTGGCATATCTTTTTCCTCGAAATTTGATAAAATTCGTTTGAAACTTATTGGACGAATTAGAGCGGGTGTCTGTGTCGCATTTACCAAGTTATCCTCTCCTTTCCTCTGACAACATCGGCTCATTTAACATGAAAGTCGTTATCTACTCAATTTCTACCAGCTTTTCCCTCTTAACTCTTTGTTATTTTAATGTTGTTTCGTGCTGTTACTAATGACAGCGTGATGAGACGATTAATCAAATTTACCTCATTGGAAAAATAGTTTCGCGTGACGTCTTGATATTTATGAGTGACGTAACTATGTTTTTGTCCTTTGTCAGTTTTGTATCTGTAAGCTATGTCAATTGGAGTGTAGGCAGGGTAGAGGGGGTGATATTTAAGCCAACAGAAATGCCCAAATGAACGCCCAGCCCTCTCATTACATGGAAGAGGCACCATCATCTTAGAAAAAATACCATGTAGGATTTTCTTCTTTGATGACGCCTACTAAATTGTAACACCAAACAGATCAGAACATGAATTGAGTCAGAGAGTTTTTCTCCTTGTTGGCATTGCTTGTTCCGTCAAGGAAGCTCCAAGGCCTGCCTATTGTTTAGTTTTGAGCGTTTAATGTAATGTAATTACAGTCGACTTTTTTAGTCATTAAATAGCACAAAACCCTTAAATATGGCTGAAAGACATGCAGAGAGTACTTCAGCCAAGAGGATTCGTGAAACTATCAATTTGGATGTTATATTAGAGGTGCTGTGCCACTTTGAGGCTGGAGAGTGGGCTGTTGACATTGGGGCCACGTTGCATTATTAACCCCATTGGAAAGAGCCTGCTAAATATTTTCTTCAACTTTTGGCACAAAATATTTCCCTAGAACTTATCATCTTTGTATATATGTGAATTATTATAGTCATGGAAAATCCTGTTTCTGTGTATGTTGTTTCACTTTGCATCGGATTTCCAGGGAATGCATCCTCGATGTAAATCGAAGACTTCCTGTATTTGTTTACTGAATGAAATATGGTATTTTTTCCTTGGATATTTTTTTTAAGGTGCAGAGTATAATATTTTGTATTATAATAGAGTTTAAAATCAATGGCATATGGTAAGATTGTGTCATACAATTCATTGATCATTCATTTAAATGAAGTATCTTGTATTTTAGTCCTAACGTTAAATATTTCATTTATCATAAGTATGTGTGATATGAGTGAACTCATTTGCTAAATGCTTTTCTGAAATTTCCTTCAGTTCATTTTATAACTGGAACCTTTTTCTTTTCAGTGTGCATTGATGGAACAGAATGGGCAGGGGTCAAGTTCTTTCAACTCTCAGCACAATGGCAGACTCATATAAAACATTTCCCTGTTGCCATGTTTGCACTTCCTGAACCATCTGCCTAAAACCCTAGCTAACTATAAACGTGATCTGCTTTGGCATTTTTGTCATAATTAGGGTCAGGTATCAGTTGCACAGCCCAGGAATGAATTGAGATTTGTGCAATTTCAGTTTAATAGTGACCCGTTGTGGTGAAAGAATGGTGAGATCCATTTTATACTTATTTTGCTCTCCTCCATGGCTTGAGAAATGTCCTACAAGCAGAGAGATCTGCCACCTTTGCATTATTGAGAAGCCATTGAGTGATTTGCATTGTAACCGCAACTGTCTTCCCATTCATTTTTATGATTGCAGCCAAAACCAAGTGCTACCACTGCATTTGTGGTGTAGATAAATGTTGGTATTAAACTGCCAGAGTTGGTTTTTCTTCTAAACAAATATGGATATGTGAATATTTAGCATTTGGGTGTCACATAGTGGGGTCGCTTGTTTGTTGTCTTTCAAGATAGGGCAGTATAACCTCGTTAGATAATCACCCATGGGTCAAGAATGCCTTGACATGATGGGAGTTTGGCTGTTGATTCTTGGATGTGATAAGCGAGTTACGCACAAGTGTGGCACCTCATACCAAAGGTGTATACAACTTGCACATGGAGCTCTGTTGACATCAGGATCCTCTATTGTGGGATCAAGTCGCTGTTGAGAGAGTTGCTGTGCTTGAGCCGGGATGAAGTACTCGAGACTTAACCTGATGAATGTTTTCCATTCAGAGTGTGTACGTCATCAAATTCCCGAGTGTGTTCTCGTCGAACGTCGTCATTTCTTTAGACGACAAAGGATGAGAGCCAAGATATCCTGTTTATAGTGGTTCCATAATGTTTTTCTCCTTCCTTATCTATTGCATCTACTAGTATCTATGTGTATTATACTTCCATCTCTTTTTGAATTCCCTCAGTCGAACCACTTTCGGCTCTTGTGAATGTATCTGTGTAATTCATATTTCTAGTGATTTCCCCCTCAACTCCCCTCTCTATGTCTATCATTTGATGCTATTGTGAATAATGTTTTGCTCCTATTAATAATGAGACTCCTAGTTCAAGTTTTAAGGTATACTCTCTCACTTCTTGAAACTGTGATCATCTCTCTTTGCAGTAAAGAAGTCATTGGCATTTGTCTGAAAAAGAGGCAACTGCTGCTGCTGTAACTTGATGAAATAATTTGATAGAATTTTTATTGGATTGGCACGTGGGAGCATTTTTTGTAGCCCTTTTGACCATGATATTGTACATTAGTTTCAGCCGTGGAACTGTCTTTTTAAAAAAAGCAGTTGAAATATCAAGTCTCCAAGCAAGTAAGCAACTTCATTATCTTTAATGGTATCACAAATGCAGATTGAAAAAAAAAATCAAATCATTTATAATAGTTTTCAATTTTTTACATTGCAAAAATATTATCAACACATTCAATAAAATTTGTATTTATTTTTTATTTTATGGCTTCCAAATCACGACTTGAAATTTTTATCTTAAAATTGTACATTAGAGAAAGTTTGTACTTACAGAAAGAAATTAAATGTTAGATTGACATGAATATGAATGCTCGTGCAGTTTAATAAGCGTTTCCAGAACTGAATTGCTTGTTGGAGTGGTTGCGATGTGAATTTCAGGTCATTATTTTTTCCCATTGTTATGTAAACACACTTTCTTTTTCTGTTACAAATCCTGCAGCTATAATTTAAATTAATCACCACGAAGAAATTTATTCTTTGTTACCTAATTTTAATGATTGCATGTTATTTTTTAGGAAGTTTCTCTGCTCTATCATGTTCTTTGTGTTAATGTTTATTTTCACATTTGGAAAGATTCTTTATGTACAGAAAGCAATAACCTATGAACAGCAACTGAAAAAAATGCAGAAACTGCCACATTTTAAAATGTGAATGTACTTGAATATATATGAAACAGAGTGTGTAACACATGTTATTAATTTGAAGAATAATGTTGTTATTTGAATAGTGCCTCTTGTAATTTGAGCCATATTCATTGTTTGGACGTAAAGAGGAATGATTTTTAAAACTCATAAAAAATGTGAATAATATTATCAGAAAAGAATAAAAACCTTTGAAAGGATTTGTTCATATTAATGTACATGCCAGAAGTAAAAAGATATTCAGCCTGGATGTTGCTTTCATTTTGAACTACCAAATAGCTGCACAATGGAATGACCCAACCAATCTGTTGTTAGAAATTTTGTAATCCCTTGAGTGTTAATCCTTACCAATTTTCAAGAAAATTGATAAGGATCACTCGTATATATATTAATTATATGTATATCAAATATTGAACAAACAAGACTAAGCTTAGGTGTTAACAGTAAAAATGAATCCAATTTTAAGTTTGTAAATTTAAATTTAGTAAATGAAATTAATCACATTAGAATAAGTGAAATAACTTTAAACAAAAGTTCAAATCATCATACAAATAAAGTTAGTTGTTAGAATTTGGCTCTATAAATAATTAACCCATTGATGCCCAGCATCCTCCTTTGAGGACGGTTACATTTTGATTCATAAATAGTTACATTGTTTTTCACTAATGTTTCATAATTGCTACTATAGGGGAAATCCTGGGGTATCTCACACAGTCAATGAGTCACTTGTAAAACTAACCTGATATGCTACTACCCAGGAGTTTTGTTGTTGGTGTCACCTGTTGGATATTTTTGTTTCTACATTTTTTTAAATGCAGGTAAGTTATGTTTTTTGATCGAGATATAATGTATTCATTTCTCCATTTACGTTAAAGTACAATTTGTAAAAATTCTTCTCATTACTCATCATCAAAAAGCATGTACAACTTGCTGTCCTCAATTGAGGACACTGGACGTTCAAGCAACTTTTTTACAATATAATTAATTTTTTCTAGCCCAGAAATGTCTCACAAAGTCTTCAAAAGGATTGATGAAGCACATGAATATCTCTTTTCAAACGAAATCATGGCTGATATAATTGCTTTATAACCTGATATTGACAGATGAGGAGATATTAGACGAAGATGAGTTGGGTATGCCAATTGTACACAACATTGCTGGTACTGCAGAAATAGAAGTAACGGAAAGTTTCTTGGAACGTTACTGCAAAAAATATTGTGGCGATAAAAAAATCATTGACAGGCCAGACCAGTTCAAGTATTTGAACAACTGTTTTGTGAAGATACTTATGGATTGATAGTCAAAGAAACAGTTTGTTATGTTAGCGAACATTAGAATAAGAAAGGCTATATGTTGTCTACAAATGAAGTTAAAATTTATATTGATTCTTGATATTTACTGGTTACCATTCATTGCCTAGTAGACGGGATTACTGGTCAGATGAAGAAGACCTTGGTGTTCAAATTATCCACAATGCCATGAGTCGGAATGCTTATATAGATCTAAAGTCCCTCATACATTTACAGGACAATAACTGAGCAATACAAAATAAAAATGATAAAGCTTTTAAAATCAGAACATCTCAATAAAAATTTTCAAAAGTGGGGAGTGTTTCATAAACACTTATCAATAGATGAAATGATTGTCTGCCATTACGGGCATAATTCACTAAAATAGTTAATCAAATTCAAACCAATAAGGTTTGGTTACAAGTATGGGGAAAATAAGTAATGTAAAGGCTCTTTCCACTGGATCCATAAGCTTCCATCGTGTCAACATATGGCAACTGATGCCCGTGCATTTACCTGTTTATAGACGAGAATTTCGTAAAAGTATTTCCCTTGAGCTCACTAAAGAACATTTGAATTCTTGGGCAAAAGTAGTTACATTAACAACATCAAAAACCTGAGATTGTGACATTATAATGTAGCAAAATATACTTGATACTTGTGACCAAAATAACTGAAAATTTTTAATGTAATCTCTCTATATTATAATCTTCTAAGGGCTAACTAAGTGACCGTTGTGCGCAGGTGCGTAGTTTCCGTACTCTCCCCACCACCGCCTTCCCAGGCGTCGCAGCCAGGGTCTCCTCCCTCCCTTCTAATGGAATGGCTCAGCGATGCATGATTAGAAAATAACCATTGTGCGCAGGTGCAGTCATCCCAGCTCTGCCAGGCGAGAGCCAGCAGAAGTTTCTTGAAATTTCTGAATATAATGGAGATTGTCATTATTTTCTTCATCTTCACATGCAAAAGATTCCTTATCAGGCACAACTCTCCCTTATATTTCACTCTCCTTATCAGGGCCAACTCCAAATGCTTATATCATCACCAAAAGCAATTGCATAAAAAATTGTTTCAGTAACCTGGACAGGAATCACCACAATTCTTCTCCGTGTCTTTAAATTGTCTCTTCATATGACTGCAGATGGAAACATTGGTCTCTTCCCCTCAACCAACAGAGCGAAACAACTCTTAACAGAAGTCGACTTTGTCATTAGGGGCAAAGCTTCCATGATTCCATCTGTAGCTTTACAAATGATCGACGTGACACTCGGAGAGAAGTAACAAGCCCTTAGGAGGCAAATATATACTGTTGGGTGGTGATTTCCACCAGGTTTTACATGTACTAGTGAAAAAGGCGAGGAGGCAACATTAACCAGTTCCCCTCTCTGGCTATTATTTAAACGCTTTACTCAAAGCAAAACATGCGAGCAGATGCCAAATCTTCCAGCCAGTGGCTGTTGGACATTGGCAATGGTACAATGGTAAAGTAGATCGATTGACTTACCCCAGAAATGCTGTGCTCAGATGATTTAGTGACTGTTGTCTACAGCCTCGCTGTTACTGAATAGTTATTGAGAACCAGCGTACTTCTTGCTCCGAGAAACAATGAAGTATATTAATTGAATGAAAAAGTTTTGATTACCAGGAGATAAAATGATCTGTGAGGGATACAGTTGGGCAACAGCCATAGTTACCTGTAAACACATCCAAATCATTGATTTATTTACAAAATTAATTTTATTGTGGCACCCCTAAAAAGCAGCTGCCGTGCCCCAGTGTGCTGCGGCACTTAGGTTGAGAACCACTGCTCTGGATCAACTCAAGGATAGGAAGGAAATAGTCGAAAGAAACAAGAGTGGGAAGGGTAAAGATGGTCATTAACTCCATTGGTATAGAGTTCTACAAAGCAGGGTTTGCTTGTAGCTATTATAGAAATAATTGCAGGTGCTCCTAACTTGAGCTCTGTCAACAATGAAAAACTAGAGCAAGATAGCTCTCAAAAAGGGCTCCAGCTAAAAGTGAACAGCAATGTTGCAACATCATGGGCAACTGCTGTTCCTTCCTTTTCCTTCTAGCATATAGATGGCAATATTGCTCCTCTCCTGGTTCAGGTCAGAGATCAAGTTAGGTAAAACTACAATTGCTACTGTTCGACTTATAATAAATGGTATAGGGACAGCAGCAACAAGGTAATGTGCCTTTTTACGAATACTAGGCAGCAATGTGCAGGTTAGCTGGTGATGTATAGAACTTGCCCCAAAGAAAAAAATGAATTGTTTTTATTTCACAGTTTTCAACATAAAAATTTGCACAAAACATTAAAAACACCAAATAAAAAAATATTCATTTATTGCTCTTAAGTCTTCGGTTGTATTTTTTACAGAACTGATGAACATTAATTATGGCCATAGCATTCAACAAAAACTTGCCCATTTTATCGGCATGTACACAGGCATGTAACCACCGAATGTCCAGTCTTTCACATGAAACCTTGGTCAGCTTTGCTACAACCCCCTTTTCGTAAACTATGTTTGGCAGCACACGAATACAAAAGTGAACCATGCTACTTACTAGCCAGCACAACTCATCTTTTGGATTAAGCAGATGTAATGCTTGTTCTCCTATCAAAAAATGATCTGAAGAATCTTCATCAAAAACCAGGCATGACTTACACTTTTCGCAGGGAAACTTCTCAAGTGCAAACTTGGCTAGGAATGCACTAACCCAGACAACAGATTGGGCTTCAAAATATGCCAGTTGGGGATCCTCCCAAGCCCAGAGATTACCTATATCTGGAATAATAAAGGCATCCTTCTCCCGTTGTTTAATATCATCAGTATCTTTCTCAAAGTCACAGTGTAATCGAATGTCAGCCAGAAGAAAATCATTTGAATTATCACCATCTTGTCCACAATCTCCAGTGAAGACCTTTTCATTTAGAAGGAATGTTTTGAGATCGAAAACAAACTGAGAGCAAGTAGGATTCCTGTCATTGTGTTTTAAAGCAGAGAATAACTTTCTCATAGGATCGAGATTCAGCTTTCTGAGTGATAATTTTGTCATGTTGGCATTCAGTAAGCTGTCCCACAGTAGCAGACATGCTTTGATGTTATTTATCCAACCATCCTGTGCCGAAGGACGCACCACCTGAAAGGGTAACAATTTTAACCTGATTAAGTGAAATCTTTTCCATCTAACATCTTCATGTATTAGTTTGTATTTCTGGCTAATCAACCCTTTGGAGTGTTATCGCTAACATCTTCAGATTGATTACATGATAGGATATGTGGTAACAGTAGGGTGACCAGACTAGGAGAAAGAACAACTGTGAAAAAACATATTCCAAGGATGCAAATCGAGGATAATATGCAACTTTCAGTCTTTTGGTTATTTCTATATAGTATTCATATCTAAAGTAAACAAATTTTGCAAAAGTTGAGCATGAGGATATTTTTATCAGTCTGGTCCTCCTGGTTGATGTAAACATAAGCCAAAAGATGTCAACATTAGTTATAACATATAGTATTTTTCTGTGCATAAAACATGTTTTTGTTGCAAAAACACATCCTCAAATCACACTGCATCTTATACAACAGAGGTTCAAATGCCAGAGAGGTATTTTAAGTAAATTTGGTATTTATATAGTTCTCCTAAGGCTGCCTTTGGTACAGAAAAAGATTTTCCATATTCAGTAGCCTTTCTACTTAAATTTAAACATTATTTCGAAGTTGTTGTAATTTTCTATTTACATAAAAGTTAAGTAAACATCGTTTTATTCAAATTAAGATTTGAAATTATTTAATACATTTTTTCATTGTTTTTAGTTTTAAAATTGCTAAAAGTCCTTCCAAGTATGAAATATTTTGAAGCTGGTACAGCGCAAAGACCTCGTTTTTTCCGATTACATACATGATATAGTATTATTCTGATTATATACATGAAGAAATAAAATTTATACTAACAGAAAACAATTCTAGAACAACAGATACAAGTTACTTTGTATATAAAAAATATCTGAAAAGGATAAGCACATTTTTCTCAAAAATTAGAAACAAATAAGAATATATAATTATGATAACATGATATGATAATGATTTATAAAGTCAGCATACTAGCATGACACTTGCCATAATGTGTTGTAATGATTATGACACCTTCTGAGTGAATTGTGAACTATTTCAACCCAAAATATAAAAAATATGGTGTAATCAAGAAAAGGACAACAAAAGCTGCCATGACATATGTCGGTTGAGTGAAAGTGAGAAAGAAATGGAAGCCCATATGGGATAGGCAGTGCCAGAATAAACCTGCAAAATTACCTGAATTGATCTCAGCTCATCGAATGTATCGGCTAAAGTTGGCATTCCATAGGTATCCTTCCATTGAGAAATAAATAATTCCCCTCGTTCATTTTGAGCTATGCATTTTGTGACAGTGTTCATCTGCATATTTTTATGCTTTAACTTAGCTCACTTTACTGTTCAGCCCCTGATTTTTAACAATAGATAACAATAGATAGCTATAATTATGTAAAGTTGTGTTTTTCCAGTCTTTTATGCAATATTTTTATAATGAGCATCTTCTTTATGGAAAAATATTTTTAAAACCTGAAAATGATGTGATTTTAGGGGTGCATCTTATACAGGATATTAATTTTAAATGAGAACCTATAGAAAATTTAATAACTTTGAGTGAAAGAGTGTTAGAGACATGAAACTTAGAAGTAACAATCTTTATAGTCTGCATGATTTGTTGACAGCCTGCAACACTACGAATGTGCATGCACAGTGCAAGCAATAAACAAACATGGCGCTCAATGTAGAGGTGCAAGTGTTTATGGTGGGGTGATTTCTATCGGCAATTTCGATGTAAGGCACCAATGAAATTTATGACATGGAAGCTTGTGAAAATGTTCAGGAAGACTGGAAATGTAAATGTTGTGTCGTGTTCACTCGTCGACTGCTCTGACTGAGAATCGTCATTTAGCACAGGTTAGTGAGAGCCACCACGCTCGTCAGAGTTGTTGCCGTTAGACCTATTTCTGTGGGGTTTATCAAAGAAAATGCCTACAACAGCAATCCACGCAATCAGGATAAGTTGAATACCAACATATGCCACACCATTTCCAACATCACATCCATCACGCTGCAGGCAGTGTCTTCAAACATGCTTCATCGTCCTCAGTTATGCATGCAACTTGCTGGTGGTCATTTTGAACATTATTTGTAACAATGTAAGTAATGTCAGACAATAAAGGTTGTTACTCGAAGTTATTAAAATTCTTCTAAATTTCATATCTCTAGCACTCTTTTACTCGAAGTTATTAAAATTTTCATGGGTTCTCATTTAAAATGATCACCCTGTATAATGGAGCATCTTGTACACTAAAAAATATGGTGTATGCTGTGTAATAATGAAAGCCTTGACTTATTCTACTCAATAATGATGAATAATTTTTACATACAAATGCCAGAAATACATATAACTTTTAAGTTCTCTCTAACTAAATTATTGAAAATGTCTTCTTGCTTTAATATTGTGACAGGTGTCCCTACCTCTGATCACTATTAAGTACTGTATATTTTGGGCTACAAGGCACCTTGATTTTTTAGATTTTTCAGGAAAAAGTATTTTGGTCCACCAATGCATTTAGAAATGGCCATGTCATATATCATTTCTAGTGGTGATCAAGTCTGTATATCACAACATTTTTTAAAAATAATATGGTGTGATAACAGTTAAATATAACATTTTTGAGAAACTTATTTTGTAAAAGTAAATAAAAATAGCTTAAAAGATAAATAATTGCTTTGGAACTTGAATAGCTAAATGCGACCTGTGTGTACTTGGCACTCCTATTAATTTGGCATTCAGAGTGCGCCACACACGTCGCACATCTCTTATCGATAGTACTTCCTTAAATTTAAGTTCAAGATGAGATTTTAATTACTAATAAATGGAATGCATATGTATTAACAATACATACGCTCAACTAGTCCTTTTTCTAATGAAACTCTTTTTGCCTTGTACATAACCACTTTGATCAATACAGCAATACCTAGCTTCCTCTGTTTTACTAACCATTTCTTCACTAACTCCTTTAGTTGTGACCATTTGGGACCAAGCTTACAAAGACTATGTTTCTCTTTTCCTGTCACCTTCAGTTTTTTCTCCTGTTTACTACATTCATGGATCATTTTTTCTTTGAAACATGTACCGAAATGACATTCTGGTGCTGTTTCCATTCGTTTTTGCGTATTGAATCACCTGAAGCTTGTAGCTAATAGTGCAGGCATATCTTTTCACTCTTGTAGCCATTGCGAACTCAATATACAGTCAAACTCGGCTATAACGAGCGCCACGGGACCGTTTAGTTTTGCTCGTTATAGCCGTTAAACTTAATATCCGTGAAGGCAAAAGCATGCATGCGTATGGTGAAATAAGACAAGAAGTAAAAGTGAATATATAAACAGAAAGGTTATTTAGTAAGTTTATGAAAAAACCTAAAAATGAGAATAAACTAGAAAATTTAGAGTAAACATTCGTACATATAAAATTTACTCACAGCTGCATCCTTAATCACTTCCCTTTTTACAAAAATAACTTTGAATAGTAGCCTGTTTCATAGATTTCACTTTTAAGTCTCTTAAGTTTCCTCTTATTACACTTAGTGCACTAAAAACACCATCGGAAATGTCAATGTTTTCAAAAAATCATTTAATGTTTCCACGGCATCCTGAGTAAGGATTGTGTCTTCGAAACATTCAACATTGTCTTCATCACTGTCTGCTGTGCTTTATACTGTCTCTATTATTTCACTCTTCGTAGGAATTCCACTGGTAACCAAATCATCATCAACATGAACAAAATTGTCAATGTCATATACATGGTCAAAATTCGCAATTCCATTTTCTTTAAGCCATTCTGATCTTCATCAACGTTATGGTTATCAATCGAAAATTCTCCCAATATTAAACCAGACATTCGAAAACTGTTTATGATCGTTGTAGGTGAAACATGCATCTGTTATCAAATGAATTGCATCCAATACAGAGTCGTTGCCATCTAAACCTCTTTCCCTCTTTTCAATCAACTGTAGATCAAAAAATAGCTTGAAATGGCATTTAAAACTTTAAATTATCCCCATGTCCATTGGCTGCAAAATAGAAGTCGCATGTGGAGGCAAAACACCAGTTTTACATTGCATATGTGGGTGCGCAGGACAGTTATCGACAAGGAGTAGAATGTTTCTATTTTTCCTCCGTAACTCGTTGTTCCACTGACTTACATATTTCTGAAAGATATTGGAAGCCATCCATGCCTTTTTATTAGCTGCATATTCAACGGGAAGCTTCTTTACATTTTTGAAACAACGTGGCTTTTGTGACTTACCAATAACAAAGAGTTTTTTTTTGTCAGTCCCATTTATGTTTGCGCACATTAAAACTGTTAAACGATTCTTAGGTCTTTTGCCACCAACACATTTGTCACCTTTGGATTTAAACGTTGCATCAGGCATCATGTTGTAAAACAGTCCAGTTTCGTCAACATTGTAGATGTCTTCTTCTCTGTAACCTTTTCGACACTCCTCCCAAACACTTTTCACCCATTCACTTGCCGTTTTTGAATCTGCTGACAGGGCCTTTCGAATAAACAATGTTATGCCGATTTTTAAAACGATGAAGCCACCCGTTATTGCACGTGAAGTTCTCGTGTCCTAACTGTTTTGCAAATTTATCTGCCTGTACCTTGATGGGGAAACCAGCATTTCTCTGCATCTTAAACCACTCCAGAAGTGCTTGATCAACAGTACCCAAGTCACACTTCCTCATTTTCTTGTTCGTTGTTAGGTTGTTCTCTAGTGCAGATAAAATCGCTTCTTTGTTTTTCCATAAGGTTGAAACCGTAGACGACGATAAATTAAATTTTTTACACACTTCAACATTTTTTACCACGTTCTAACTCTCGAATAATATCAACCTTTTCGCGAATAGACAAACACTTCCTTTTATGTACGGCCATGTTACTCGTTCAAGGGCAAAATCTCAACTGATTTTGTGATCAACGCTACGAACTTTCTTTGCAAACTGTGAGCATACCAATTCCAGGAAGAGTTAATTAGGAGACGGATTAAACGTGGGATTTCCCATCTTTACGTGGGAAAGGGTGTTGGGTGCATTCGGCTGAGCGACGGGGGTGGGCGCCATTGTACATGCCCTTACCCCTTACCCCCTTCCAATCACAACCTTCTGGCTGTAAAAGAGCTGGAGGTTGGGAGAAGAGGACAAAGGACCTCTGCGAGTGCCACTGTACCTGCAAGTTGGGAATTCTTGGTTTGGACGAAGGGATTATTTTTTAACAACAACGCCGCGGTCTTTAACCTCCTCGAGGGATAGGGTGTAGAGGCTGGACTCGAGAACACAAGGTTACATATTTTGGGTCACTATGAGGATTGAAGGGACTGACCGCCGCCGCGTTTGAGACAGTGAGAAGTGGTCAAAGTTTGCTCGATATATCCGTGAAGTGTGCTCGTTATATACGTGAAATATTTGTATGTAAATGCTCATAAACTTATCTTGGAGGTAGCATTTGCTCACTATAGCCGTGAACTCGTTACAACCGTGCTCGTTATAAAAGAGTTTGACTGTATGTAACATTATTTATCCTAGATATTCATAAAATTTTTATGACATCTATCAAAATTCTAATGTTCCATGGCATTAATCCTGCTATTCAGCGGACTCATTAAGAACTAAAACATCACAACTAACATAGCTAATGCACCGAAATTGTAAGCACTGTGAGCAGACTAATAATAAAGTGACATAATGAAAATGCATCATTGGAATTCACACTGCATATGGTTTTACTGTGTACATATAAACATTTTCACAATTAATTATTAATAATGCATATTTTAATGATTTTGCGACGAATGACTGTCAATTATTCCATTTTGGGAATGAGTGAGTTCATGACAGTGCTAATGCAGTAATAATCTTACCTTCAGTCTATAAGATGCAGTCTGAATCTGGAGATAATTTTATTGGAAAAAATTACTAGCAAAGGTGTGGGATGAGTATAAACAAAAGGCATTTTTTGTGTTAATTTGATATATGACAAACAACATCTAATTCAGAATGTGATAAAAATACAAATATTATTTTTGTTTTATTATTTGTGTTGAATATAATATGTCAAGGCACTTAGTTATGTCCTTACCTTCTTAGTTTGAGTGTCAATAAACTTCCATTCATCGATGAGCTCCAGTGCCTCAGACCAGAGATTAAAATGTTTTGACATTCCAGACAGCAATGAATACATCTTATTGTTTTCCTTTGGTGTCTTCAACTGGCGATTAAAACTGTCAAACAAGTTGTCAATCATAGCAATCACCTTTGGTGTGGCCATAGCTTCCCATGGTAAAGGAGTTCTACCTGGAGAATCTGAAAAGTAGCCTTACAGTCAGTTGAACAAACTTCGTAAAAGTAATCAAACAAGTTCCACGAATAAAAAAAAAAACGATTTTTTTGCAAAGTACTACATTTGTAACAAAGAGCTGCAAGCAAAAAAACTGTATTTTTGGGTTAAGAATTTCCACAATCAGAAAATTCAGTAGTCTCACAAACTTGAATTTAATTCAAAAATTAAATTTTTGGAGCCCTATGGTCAATTACAATAAAAAATGACAAAGGAGAAACCTTATAACCATAAAAATTAAAAAAGAGGTACACTAATACACACCGGTTTAGAGGAAATACTCCATGCCAGGGACCGAACACTCACACACCCCAGGTTTAGGGGAAATACTCCACGTCAGGGACTCTCCTCTTCCCACATCCATCATCTTTACAATCAGCCTACTGAGGATGGAATCTCTGATTCCGAAATATGTATATAGGCATTCTTTTTGAAAATGAAGTACAATTTGGTTTATTTGCTTGTGCAATGTAAACCAAGAGTCCCTGGCGTGGAGTAATTTCCCCTAAACTGGTCTGTATTTGTGTACTTTTTAATTTTTATGGTTATAAGGTTTCTCCTTTGTCATTTTTTATTGTATTTAATTTCTTGTTTTAGATGTCTTAATCCTATAGTCATGATATTATTGAGAAATGAGTGATACCAACCAGTTGAAGCATATACATAAATAGCTGCAGCGACAGTGTGGCTGAAAACTTCCGCAGCCAAATCCAACCTGTTGCACATGGAACCCTTTGGTTGCAAATGGTTCTTAGTAAGCTTCTCGGCTAACTTGTATTCTTCTTCTCCTTCCCTCTGGAAAAGTATCTCAATGTGGCTCCACTTGGCCACCTTGCCTTGCCAGTGCACGTTGCATTTTTGAAAGGTGTCTCGAAACAATTTTAGCAAGGAGGGAGGATCGAAAACTGTGGCGATTTCATAGTCGCCCACACTGATGCAAGGACCATTACTATCCACGGAAATGTACGACCTTAAAGCACTGGTGTTTTGGGCTGCTTGGTCACAAACGATTGCCAATATTTTAAGTCCTATCTCGTGGACTGATTCTATCACTTCGGCCAAAATACGACGTAGAATAACGGTGGGAGTTGCTTTGTGACAGAAGTAGTACGCGATCGGTTGATGCCAATTTCTTTTAAGTCCCCTCAGCATGAATACCAATGCATAATTTGCTGGCATTTTGCTTTGTCCATGTATTCCAAGGTCCTCAAAACCTATTATCTTGTCAGGTCCTTGTTGGTGATGTACTCCTTGTTCCAAAGGGAACTCATCAAACATAAGGATACAGAATTTTTCCTTGGGTTTTTTTATCTTCTTCACCCTATTGGCCAAACTTTGAAACATCACATTATTGATTCCTGTCATTATGTCAAAGGTTTTCAGCAAATTTCTCAATTCCCTCCTCGGTGGCAGAGCTAAAATCTTTTCTAGGATAATATAAAGTTTTGGACTGTCTTTATTAATCGACAAAGCTTTAATTATTTCGTAATCGACCCAATAATGTGCATCTCCTGATTGGTCGGTGGAAGAAAACTGTTCAGCAAACAGAAAAGCAGCAGATGGTGACAGAGATCTTTCTAGCACACGTGCCATTCGGGAATTACAAACGTCACGGATGCCATCGATGCTTTTATACTGACGCCTGCACCTTTGAAGTAGTTTATACACAGCTTTTTGTTTTGACTGTAACTCTCGATACAATTTCAAGTTTTTTGCTGATAACTGAATCGTATTACTGTGTTGCAGTTCCCAAAACAAAGCCCTTAGTTCATGGTACTGTGAGGTGTTTTCTTCATCAATGACATAAATGTACTCTGTTACCTTTGAAAAATCAGATTGGTCGCCTGTAATATGAGAAAAGACAATTACTCCAGGTTCAATGGATGTCTACAATGCAAAAATAATTACAAAATTTACACACCTCGCAAATCTCTTAATGTGAGCTTATTAGGATTAGCCAATTCTCTCTCCAAGCTGGATACAAACATTTTGTTTCCTAAAAATGAACAAATTTTTATCTTAGAATTTATTTGATTCACAGCAAAAGGTTTTTTATAAAGAAAATATTACTGCATAAATTATTCAGTAATTGTAAAATTACACAAATTTGAAAAGATTACAAGTCTTTCTGTCCTGTTTTGTGTATTTATTTATATTTAATATTTGAACATACACCAATATTTGGTAATGTAATCAAGTCATTCGACTCTAACCTCTTCTTACAGACTAAACAACAAGGAAGCCTCACTACCTTCGCCTGATGATTCAGGCCAATTTTTGGCGATTATTTCACAGAAATAAGAGCATTTTATTTGCCAGAAATTACGGTATTTATTTTTAATATCAGCCATAATTTTCTGCTCAGAAAATGATGTGTTGTTATGTTCACTGATCCATTGATGTAGCCCACTATAGTCTTGAAATTTAAAAATAATAATTCTCATTGCATTATATGTTTATTAATAGGGATATTTTTATACACTAACTTATGGCTGGTCCCCAACATCATGTGTAAAGGGACTCATTTTTTTATTTTTACTTATTCATTTGTTTAATTCCCAGTACTAATTTTAGGAAAGTAAGACCTAATGTAATGGAATATATGATCATCTACCAACATAAATCATACGTCAAAGTATTCTAACCTGGCCCATCTTGACTGTTATCATCACTGCCTTCTTTGGAGGAAGCTTCATTTTTACCTAGAAATAAAAATAAAATTATGAGTAACTCAAAATTCTAAAGACTCAAAACATTTTGAGGACAGAATGCTGTGAATTTCTAAAAGTCGATATAATTAAGTTATTATTAAATCTCATGGAATATTTTTGCCAAACATCTGCAAATCTTGATTTAATTTACTGGAAACAATTTATTTTTAGCCAGATGAATTATAAAGGCATCTTTTGATTGAATCCTTTGTTTTACTTTGGAAATTGAAAGATACTTTCATGAGCTTTTTCACATTTTTCCCAAACAATAATTCATTCATCCAGTAGTATAGTATACATTTTGAAATCTGAATTTTCGATATCACTAAGAATAAAACTTTGATTACGAGAAATACCAAGTGAATGTATGAAAACACTGTAGCACTTGTAGCACTACGTTCAGAAAATATCGGAAAGAAATCATATTCACCGATAGTTTGATCTTATATTTCTTATGAATGACATATGCAGTACAATACACCACAACGATAAGGTATACAAAAATTACATATTTATACATTACCCACCTTCCTTGAAATACAACAAAATTTTCACTCACTTGTTGTTTCCTGATATCTCTTTACAACGGTAGGTACAGCATTCCATTTTAACTTTCTGGTAGCGTTAATAAACTGAAACTTATCAAAATGGTCGGAACAGATCCTGATATTTTCTAATTTTTCTGTATTTTCTCCTTCTAAATGCGGATTACGTGTTGCTTTAAGCCACATTACTGCTAACTTGGGATCCTTAGGAAATTTATAAAAAGTAACATCTGGGTTAGACTTCGGTGCATTCTTGCAGTTTACAACTCCGCAGCGATACATCTTGATTCACATTTAGAGTTTCACTGATAACAGAATGTTTTAAACATCCGGAAAGAATCCTTGATACTTTATATTTCTTAAGATGGCATCATAATTCATCAAGTATTCGAGACGAGTTTGATAGCGGCTTGGAACTAAACAAGAAATGAAACAGTAGCAATAACAATGCGCTAAAATTATTACACACGAATAACTTTTTCCAGCGAAAATCCTAACTTTAGGGATGGAACAGAAACATGTTATATCTCTGATGTTATGGAAAATGAGACAATAACAATCGTTACGCTAGCCTGTGAATCGAGACCGAGATTTAAGGTATCAACAGAGCTACCAACAGTAGTAAATAGTTGAATATTTAGATCATGTTGTATGTATGCATTCCACTGTAATTTTTTGTTTATCAAGTATCTGTAATTTTTTATCAAGTATATAGAACAAGGATGTGCATTAACAGCTTTTTAAAATTTTCTTAGATTTTATAAAACTAAAGTATAGCAATATTTTTCAAATCACTAACAAACAAACTTCCGAAGTTTACTACTCTGTAGATAACAGTTGTATTCGATTCGTTTACATGGTCGACTGAGATTTAAATTATCTTTGAATTTAGGGGTGTTGTATTGTGGAGATTTCATAAAATATGAGCGCGATGTTAGAACTAGTTTTTATCGAAATTAGCTCTTTTCGTAAAATGGAAAATTATTATCCACTGGAAAGTACAATCTACGGAAGGATTCGTTCGAAACACGGAAGTGAGTTATAAGAAATTTCCTCTTATTTTCTTAAGCTATCATTATTAATTAATATTTTGCCCAAAACACGTAATTAAAAGTTATAAGTACGTCTAATCGATGCCAATTTACAGCTTTATTTTTACATATTTTTTTAATGAATGGTTGTTTTTCCAATAGATTCTTAAATCAAGCTCTTTACCTACATAAAATAATGTTTGATATAATTTTTGAAATGTGAAAAGTGAGCGTGCTGATATTTATTTGACCCATTATTGAAATATGTTTGGATCAGTTTTTTAAATTGCAATTATTGGAGTTATTGCAGTAATTTGTCTAGTTAACCGAAAGAACTACCCATCCTAAACTCAGAAGAATGAAGTTAATCTTGCATTTATATACTTGAGCGATGTTTCTCGTTTTTCTGAGTTTTACATCCTTAGGCTATAATAATTCATTTATCGGGAGTGGAAATTGCAGTTCTAATAGAAACGTATTCGCCATAATTTTATAACCTAACTTTTATTTCTGCTTGGTCATCTTATTTTTCTTATATCAAAGTTTCCTACTTATTATTTCCATATATTCTACCAAAATTAGAAGTTTTTGTTCGAGTTTCAAGGTATAGTAGGGAGAGTGCTTAAAATGTTATTTTGTCGCAATCCTCTTTTTGGAAAGTTTCTGGTTCTGCTCCTGCCATATTCTATTAAGTGCTTCATGTAGGAGTTCATACTTAAAAATTTTGTGAATAAAACACGTACATATTTACTAAGGAGAAAACGTTCATGTTCAAATTTTGACTCTAGTAAGTATCAGTCTCATTTTCAACTAGTTTAATTGTGTTTAATATCATAGCATATCTATTCAAAAGAAACGCTAGTTTTTTCTAAATTTCAGCATTGAAAACCCCAGGAGTATCTTGAATTGAAAATGGTATTAGGTATTACTTTACTGTCATTTTGCAATCAAATCTCATAGTTAATTATTTTGCTCTGAGTTTTTAATTATACACTTCCCCAGCTTGATTACTATGCACATATGACTTTCTAATGTCTCCCTTGGTACAATAAACTTCTTTTATGACACATTTTCAATGATGGCTTCGATTTACTGGTAAAACACCCTTGAAGTTCAGTCAGTGCTCCTTCTTTTGGAAGGGATGTTAAGCAGTTGGCCCCCTTGCTGTTATTCATTAAGACAATGGTTTCCAAACTGTGGGGTGTGACCTTCTGGGGGAGTGCTGAGGATAGATTGGGGGGCACAAAATATTACACATATATTTGCCATCCATTTAGCCATCCAACTGTGAGATTTACAATATACAGCCCTTAATTGGCTAGGCCGTACCGTTTGCCTCCATATTTTTCTTAAGATGGTTATATTAATTCCAATTGTTGGTCCAGTAGGTATTGTTGATGAATTTTGACTGAACCTGATATAGAGGGGAAGGTGCAAAGACAGTTTTCTTAGGTGAGGGGAGCACAAAGGCATTTTTGTAGGTGAGGGGGGCACGGCTTGGTAATGTTTGGAAACTGCTGCATTAAGAATAGGCTAATGCCGGCACCAGGTTTCCCTCCTCCCTTGTGTGTTTGGTGTGGAAGGAGTAATGGCTATAATAATCCAAGAAGTTGATTAGCCAGAAATTACATGCAAACAAACAAACAAAATCCTTGAGGTTCAAACTCTTTTATACTTAAAATACCATGACCAATACTAGATAGTATTTTTTATTTATATTAAACTTTTGCTATTTTCCACAAAATATATGTAAAACACGACCGATTTCGGTGAGTATTCACTGTCATCAGGTAAAAAGCATTAAAAAAGATAGGCAATATATAACAACAAGAGAGGTGAGAATAGGGGAAAGGAGGATATTGGTTAAAAGAGAGAGAGGGAGGATGGATGAAAATAGGAGTCAACAGTGAATAGTGAGTGAGGGTGGTGAGGAAGGGAAATCATGAACAGAAGATAGAGAGCACTATGGGGAGGGGGGAATGAACAATGGTTTGGGGAAAGACTGTACTAGGTAGGGGTGGAAGTGTTGACATGAGTAGTGGGAATAAGAGGGGAACTGCTGATTGTTAACTAAAAGTATCTCAGGATTCATTTTGTTATGTATAATTTCCATTTTCTCAAGGACATTTAATCTGGGACCCTTTTCTGCTAAATGTAAGATTTTGGGAGTAAAGGAGGAAGAATGATTGCAGGTGAGTAAATGTTTAGCCAAATGGGAATCGGATGAACTAGATTAGAAACACCTAAAGTGTTGGTTGGATCTGATTTGAAAATTTCTGCCCCTTTGTCCATCGTAAATAGCGTTGTGATCGTTACACTTGAAAAGATACGCATCAAATTTCTGAATAATGCCAACTTTGTTCTTACTATTGCCGAGAAGTAATCTGAGGTTTACTTGGATGCAAAAGGTCAGCATGATTCGTTCCTTGGGGAAGAGATTAGCAATTTTGTAATATAAATGGCACATGAAAAACAATTTGCGCCAACGAGATTTGTTGATGGTTGGAGAAGGCTAGGAAGAATACAAAGAGCTGATGGCCATGTTTCTTTATTTTTGACGGAGCTATTTTGAAATTAAAAGTGGAGAATAACAGTTTTTTCCGCAATATATGAAATCGTATTTAGTTCTAAGGAAAAGTTTTCTGGGGATAGAGGAATATTTAAGTGTCTTTTGAGTAATGAATAGAAGGCTAAGTTTTTGTGAGAGTGATGATGATTGGAGGAAGCCAGTATAACATGATCGGTGGAGGTAGGTTTACGATAGATGGAGAAATTAATTTTCCTATTAAGAGTAGTTAAAGAAAGGTCAAGGAAATTGAGCTTATGATTACTTTCTAGTTCATTTGCTTGTTACCTGATGATGGTGATTAGTCTCCAAAACCGGTCATGTTTTACGTATATTTTGTGGAAATTAACAAAAGTTTAATATAAATGAAAAATACTATCCAGTATTGTTAATGTTATTTGATTATGGAATTCCACGAAGTCTTGGCCTTGTCCATTAACTTCTTCTTTTTACTTTCTCCATATATGAAGTATTGTTTTCACGAAAAAAATCGAATTCGAGATTTCAACGGAAATACATGTTTTAAGGTCCCCTGAACACGTTTTGACTATTTTCTTGATGATGTCTGTCTGTCAGTCTCTGTCTGTATGTGATAGATTTTTGTGGGCGCTCTAACTCAAAAACTATTAATCAAGTCAACACAAAACTTTATATTTAACATTTTTATAAAAGTTAGAAGATCTGATTAGTTTTTGGTAAAAATCGGTCTACCGGAAGTGGGTGTTTACTCGTTTCACTTATCCGATATTTTGAAATATTTGCTTTAATATTTGATAAATGTAAAAATGTATTGGAATAAACATTGTAGGAAATTTCATTTTCTACAACCTTTGTTTGATACATTTTTCCATATAATGCATTGTTTAAGAGATATCTTATATTTTTAGCTGCCACCACCACGCCACCTACCGAAGACTATTGTTAACAATTGACGCTTAGTTACGTCTTGGTAACGCTCCTTTTTCTTTTCTTCATTGTCAACTGGAAGTAAATATTGACAACGATCCCAGAGCTAACAACATGTAATTTGCCATATAAATATGAAGAAAGTCATGTGTTGCCCATATCAGTTTATTTTACTTTCTCCATATGCATAGTATAGGGTCAAGTATTGTTTTCATGAAAATAATCGATTATCGAGAGTTCAATGGAAATACATGTTTTGAGGTCCTCGGAACACGTTTTGACCATTTTCTCAATGATGTGTGTGTGTGTGTGCATGTATGTGATAGCTTTTTTATGAGTGCTCTAACTCACAAACTATTTATAAAGTCAATGCAAAATTTTATATTTAAGATTTTTATAAAAGTCAGAAGAACTGATTAGTTTTTGGTAAAAAGCGGTGAACCGGAAGTGGGCGTTTACTCTTGTCACCTATCCGTTATTTTGAAATATTTGCTTTAATATTTGATAAATGTAAAAATGTATTGGAATAAAAGTTGTAGGAAATTTAATTTCCTACAACCTTTGCTTGAAACATTTTTCCATATAATCCATTGTTTAAGAGATATCTCATATTATTAGCTGCCACCACCATGCCACATACCAACGACTATTGTTAACAATTGACGCTTAGTTACATCTTAGTAATGCTCCTTTTTCTTTTCTTAATTGTTGGAGCTTTGTGGCTATATCTAATATCAGAAGGCTATGGTTTGAGTTTATTTCTGTTCTTTGCAAAGTTTAAAATTTTCTCGCAGTTTCTTAAAATATTTATTATTACGTAACCTATTTGGATTTTTTAGAAATATTACAGATATGGAGAAAGTCATGTGGTGCCCACATCAGATTTTTTCTGTTATACTTTGTGGCTCAGAAGGGTGGTAAGAGCCACACTTGTTTATAGAAAAAAAATTATTCATCCACCTTGCCCTGGCCATGACAACTGATTACAGGTTTATCTTGCTTTATGCAGGTTTTCTTTGTGTGAAAACATTATTCCTACCTTAATTTTGTTTTTACGCTTTCAATTTGCTCTTATGCGATTACACGATCGGCACAACAAATTTACAAGAAACTATTCCACTATATCACATGGCAATCACTCAGTCTCTGTTATGAGCATCAGCACTACATTGTATCTTCTTCTTGATGAGTTTCTACCATATGCCACAGGGAGACCATTTTAGTCTCAGTTGTGTGTATTAGTACTACATTGTATCTTATTAATAATAAATTTCTTTACTACACCGTGAGGTAATCATTCATTCTCTCATTATGTTTTGTGCTGTTTGCATATTTGCTTGTTGTGTCTTCATAATGTTGCCATTACCATGAAAAGAATGGCCTCCAAATGCTGTGCTACCCCTCACTCTGAGCACAAAATGAAGAGGAGGACATCATTGATGCTGGAGCAAAAAGTTAAAATTTTCAAGCATGCTTATGCAGGAGAAATATCTGCTTGCATCAGTCGAGCCTAGAGCCCCGGGGAATACACCACTCGATCCATAAAATGATTGCTGAGAAAATCCAGAATTCCATTGTGCACTCAACAACCTTATCTGCAAAGAAAACCATGATAGTGTGAAACCCTATGCTGGAAAAAATGGAGAGAATATTGGTGATTTGGTTGGTGGACCAGAAGCACAGGAAATCCTGATTTAAGAGGCCTGCATTTAATTTTTCCTGAATTTAGTGTTATTTTTTGGAGCTTTTTCAAACATCCCATTTGTTTGTGTCTATTTCTGGCTAATAAACCTCTTGGATATTCTATCCATAACTCCTTACACACCAGACACACAAGAGAGAGGAGAGAATCCTGGTGCCGGCATTAGCCTACTCTTAATGAAGAGCACCAAGGGAGCTAACTCCTTAATGTCCCTTCCGAAGGATGGAGCACTGACTTGCATGATCTCCTCAAAGCATGCAAGTAGGAAACGGAACAATTCCAGGTTGAAAACTCCTCTGCCATATTCAAACCTGACACTGCTGAGTGGAAGGCCAATGCTCTAACCAATCTGCCACCACCATCCCAAACACCCCATTTAAGCAATGTATTATTTTCTTCTAATTAATGTTTCTCGATTTTGTGTTATAAATTTTTGACTACCTTCTATTTCGATTTAATACAACTTGGCCATTACTACCACATTCCTTAGGCTACAACCACATGACCAATGTTTTAACATCAGTGTTTGGATGGAGAAAAAACACAGGCAATGGATCCAATGTAGATATTGCTGTCTTGCCACACACATTTTCTGTCTGAGTAAAAAAGTGCTGCCTCTCTGGGTCATGCACAATAGATCACAACACTGCTGGATCTTTAATCCAAATTTTGGATGCAGCTGAATGGCTATACCAGGTGATTCTCTTTGCAGGGGCTTGTTTTGTTTTTAGGAACAGTGCCATCATGTGGGATGAGTTGAAGAGGCAACTGCACAGCACTTTTCTAGGGACAGTATTATAGCAGTGTTGCTGCTGAACTGAACCTAGGCATATGGGAGGGAGGGAGTGGGGGGCATTTTAATTTGTGACATATTATGATATATTTAAAGAAATCTTAACCGTAAGCTGCATGCCTAAAAAAGCCTACACATTTACATAGGTGGGTTGAAAAAGACCCGCTGTGAAATAAAAATTCTTGCTGATGCTTTGGTGTTGTTTATTGCACTTTTTTGTTTTAAAAATAATTCCTACAAGCTTTAAAGCTTTAAATTTTGTAATTTTTTTATTTTAAAACAATTATTCACATTTACTACAAATGTATATATTGTATGTTCTTTACTATTGTTACACAAAACTTTGAACATCTCCTTTCACATTTTCTATCCTTCTTCGATGGGCAAAGTGAACATCTTTTTCCTGCTCTATGCATATTATACAAAAGTTATTCCCCCAAAAAACATTAATTAGGGGTATTACTGTACCTTAATTCTTTTGAGAAAAACGTCTCCACTGCATTCTTTACTTTCTGTTCACATTACTGTATTCAGCTGTATTAGATGCACCATTGAATTTGTTGAAAGGGAATCGATTTTTGACTTGACTCCAGAAAATTTGAACAATAGCTTCTCCATTTTAACAGATGCCTCTTTTATTTATGCTATTTTAAAGTATAAATTACTATTCAAAAGAGAATTATTTAGCTTGCCACCTTATGACATAAATCTTATAGATAAAAAAGATTTTTGAGAGACATAATTTGTAAGTTTACTTTTCTTTATCATCTCTTGATTTGTAGTATATTCACTGAGTTAGTTCCAATTTTTTAAACATATAAACAAGTTTAAAATACAAAATGTTTTGCCATATCGAATGTTAGAGAATTGAAGAAACTTCAGAATTAAACTTTGCATTTTGATTTTTTATTGCCTTTCACTTAAATGTTTACATAAGCATTATAAGCTGAAGAAAGGGCATAGAATAAGAGAAGACATTATTGCATAAAAAATGACCTTCCATTGTCTGTGTAACTTTAATTTGTGAAATAAAGTATTCAAGAAACACTACAAATACTGTGATTGCTGAATTAAATTTTATTTGGGCAAGTAATCACATGAAGTACGCCTTCAATTCTTCTCAAGCATTGATACCCAGAACCAGTCCTTCATTTGCCATCAGGTTTATATTTACTGTTTCAACCGTATCACTGAAAAGAAAAAACAATTGAAAATTTTCATTAGATTTTACATAACCAGGAGACACTTTTAAAAAAATCTTATTTATGAATAAGGTTAAAAACTTGCTGAGAAGCATCTTTTAATTCATAAACCCATTTATTGTCTTACTTTAAGAATTTTCAAATGCCTTAATTTTTAAATAAATAATTGTAATAAATTTGAATCAATTCACTTCCTTTTAAAAATCTCTTGGAGAAAAGTCAAGACTAATATCTTTTTTTCATTTATTGCAAAAATCTTGTTGATAGTCACGATTAATTGCCTGAGAATATGATTTTGGTGCTCGCTTCCAATAATAATTTGTGACACTGTGCAGTATTAGAATATTCAAGCAAGATAAAAATAGAATTGAAATATTTGTAGTTTTAAAAAAATCTAAAAATTTCAGATAACTCTAGAATAGTGCTCTACCTATAACCAAGGAGAATCTTAAAATCTCTCCTGCCATGAGGGGCTATTGGAAAAAAGGTACTCTGTCCACGAACATGTCTATTAAACAAGTAAAACATACCCAAACCAACTAACCCAATGATTTCTCATTGTAATTAATTAATGCTGTTTACTTAGGAATGATTTTGTAGAATTTGGAAAGAAACATTCCTGGAAAACAGATGGACATTTGGATATAATAGGTGAAGGATTTCGAGATTTCAAGGGAAATACACAGTTTAAGGTCCCCTGAACACATTTTGACCATTTTCTCAATGATGTCTGTGTGATAGGAAATTTGTGGGTGCTCTAACTGATAAACTATTTATCAGGTCAACGCACAATTTTGTATTTGACATTTTTATTGGAGGGACAAGAGCTGATTAGCTTTTGGTTAAAATTGGTCAATTGGAAGTGGGTATTTACTCTTGTCACATCTGTTTCCTTCAAATGTTTGCTTTAATACTTGATCAACGTAAATAAAACAAAAGTTTTTGGAAATTTAATTTTCTACAACTTTTCTTCAAAATTTTTTCCAATATAATGCAAATTTTTTAGCTATCACCACCACACCACCTAGAGGTGACTTTAGTAAACACTTTTGTTTACCCTTAGTTACATCTTAGTAACTCTCCTTTTTATTTTTAATTGTTGAGGCTGCATGGCTGTATCTGTTTTGAGAAGACTCTTTTTAAGGTCTGAATTTTTCTTGCAGTTCCTTAAAATATTTATTATCACTTAACCTACTTGGAATTTTTAGAAATATTACAGGTATGGAGAAAGCCATGTGGTGGTCGTATCAGATTTTTATTTTATGAATGATGAAAGGTAATAGAGAAGGCATTCCACTGAACTTACCCAGGTTGGAGCATAGAAAAAGTGCTGCTTATTTTCACTGTCACTTCATTAGGAAGACCTTCAAAAACTTCATTCAGGTTGACATCTTCTATTTTCTCCTCCCCCCAATTTATGACCACCAACAATCCTTCCTCATTAGGATACAACCTTTTGATATAATATGTACATAATAAGTTTTAAGTAACATTTCTATTTCAGCTAAAAGAGGAAAAGTAATACTATCATAAAAGCATCATAATTATCAAACATATAAGAAAAAGTTTGAATTAAAAAATGTTATTTCATAGGTATATTCATATAATCTCACTAATACAGTGACAATCTCTATTAATGAAAGCATTAAAATAGGATTATGTGTGCATCTACATCTACAGTTTACCCTGCAAGCCACCGCAAGGGTGTGTGGCAGGGGGTGTATTAACACCAAGGGGAAAACTCCAAAATTAGGCCTTGGTTTACGCCCTTACGCGAGGTTACTTTTGATCGCAAGTTTTATTCTGCTCAGCTATCGTTCTAGGGAAAAATGACCCTTTGTATCTCTCTGTCTCTGTGGATGTAAGGATGTGTGGAACGATGATCGCTTTATTGTGTTTTGACAACTTTCCCGACTAGATAGAAGATTGAAATTCGGTAGTAATGCTTCATTCAGATTTCACAAGACATTGATGAAAAAATCCCCAAAAAAGACCTGGGTTCAACTCCAGGAAATAATTTCTATTTCTCATAAGATAACACATAAAAATCGATTTTTTGATTTGTGGTATTTACTCATAATGAAAGGATAACTTTGTAGTTTCCACTACTTTTAATATAACACGACCGGTTTCACTATGATCGTAGCATCATCAGGTGAAAAAAATATAAATTGTTCCATATATATATAGGATAAAATGAGGGGGGAGAGGGAGACAGTAGGGGTTACAAAGAAAATGAATGGGAGGTAATTGGGTGAGCGGTTGGGAAAAGAAGGGGTGGAAAAGGAAGGCAAAAGCAACATAGTAGCAAACTGTTACAAAAATTACAAAAACTTGGTAAACGGGCCAAGGCAATCATGTACAAAGTATTTACAAAATATTTGGTAAGTTAAATAGAGGAGAATGATTGTGGAAAAGGTATTCATTTAAGAGGGGCGAGTCTTTACAAATAATTATCTCTAGCTGTTCGAGGGCATCCAATTTACGACCTTTACTTTCAAAATGGAGGAATTTAGGGTTGAAGGAACTATGATGGTTGAGGTTTAACAGATGTTTTGCAAATTGAGAATTCAAGTTATTTAAATGGAAGTATCGTCTATGTTCCTAAGCCTCTTGTCAAAACTCCTCCCCGTTTGGCCGATGTAGACCACTCTACAATCATCACACACCAGTTTGTATACACCACTTCTCAAAGACAACTTTATCGGGTTTTGAGCATTAAGGAATAATTTGGAAAAAGTAACTGGGGAGTAGAAAGCAGGTTTAAGTTTGAGATTAGGAAAAAGATTGGACAATTTATAAGAATTGTTTCCTAAAAATGGGAGTCTGCACCAACTAAGAGGTTTGGGGTTGGGATTAGGTGGCAAAGAAACGATTTTTTGGGAGGCAATAAGAAAACGTTTTTTGGAGATAATTTTATCGATTAAACCAATTTGGTAGTCGTTATTAATAGCAATCTGTTTAATGGTGTTAAGTTCTATAAGGAAATTGGGTTTAGAAAGGGGTAAACTAAGAAGGTGGTGAAGCATAGAATGAAATGAAGCGTGTTTGTGAGAAAAATGATGGGAAGAATGATTGGGAATAACCTGATCTGTGTAAGTGGGTTTACGGAAAATCGCAAAGGTAGGTGTGTGGTTCAGCAGAGACAAAGTGAGATCTAAAAAGTTGAGCAAACCATTGGATTCAGATTCGACCCTAAAGGAAATAGAAGGATGGAGGGAATTTAAAAGGGTTAAAAATTCAGAAAGTTGGTCATCCGTACCACTCCAGACACACAAGATGTCATCCACATACCTACCCCAAAATTCGGAATAAGTTAATAAAGGATGGTCAGAATTGAAAAGGTTAACTTCTAAATTGTTGAGGAAGATGTCGGCAAGGAGAGGGGAAAGAGGGGACCCCATCGCGAGACCATCCGTTTGTTTATAAAATTAATTGTCAAAAAGGAAATAGTTTTGCTCAGAATACGCTTCAAGTAAGTTAGAAAAGTCATTTATCAAAATTTGATTGACACCTGCTTTGGAAAGCATGTCTATAGCCAAATCGGCTTCTTTCACGGGAACAGAAGTAAAAAGTTATATTTTTTTCACCTGATGATGCTACAATCGTAGTGAAACCGGTCGTGTTATATTAAAAGTTGTGGAAACTACAAAGTTATCCTTTCATTAATGTTTATTGTTTACTTTTTAGTGCATATAAAAGTTGGTTTCATTCATTTTTATTTAAATTTATTTTAACTTAACTTAATTCACGCATACCTGGGAAATTATGCTAGTATGAAATAATTTACCAAAGAGGTCCATTTTGTGGGCATCTTCAGGGGCAAAACCTGTCTCAACAGTGACTGGAAGTCGACTGCAAAATGCATTGGGTGTTGTAACCCTCTAATTGTTTGGCTAAAGGAGTACTTTACTTTTAATAATCTGAGCCAAAGTTATTGAGCTACCAACGATATAAAAGAGGTCCATGATGACACAAAATAACAAAGAAGTTTTATGAATAAATACATAACATAAATAATTTTTAACCTTCTGAAAGCCAAGAATCTTTCACCAACTGTTCTGACACTTAGATCTCCTTTTTGGGCAGTTGTGGTTTTTCTCAGTTCGAGTAACTGCTTGTAGATATTGAGATGACTTTCAGTAACTCCTTCCTGTGCAGCAGCATTCAGAGTGACATAATTAGGGTTGACTGGAAGCCAGGTTGAGTTCCCATCTGTGAATCCTGTTAATTAAATAAAATATTATAAATAAGGATCTATATTACCAAACAAGCATGAGTTTTTGCCCGAGTGCCATTTTGAGAATTTGAAATTCACACATGCATTGGAAAGGGACAACACATCATTAATACCTTTGACATTCTTTTATTTCCATTTATCATTATTTTAGAAAAATTGTTATGGTTGCTGCTTGATATTCTAGAAAATAGTTTGGCATTTTTCATGTTGAAAAGGTTGATTCTAGGCATAGAACTTAGGTTGCAGTGCATGTGAAAGTAGAATTTTGCAAATTTGTCATTTTTTGTGGCCAGCATGGACAAAAGTTATCCTTATAAGTTGTGTCAAAAACTTTGTCTCAATTTTTATAGATTTCTTTAATAGAAATGGGCTTATGTGCCTGCTGAAGAATATGCACTTAAGCACAAAAAATTACAGAAATATGTGTCTTAGATATCTTTAATAGCTGCAACAAGGATGATAAAAGCCAGATGTGTATTTCAGCTAAAATGCAGCTGTCATTAGCTTTGATTCACCAAAAAGTATATGCTAAAGGTTTTTCATAACCTTGTTAAAGCTTTTGGAGATACCTCATGTAAGTTCACATTTTTTTCAACTTTTAATACTGAACTTCTTATTCTTGAATTCAGCTGAGCTTGATAATTCTCTAGTGAATTAAGTGCCTGTATTTTAATAGAATAACAATTTTTGAGACGATTGGGCCTTTGGGACACATCACTGTTGTGGAACTTTTATAAGAATGGCAAGTGTAATTATAACATTATTCTTCTTTGGAACATCACAATAATGACACAATGAAAATGTGGATGGCAAAAATATTGATAATGACATTATAAATGTTTAGGGCTTATAAAACATTGGCGTCATAGTTTTTATCTCACATAAGCCATTTGGATTTTTCCTCCTATGCCAGGTTTACTTGTGTACTTAAGCAGTATCAATGAAAGTATTTATATTGTATATTTATACATTTTCATTAATTTCATGAAATTGTGAGTCCTATCTTCAGCACTTGTTAAATTTCAACTGATATTTCATCTAACCTGCAGTAGCCAAGCAAAATCAAGAGTCATCAAATTTATATAAAGTATTTTATGAAAAATATCTTTCACATAGCTATTAAGTATTAACATAATGTATAACTCCTCATATAAACTGATTGAAAATATTAATTTAAACCCCTTTTTTAATTCAATTACAGGAGTTACAGCCTTTATTGAGCCAAAAATCTAATATGTGAACAAACGGGGAAGGGTGCATTTTTAGAATGTTAATGTTATCAACAAGGGTTACCTGCAAAAGGTGCATTTCGCCATTGGAATGGAGTTCTCTCAGGATCTCGTGACTTCTCTTGGTAATGATCTGGACCAGCATTGCATCCCTGAGGATCTTTCGTATCTTCCCAGCTGACAAAAGTATTCACCATGCCAATTTCTTCACCATAATATGAGACTCCGGTGCCAGGTAAGAGCATAATTAACATGTTCAAGGCATCAACTAGATCAGGAGAATATCGTGTTGCTGCACGGTGTTGATCATGATTACCAACCTTGTAGGAAAAATAATACACATCTACCATTTGTATTTGATCTATATCTGTTTGAAGATGCAACTTTCCCTTTTGTATTAATAAATATTTGGTTTTCAAAGCTAGACTATGTAAAGGTAATTTTCTGTTAATTTGTTTTTTAGTATACTGTTAGATATGAACATGAAACTTGAAAACTCTGAACTTCGAGGTAAAAGGTTACATTGATTGAGTACTTTTAATTTAATGCCATGGATTCTTCATTGCCTCAGATTATCTTTTTACTTTCTCCATATACGAAGTATAGAGAGACTTGTTTTCATGAAAAAAATCAAATTTGAGATTTCAACGGAAATACATATTTTAAGTTCCGCTGAACATGTTTTGACTATTTTCTTGATGATGTCTGTGTGTCGCCCTAATAAAGTCGTTTGTCTGTCTGTCTGTATGTCTGTTGATCTGTCTGTCTGTCGATCTGTCTGTCTGTCGATCTGTATGTCTGTCGGTCATTCTGTCTATATGTGATAGGATTTGTGGGTGCTCTAACTCAAATACTTACATTCATATCAATACCAGATTTTACATTTAGAAAGACTGCTATATAATAAAGAGCTGATTAAGTTTTGACAACAACCACTCAACCAGAAGTGGATGTTTACTCCAGTCATGTTTTGGTTTTTGGCAAATAATTTTTTAAAATCTTCATAAATGTAAATGTTGTATATTGCAAACTTCATAGATAATTGAATTTTGAACTTTGAGAAGGAGAAAAATCCTGTACTTGACCGGGAATCGAACCCGGGTCTCCCCATTTGCCGGAGAGGTGCTTTAACCAACTAAGCTATCAAGCCAGCATGATTCTCCTTTCTCGAATTGGGGTATATTATTCTCTATAAGTTTTGTTTGAAACATTTTTTTGTAGAATGCATTGTTAAGGAGATATTCTATTTATGAAATTATTGCTTTAATATTTGAAGAATGTAAAACTACTGGAATAAAAGTCATAGGAATTTTAATTTTCTACAACCTTTGTTCGAAACATTTTCCCATATAATGCATTGTTGAAGCGATATTTTAAAAACTAAACTTTTTAACTATCACAACCACACCACCTACCGGCGACTATTTTAAACACAACTCTCCTTTTTATTTTCTTAATTGTTGCAGTTTTGGGGCTATATCCAATATCAGAAGGCTACGGTATGAGTTTATTTGTTTTTTTGTGAAGTCTTTAAGTTTTTCTCGCAGTTCCTTAAAATATTTATTATCATTTAACCTATTAGGAATTTTTAGAAATATTACTGGTTTGGAGAAAGTCATGTGGTGGCCACATCAGATTTTTTTATTATACATGGATCATTTTATTTATCTTATGAGTTTATTAGATACTGTATGTTTCGATTGTTTATGTAATGTATGTTTGTTATAATTTTATATATTTTCTAATATTTCCTTGCCACCAGCTTTATGGTCTTCTTCCAATGTAAATTAAATAAATAAAAAATATATAAAATGGTATAATTTACCAATTAATTTCACTGTCAATGATCTGTGTAATAGCCAGATTACACACAATACAAAAATCAAATGATTTTGGCTTGTTCATTATAAATATATTCAATTGAAATATCAAAAAAATCAATATGCATTAAAAATTTATTATGCTTTCAAACTATAATTTTGTAACTTTCTCAAATAAAAACTATCTATGATAAGGGAAAACATTTAATGAATTTATTTAAAATTAAATGATATAATTTTTGAACATTCAATTTTACATAAAACTATATTTCATCATGCATGGTTTCTTTTTCTCAACTTTATTGCATATACATTTTTATGGTTAATCAACATTAAGTTACTTGTTGATATTTTGATTTTTTTCTGCTATCTTTTTATTTTCTGTTTTTTAGAATATGGATTTATTTAAGCTGGTGTACTTTATTTAACTATAGAAGACTGAGCCAGAATGAAATGCGAACAGTTATTATTTTAGTGAAATATATTATAGATCATAAATACCAGCCAGTTTGCCCATCCTCTTTTTGGGAGATTATCCATCCACAGTGATATTGCATTTGAAAAGTTACTTGCCCATCTGCCTTGGTCGCTAATTAAAAGGAAGTTGAAAGGCATGTGAGATCCAGGAACAGTCTCATTTCCAAAATATTTCATGGAGTTTTCGATGCTTGTATAAGCTTCAGTCATCAACACCCTGTAAAAGAAATTAAAAGAATCCTTTTTATTTCCATTACATATTAAAAGAGTTGAAATTCTCATTGCTTTAACCTCTTCAGTATCAGCTATTTCTTGTAATTAGGTAAAAGAAATATCAGCTTTTATTACTTTCTCCATACGTAGTATAGTATTGTTTCCATGAAAAAATTTGGTTTTGAGATTTCAATGGAAATACATGTTTTGAGATCCCCTGAACATGTTTTGACCATTTTCCTGATGATGTCTGTGTGTGTGTGTCAGAAATTTTGTGAGTGCTCTAACTCAATAACTATTAATCAGATCAATGTGAAATTTTAGATTTGACATTTTTGTTAAAGGGACAAGAACTGATTAGTTTTTGGTAAAAACTGGTCAACCGGAAGTGGGTGTTTACGCTTGTCACATCCGTTTTTACTTTCTCCATATACGTAGTATAGGGGAAAGTATTGTTTTCATGAAAAAAATCGATTTCAATGGAAATACACACTATGAGGTCCCCTGAACACATTTTGATCATTTTCTCTATGATGTCTGTGTGTGTGTATGTGACAGCTTTTTTATGGGTGCTCTAACTCAAAAACTATTTATCAGGTTGATGCAGAATTTTATATTTAACATTTTTATGAAAGTCACAAGAACTTATTAGTTTTCGGTAAAAATTAGTCAACCGAAAGTGGGTATTTACTCTTGTCACTTATCCGTTATTTTGGGATATTTGCTTTAATATTTGATATATTTAAAAACATACTGGAATAAAAGCTGTAGGGAATTTAATTTTCTACAACTTTTGTTCAAAACATTTTTCAATATTGTTTAAAAGCTATCTTAAAAACTAAATTATTTAGCTGCCACCACCACACCACCTACCAACGACTATTGTTAACAATTGATACTTAGTTACATCTTAGTAACGCTCCTTTTTATTTTCTTAATTGTTGGAGCTTTGTGGCTATATCCAATATCAGAAGGCTATGGTTAGAGTTTATTTCTGTTCTTTGTAAAGTCTAAAATTCTCTCGGTTTCTTAAAATATTTTTTATTATGTAACCTATTTGGAATTTTTAGAAATATTTCAGGTATGGAGAAAGTCATGTGGTGGCCATATCAGATTTTTTAAAAATATTTGCTTTAATATTCGATGAATGTAAAAAAGTACTGGAATAAAAGTTGTAGGAAATTTAATTTTCTACGGCCTTTCTTTAAAACATTTTTCATATAATGCATTGTTTAAGAGATCTTTTTAAAAATATATTTTATAGCTGCCACTATCACTTCACCTAACGGCGACTATTGTAAACATTTGATGCTTAAATATAGAACTTTGAGAAGGAGAAAAAATCCTGTACTTGACCAGGAATCAAACCTGGGTCTCCCCGTTTGCTGGATAGGTGCTTTAAATGGAGGGGTTAACATGAAAAAAGACGTAATTTCACATTTCAAAATGATTTTCCACCTTAACTGGAAAAGATTTCTATCTTCATGACCTCTTGACTGAACTTCATTCTTTCTACTGTAAACCCTTTAAGGCCATGTCTCAATTCTAACCAATCATCCTCATTAGAATTTTCCTTTTCGTGAAAACTTCACCCCTCTAGTTTCAGTAGTTTTAATACAGTGCCACTTAAAAATTTAAAATTTTTTGAAATTGAATTCATCTAGCAAAAATTCTATGAGCTACATAGAAAACCCAATCGGTAGTAAATTCATCGATTGATGAAAAGAGCTATCTAATTCAAAAAGAATTTTCCTGATATTTCCAGTAGTGTGGCATTTTAAAGTTATGAATTTTCTGAATTCGAGGTCATCTAGCAAAAAATACATGAACTACTGTGAAAGCTCATTTGGTGAAAACTTAATGGATTCATGAGTTATCTATTTTAAAAAAAAATTTCCAGTTATCTCTTAAAACAAAAAAGTTGCTCACAGATGGACTGACAGAGTTATCACATAAGCACGTTTTTTTCTTTTAAGAAAACATGCTCAAGACATTCTCAAACTAGCATTTATCTAGGTATAGATGTTATTTTGGTGTAGGGTAAAACTAGTAGTGTATAAGTGTGCACAATAGTGCTGCAATGAGATGCCTGTTACAGCTGCTCATGTTGCAAGTGATTTATTCATAACAAGAAGTTATTTATTTTTGTCACATACTTTGGATTTCCTATCCTCTAAATCGGTGATTCTCAACATATGTGGTACCGTACCCTTATGGAGCATAAAGGATTTTTGGGGATGCTGGACATAAAGAGGGTAGAAAGTTGTAATTTAGGGTACTGGTGTTGTATATCATTGTGATATAGATAGACTATGGAAGCTCAAAATTGTTATGTGAATAGAATACCATTTTAGCCTGAATATCTTGCAATGTTTTCATTCTGAAATTGCATCTGAAAATTAGCTCTCGCATTATATTCAATGTCTAGTGATTTTAATAAAAGGGGTGGCTGAAAAGTTCTCAGTCCAAATAGGAAGGAGTTGGTTTTAAACATTCATATTTTAGACTTTTTCTAGATAGTCCCTCCAATGTTGACGTACTAGGTATTATGAAACTGTGTATGCATTGGTGCATTATAAGTTTCTGATTTTTGCGCATTTACAGTTTTTCCATAAAAATCCTTCAAAAATCTTTGGGTCTCTTTATATTTTAGATCACCTTATATTACAGTATAATACAGTAATTATTACCATACTGTAGCAGTGTTTTAAACAGGGCCGGTTTCAGGTATGGGCAACTGCCCAAGGATGCTTACTATTAGGGGGTGTCCATTAGGCTAGCGATATGAAACACAGCAACCACTCATTACATGAAGAAAATCAGCTGTAGTTCATTTGGTTTATACTGTTAGGATCTTTGTCATTTTTATACATCTTTCTAAGAAATTCACCTGCAGCACTCTTGCATAACAGGGAGCAACAGTGCCCTACGATTGTGCTTCCTATCCAACTTACACTCCTCATGATTTCTTTTCCCTCTTATTTAATTAGTGATACCATAAGCCAGCATCGTGTCAAATTAATTAAATTGCTTAGAATATTTTCACAAAGAAAAAATGATGAAAACCTTGTAATGTTGTCTGTTTTCTCGGCAAAAGCATCAAGCCGGGCTCGTATCCTAGCAATCACTTCATAGCATCGTGGATCATCCCGTGTATAGATATGCAGTAGATATCCATAGTCATTAGGATCAGTAACTCCAGAATTTTCATCTCGGGGTTCATCTGGAAATCCATCAGTTTCAAACATGTGATTGACAGCGTCTGCTCGGAAACCATTTACACCGAGATCCATCCAGAAGTCCAAGGCAGACTGAAGGAAATTTATTTTATATCAATCTCTTTTTCTTATGCATTATATTTTGAAATTAATGAAAGATTTATTTGTTGTACTTACGAGAAGTTCTTCTACTACAAGATCATTGGTAAGATTTAGATCTGGTTGGCTGGAATCAAACTGATGAAGATAATATTGGCCACGTTCTTCAACATACTTCCATGCTGGTCCACCAAACACACTTATCTGAGGGTAGCATGTTACATATAAGGTGGAATAATTTTAATTAGTAAAATGTTAGCTAATTATTATGTGTTCTCTGCAGGCATTTTTAGTTTACACTTAAGATGTTGACAGAAACAAAAATAGCTCTGTAGCCAACTAAAATCAACAAGCAAAATAAATTTTATCTCAGAACATGATGATTGGCTTCCTAGGTACCTTTGGCCAATATGATAAAAATTTTTATAGGAAAAAAGCATGCTTTATCAACCAAAAAATATGGCATTAGCAACCAAAAAATATGGCAATGTATTATTTTCAGAACAAGAAAACCCAGAATATTATTATTTTATGTACACATTTTAATTTAGAATAGAATGTTGAGGTATTTAAAAAATATTACTGTTTGCACGAATGAAATAAAAAATTCTTACCCAGTTGCTAGGAGGTTGTCGAGAACCATCTTCAGCAATTTTTGGGTCTGCCCACATGTAATAATCAGTGTAAGGATCTTCTCGTTTAATTGACTTTTGAAACCAGACATGTTGGTCACTCGAATGGTTTGGTACAAAATCCATAATTAGTTTGAGTCCTAAAAATTAAAAATGACAAAATAGGAAGAATGAAAACACGTTCATTTCAGCACAAAAATAAATTATCAAGATAATCTATAGTTGGCAATTTGGAGAGAGATTTTATAAACAAGATAACTGCAGAGGTGCAGAATTTTGTAATTGAAAAAAGGAATAGATGCATTCAGTACATAATGCAACTTTTAGTCAAATAGGATCAAATACAAAATGTCATTGATAAAAAATAATTTTCAACTTTTCAAAATTTTTACACCATTCATATTCTAAAAATCTCATTTGGAAAGATAAACTTTTTGCAGTTTGGTTGGATATGAAATGAAACTGCGATTACAATATTTTTTCATTTCTCATTCATTAATAACATCAGAAAAACTAACCAAGCCTATTCATTTTGGCAACAAGTGCTTTAAAATCATCCATTGTTCCAAAAATTGGGTCAATGGATTTGTAGTCTGCAATATCATAGCCAAAATCCTTCATCGGTGATTTGTAGATGGGAGACAACCAGGCAGCAGTTGCACCAATCTTGGCCACATGATCGATTGTATCACTTATTCCTGCAAATATAGAAAAAAGTCAGATTAGTAAAATTAGCCATCTTTATCCATTTAATGGAATGTATAATATTATCTGAAAATATTGTAAACTTCATTTTATGCCAATTATTCAGTCATAACTACATATACTAATATTCACTCCCTGAATAAAGTATTTTTAGCATTTCTATTGTTTTCAATTGTAATTATCAGGGCTGCATGCAATTATGAAGACTTGTTTTTCATGGAACTCATTAACATTATGGCAAGAATTTTCTAAAAAATTTTGGATGAAATTTTATCAAATGCTCTGCCGAATTCCTCTTAATGCAAGAGGCTGCTTTGAAGTCAAAATTTTATATTATAAAATAGTAGTGAGAAGGGGAAATTGCAATAAACTTTTACTCCAACAATTTATTACCATTGGGGAAACAGTTATTTCAATGTTTTAACCTAATTTTAAAGCAATCCAGATGTTACTGTATAAAATGAAAAAGTTCAATTTATCAACCATGGGAGATTCCCTCATAAAATTTCACACCCTTAAAACAATACTTAAAACTTAAGGTGAAAAAGAAGAAAGCATGAGAGAATGTTAAAGTTCCCATTATTTGAAAAATTTCGCCAAACATTACAGGGTGAAATTTTCACTAAGTTGTGCAGATTCCGTTAATGTCTTCATATTAGAAGTGTTATAACTTTTAATTAAATCATTAGAATACAAAAATAAGATATAAAGTCTCATTGCAAACTTGTAATGTTACTCACTTGTTGATCAAACCAGAAGGTAGAAAAACTGTTATAGACATGACTTTTACAGCATAATTTAAAATTTTGGATATTACACTTTCATGTTGAAGATAACATCCAGCCCTTTTAGTAGAGCTATGCAATGTTTTGAACAGTTGCTCAACAGATGTCTCGCCACCTTTATTTTCTGTTACCATTTGGTTTATGATACATACATATAGGCTGATTTTCATGAGACTTGGTGAAAATCTCTTGCTACTAGGGCCAGACTCCTGAGGATTGTTTTTGTTGCAAAGATTGAAAGTCCCAAGTTCGATTCCAGGAACTATACTTTCCATTTGATTTACATGGGAAATTATGCAGGGTAATTTTATTTTGCACATTAAAATACCTTAGAATTGTAATATTGGTGCAGGATTTGTACTATTCTCTGAGGAAAGGAATGGAGGTCCTAATTTTTGTTAGAATTTTACTTATTGATCATATTTCTTTGAATTTTGCATAAATACCAGAGTTTTTACAGTTTTTATCACTCATTATGAGAGTTTTGCCATAGCAACAACTATTGTTGGACTCAGATTTGGTATAGTCTAGTATAATACACACACGCGTTATTTTTGCCACACAAATATGTGTGATCAATTTAGTTTTCTGTTCAAATGTTTTTGAAATATTTGATAATGCTAAATGATGAAATTTGGGAAAGTAGGCATCATAATTAATTTTGGATCATCTTGTTACTCTAATTAAGATCTTCTCTTATCCTGCTATATTCAGAACTTCCTTATTCATTTTCCTCTCTGTTCAACTAATTTTCTCTAGTCTAAGCCACACTCACATCTCAAACACCTCTAATCTACTCAAATCTTCTTTTTTCATAGTCTCGCACTCATATAATATTACACTTCATATCAGGGTTTTAATAACATCTTTTTAATATCTTTATTCAGACTGCCAGTCAACAGCTCTTGTCATCTCATAAATGCCTCCTTGGCTCTTGATATCCTTGCCCTGATCTCTTTCATACTTCTTCCATACTGTGACGAAATACTACCTAAATACATTTTAAAAATTCTATCTATTCTAGTCTTTCCCCATCCATTGTAACATTGACTCTTGGAGGAGTACATGACTTTTGTTTTCTTCTTCTTCTTTCTTCATCCCAAATGCCTTTGCCTTTTCATTTAAGGAGCTAACATCTGCAGACCCCTTTCAGAATTACTAACCTATGCTTTGTCATCCAGATGTCTGATTTAACTAGTCTTCCTCGTACTTTCACCCCTGTTTCTACATCTTCCTATGCGTTCCTTATCATTTCTTCTGCATAAATATTATACAATGCCAGTGAGAGTGGGCAGCCCTACCTCACGCCTTTTCGATATCTACAAAGCACATTAGTACATACTGGTTTTATTCAATGTTTCTTTTTACCAATGTCCTTGTCACCCCTATGGCATGACCTTTCTGAAACATGAACTTGACTAAACCTACAAGGGCTGTTCAAATGAAAACAGAAAAAGTGAAAAGAAAGTGGGAAAAATTATGAAATCCAATTATTATTGTAATAGCTATTTTTGTTGCTATTGTTGTTAATTATTTTTATTGTTATTATTATTTTGGTGTGATATTTTGTGGTATTTGGTACCCCTTGTCGTATAAGTATGGCATCTCGTATAGAACATTGCACAAAGTTGGAATTGAGATCACTGATACAATTTTTGAACACAGAAGGAGTGAAACCATTTGAAATATACAGGAGGATGGTTAATATGTATGGAGATAACTGATTATCACAGAGGAGAGTGTATAAATGGGCTGAAAAGTTTAAAAATGGTGTACAAGACGTGGAAGACGCTGCTCAGCCAAGCCAGGCTGATCACGTAGTCACACTGGAGAACATTTCTGCCATTGATAGGCTCATTCACAAAAGCCATCACATTAAAGTGAAAGAAATCAGCAAGAAATTGAGCACCAGCATTGGATCTGTTCACAATATTGTCCACAAAGAGCTTGGATTCAATGAAGTTTGTTGAAGGTGGGTGCTCCGGTAACTCACTGAAGACCTGAAGCAACAACACCTGCTCTGTGTTACTCTCTCAGTATGAAGCTGAAGGGGAAGATTTCTTGAACCGCATATTGACCTGGGATGAGACATGGGTCAATCACTTTCAACCTGAGAGTAAGCGAGCAAGTAAAGAATGGTGGCATCCAAGCTCGCCGAAGCCAAAACAATTCAAAGCAACACCATCCGCAGGAAAAATGATGTTGACTGCATTTTGGGACAAAAATAGAGTAGAGTAATTTTGGAAAAAGGGACAATTGTCAATAGTAATTCCTACTGCTATATTCTTAAGAACGGACTGAAGCCTGCAATCCTTTCCAAACGTCGGGAACTCATCCGAAAAGTAGTTTGTTTGCAACAAGACAATGTCCATCCTCATAGTGCTCATGCGACTCTTGAAACCATTCAGGATCTGCATTTTGAAATGATACCCCATCACCCTTCTTTCCCAGACTTGTCTTCGAGTGATTTTCATCTTTTTGGCCCACTCAAAGAGGCATTACGAGGGAAACACTTTCGTTCCGACCGATCTTAAAAATGTGGTGCATGATTGGCTGAGCAAGCAACCAAAAAAGTTCTCCAACAGAATCCATGTGTTGATTTCATGATGGTAAACATGCATTGCAAGAGGAGGGGATTATGTTGAAAAGTAAATGAGTATTTTGTTAAAGGTTTTAATAAAAAAATTTTCTTTTCACTTTTGCTGTTTTCATTTGAACCACCCTCATATGTAGTTATTAGCTTTTGCTTCTAACCTCCCATTCAATCTCCTGAGAATAACTTTAGCTGCATGCCAAATTAAGTTGATTGTTTTATAATCCTGATACTCATTTGATTTTTACTTTTTCTTCAAGGGAATCATAATTGATCTAGTGAAGTTCTTTGGTCACTCTCTCTCTCTCTTCGTATATCTTACGGAACTTTTTCTATAAACATTTTCCCCTCTTTTCCTAATTCCTTGAACATTTCTACGCAGAGGTCCTACTACTTTCCTTAACCTTATATCCCTGAGAGCCTTTCAGTCACACTATCCCGTATTCCTGTCACATCTTCCTTCCTCTCTATATCAATAAATTCTGGCTTCAAATCTTTAGCATATAACTTCTCATTATATTCTGTCCATCTATTCCTCACATTCTCGGGCTCAAATAGCAATTTGCCATTTTTGTCTTTAATTGTGGTCAGTCTATTTTCTTTCTTATTTTCTGTTAACTCCTTCACTTTTCTGTACAATCAGGACCAGATTAAGGGTTTGGTAGGTCCTAGGCATTATGGCCTGTAGGCCTTTTAACTATTACATGCATTTGTTTACATATATGCAGGATGATGCTTAATTGGTGAAACATGGAGAAAAGTTATTATTGATTACTCAAGAAAACTTATTCTAGATTTTGGTTTCCTTTATACTAAAACAAGCGTTGCATGGTCTATCTTGCCAGCTGACATAGTGACGTACAGCAGCACTACTTTACTCTTTTTATTGCACATGTCAGCCACTGGCTTCAGTATGAATGCTGTACCAGCCTACATATGCCAAAAACTAGAACTAAGGCATGGTATGAATTTTAATGTATAAAAGACATTTATGTTAACATTTTTTTGTTTGACCTTTTCATAGACCCTAGGCATGGTGCCTATAGTGCTTAGGTCATAATTTGGCCCTGCATACAATAAGTCTCTGCATTTTCTTCATGCCCTCAAATTGTCCTTTCCACCACAACCCCCTCGCTTTTGTAGTTTCCTTCCTTCATATTGTTTTACTATCTACACATTCTCCTTCCATAATCTGTATTAACCTGAAATTGACAGTCCTTTTAGCACTTCTAAAATTTCAAATGAGACTTCACAACCACCAAATTGTGATCAGAATCTGCATCTTCTCCCGGAAAACTATGGTAGTTCAATACTTTATTCCTATATCTTTGTCTGACCGTGGTGTAATTAATGTTAACCTCTGTATGCCTCTTGACATTTTCCAAGTATATAATTTGACTATTGTGATACTTAAACCACGTATTTGTGACTATTAATTTTTTCTTGTACCAAAATCTACCATTTTCTGTGCTCTTTCATTCCTCTTTCCTAGACCAAAAGCCCTAACTTTTCTACCGTCCTTGCCTTACCCCACTACAGCATTCCAATCCCTTATGACTACTGAGTTCTTCTTGTCTTTTACTTCTCTCATAACTTCCTCGAGTTGACCGTACAACTCAAATTGCGCGTATGTATTAATATAACGATTATTGTTTGAAGCAGATGCTTGCCGATGTGAGAAAGTTTGTTTAATATTTGTTTTAGTTATTGTTTTGTCAGGCGTATTTCAGAATCCGATTTCATGTGACAATTCTATCCGATTAAAAGTGTGCAGCTTAATTGCGCGCATCTGGTTTTAATAACTTTTTTATGACTACCGTAAATACCCGCGTATAATGCGCACTTTTTTTCGAAATATTTGAGTTAAAAATTAGGATGCGTGTTATGCGAGGGTACATAATCTTCCTATTTTCATTTGACCCCGTATTTCCACAATTTCGGAACATTAATTACTGCCCGGGTATCCTCATAATTTTATTGGCGATTTTTACGAAAAGTAAGATAGATAATAGTTAAAATTTATTAACTAATTCTATAAACATACATTATTCAGATATGAAAAGAATGAATTCAGTATTGATTCATTTTAAAAGCCAAGAAATTCTTCGTCACTGGAACATTCTTCTTCGATGTTGTTATCGGAATCGTCATCTTACGCATGACGTCACCCTACACCTGCGCCCGGCCTGGTGGTGAGGTACTGGTACTACTTACAATTAGAAACAATGGCAGCTGATGCCTTTGAGTACGCTGGGAGTTGATGCTTCTTGTAGAACTAAATAATGTTACCGTTCCCTACTTTCTCTCAGCATTCATACGTGCTTTATTTTTGATTCTTCGAGTCGATAGTTAATTATGGTTATTTGCTATCGTTTTTGCGTGCTCCAGAGTGCTCTAATAACGCTAAAACTGAAGGTTGGGCGAACCCGTCCACCTCAGGCGTGACTAAAACGTATGTAAAAATATTTTACATAGGATTATCGTCATTCCTTCAATTTATTAGCTCAAACAATGTCATATGCCATACTATGAAATTAATATAATTGGATTATTGTGTATATCCTAATATCACCTTGTAAGTAAACAGAGTATGTAATGATTGAGTTAGCTGACGTTCTTTTCTAACGTTATTCGATAATTTCATTTCGCACTTTCTTTATGTTACCAATACATAATACCAATAATTCGATCATTGCTTTAGACCGCGTTACACCATCTACTTTATTCCAAAAAAAATCTGTTCGTGCTATACGCGGGTATATAGAAAAAATCATAGATTACGAGGCTGAAAACCCCCCTGCGCGTTATACGAGGGTGCGCATTATACGCGCCCGGTATTGTAGAGATATACTTACACGTTTCATTTGATTTAAACCACTTGGCGAAATCGATAATTCTACATCGAATGAAAAGTTTTTAATCGATCCTTGTGCAGGGCTCCGAAATATACACCGGGATAGCTCTGGAACAGTCATCCGTCGAATGTCGTATTTTGATTTCCCAAAGTTACCGTCGTACAGTCGATGATTACTTTTTTCAAAAAACGAGATAACCTCCCTCAAAACCCGACTATTTTTCATGGCATTGAAATTGCTCACACGTGTTGCCGTTTTCAACGATTTTTCTTGACCTTCGGAAAATAAAGGTAGGTGTCCAGCTGCCGAGAATTGAAAATCGATGCGTCGGGTGCTGTTGTTACCGAATATGGAAGGGACACAATCGGCTGCGAGCGAATTGGAAATAAAACTAAATTCATGACGGAGAACATTTCTTCTCCACTTGACAGGTGTCGATTTGTTATTAAGAATGTTTCACGTGAGACGCGTCGATAAATAAAATTATCTCGCACGTTTGCGGAAGTTTCTTTTTTTAAGAGAGACAACCAGGAAAATCTACGTTGGTATTGAGTTGCAGGTATTTTTTCTTTTTTATATACGTACCCAGTACCTATATTGAGAAAGTATTGCGATCGCGAAAAAATTCGACTTCGAGATTTTGATAGAAATACGCGTTTTAGGTGTCCCTGAGTCCATTAAGTGGTTTTCGTCATGCCGTCTCTCTGTTGGTCTGTTCGCCTATCCAGGGCCCAAACGCGTACATAAAACCGAATCATATCTCATATTTATGCAACATGTCATCTTTTGCAGACCCTTTTTTCATAAAAATGATATTGTATGATTTTTTGAAAAATTTGATTTACTTAACAAGTGACTCCAGAGAATTTTATTAAAATCAATCCATTTATAGAGCCTGACGTCACAAATAATACTGCGCAAGCCATATGTCTCTAAAAATCACTATATGGCGTCCAGTGACATAACAATGTACGCCAAGCTACCTTACCTAAGTCTTATGACGTCACGCCTCCGCCGCGATCCATTCAAAATCTTACTACAGCCTTACGGTTAAACTAAATCGAATGATATCTCATATTTATGGGTAATATCATTCATAAAAGACATTCTGAAGAGATGAACGATGTTGCGCAACGATTAAGGGTACTTTATTCTAGGATATTTTTAAACAAAATTCGATTTACTGAAAAATGGCTCTAAGGATTTCAATTAAAATCCATCCAATCGTACAGCCTGATCTCAAAAATAATACCAACTAAGCCATATATCCCAAAAAGTTACTATATATCGTCCAGTGGCATTTCTGTGCAAGACGATCAGCGCACGCTTCAGACGGGAGGTGGAACCCGGAGATTCCCTAGTCCAGAATTCTGTACTTCTCTGTTAACGCCACGTGCCTATTAGTGCGAAATATTAGACGTGAGAGGTTGATGGTGTCAGTCGCTTTGCCTCTGTTGCTAGACATTATAAACATAATTGGCAGGGAATTGCCAAGCACACAGAGTTAATTTCGGGGCAAAGAGTGTAGTGAGACCAAACGTATATACGTATATGAGAAAGCTTGTGCAATGTATATTGCGCCGTTTATTTTTAAGGAAACGACGCAAGAAGGCTAATCATTTTGTCCCTTACATTTATCTCGAAAGATAGTAGATTAGTTTATTGAAAAGGAACCCGTTGTCGGGAATTAGTTTTTTTATTCGATAACGTGCCAGGGGATTCTCCGTTTAATTAGCTTGATGTGATTAGCCGAGTTTGAAAAATCTGTTGCTAGCTGCTCAAGAAGCAGGCGGGGTGGAGATTGTGTGAGGCGATAAGGGTCTTTTGCTGCACAGAAATCTTCAGATTCAGAGATATCTCGTTTTACGTCTTACCGTTTCGCATCGTTATCGACATTAGTCAGATGTCCATTTTCTGATGGTGTCTATTTCTTAATTTAAAAAGTGAATAATGATTATAATCGTTCTATTGAAAATACATCAATTCGCCATTTACTTGTAGCAACAGTCGGTGACAAGTTCTTCAAACCAATTGCATAATGAATGCATTTCTGTAATTCGGCGAGAGAAAATAAATATTTTATGCTGTCTGCCAAAAAACACGAAAAATTATCATTTACACAAAAAATAGTGATGCATTGAAAAACGCCACAGTGACGAATTTCTTTCTATAATTAATGGATACAGTTCTAAGCTCTTTCTCTTGTCATGCGATATGATCAATTTTACACGTATCCAGATTAGTTTTTGTACTATATTTGCCAACTTGTAATGTGGCATGGCGTACTTGCAATATTGACCTATATTTATTTATTTAATCCAGTAATAACCTAATTTATTCATTATGTGGTCACCACCAAAACCAGATGAGATTTTTTAATCCAAACAAGAAGCTAAAAAAATGCCACATTTGGCCAAATACGACGGGCACATTTTAACCCTTGCTCCCCCAAAAATCTCCTGGTCAGTACAAATATTCATACGCTTTCAATTTCACTGGTATGATTCTAGTTGGGCGCGATTGTCGTGAAAATACCATACGAATAGCGACGAAGAAGATTCATGTGAAGTTGGGATGTTTAACTAATAAAGGACATTTTCTGTAAATTTTGTAAAACTAATATGTTAATAAAAATTTCTCCAGTTTTTTTAGCGTAACTTATCTAGGTTTTAAGATTTTTATCTCGAATTCATTCTTTCAAAATTTGAGTGGATAAATACATTAATTTTATTCCTTGTGAAGGGCAAGGGAAAGGGGGGGACTTCTCTTTTGAAATCCACGAGAGACGTCTACAATTCACGATTTCTATATCGATATCAATGTAAAATGAGAACTCTTGTAGCAAATTCGTCTAGAGGTTTTTGCCTTTTTCTATCCAACATGCTCTAGAGTATGTAAGAAATTGGCGAAAAGATCCTAATTCATTTTTCCCACGATGTCTTCTTCAGTTTTCAAGAGGTCTTTAAACTCTATTTATTTTGAGCTTTGATCTCCTCGCGAGCTATTCTGCACCAATAATTTTTCTAAATTTATAACTCAGTCGATTATGTATTACCCTTTGAATTCTTCCTGAAAATGTATACTGAGATGGTAGGTTTTATTAATTACGCTCAATATAATACAAATGTTGTCACAATTTGAGCGAAATCACAACACATACCAAAATTCTTTCCGAAAACTTGTTTTTTCTGTAAAGCATATTTGTTTCCTGTTCAAAGCGTCCAAATAGTATAGCCGTGATTTCATTGTTTGGTCCAGGATGACATTTTATGAAATATCCAAAAATATTCGTTTACCTTTGTCATACACAAAAACAAAATAATGATTTAAAACACCGTCGACGATTTAGTTGCATTTTTGGCACTTTTTTAAATCGCTTCTGTATTCGGTTTGTCTGTCTGTCCGTCCGTCTGTACGGGCTGTATATCTGGAATCATGCAACATGGACTAGGCAAAGTTTCAGGATTGGGCTGTCTGTATGAGAATAAAAGATGGTAAATATTTGTTCGATCTAGGATCAGCTTCCGGGGAGTAATCGGTGTCTTTTTCCCAACTCCTTTGTTTCATCTCTACCCCTAAAACAACAAGAAGTCCAATCCAGGACTAATGCAGGCTGGTTTCCCAAATTTGACGTCCCGAATTGATCACTTATATTGAAAGGAAAAGTTTCAGTATGTGTTAGTCATTCCAAGGAATTCTCATGTCATAAATGCGATTCGTAATTCATAATTTAACAATGATAGAGAAAAAATGGAAAACAAATTAATAGTTTTTCCTCCTCCGATTCGCCATCTATTCCTACTCCCATTCTCCCTCTCTTCCTCCGCCCATTCTTCCTCTCTTCCACCTCCCATTCCCCCTTTCTTCCTCCTCCAAAGCTCCCTCTCTTCCTCCTCCAATCCTCCCTCTCTTCCTCCTCCAATTCTCCATTTCTTCCTCCGCCCATTCTTCTTCTATTCCTCCGCCCATTCTTCCTCTCTTCCACCTCCCCTTCTCCCTATCTGCCTTCTCCCATTCTCCCTTTCTTCCTTCTCCTCCTCTGGTTCTCTTCCTCCCCCCATTCTCCCTCTTTTCCTCCTCCCATTCTCCCTTTTTTCCTCCTCCCATTCTCCCTCTCTTCCTCCTCGCATTCTCCCTTTCTCCTCCCATTCTCCCTCTCTTCTTACTCCCATTCTTCCTCTCTTCCTCCTCCCATTCTCCAACTCTTCCAACTCCCATTCTCCCTCTCTTCCACCTCCCATTCTCCCTCTCATCCTCTTCCCATTCTTCCACCTCCCATTCCCCCTTTCTTCCTCCTCCCATTCTCCCTCTCTTCCTCCTCCAATCCTCCCTCTCTTCCTCCTCCAATTCTCCATCTCTTCCTCCGCCCATTCTTCTTCTATTCCTCCGCCCATTCTTCCTCTCTTCCACCTCCCCTTCTTCCTATCTGCCTTCTCCCATTCTCCCTTTCTTCCTTCTCCTCCTCTCGTTCTCTTCCTCCCCCCATTCTCCCTCTTTTCCTCCTCCCATTCTCCCTTTCTTCCTCCTCCCATTCTCCCTCTCTTCCTCCTCGCATTCTCCCTTTCTTCTCCCATTCTCCCTCTCTTCCTACTCCCATTCTTCCTCTCTTCCTCCTCCCATTCTCCCTCTCTTCCTCCTCCCATTCTTCCTCCTCCCATTCTCCAACTCCCATTCTCCCTCTCTTCCACCTCCCATTCTCCCTCTCATCCTCTTCCCATTCTTCCACCTCCCATTCCCCCTTTCTTACTCCTCCCATTCTCCCTCTCTTCCTCCTCCCATTCTCCCTCTCTTCCTCCTCCCATTCTCCAACTCTTCCAACTCCCATTCTCCCTCTCTTCCACCTCCCATTCTCCCTCTCATCCTCTTCCCATTCTTCCACCTCCCATTCCCCCTTTCTTCCTCCTCCCATTCTCCCTCTCTTCCTCCTCCAATCCTCCCTCTCTTCCTCCTCCAATTCTACATCTCTTCCTCCGCCCATTCTTCTTCTATTCATCCGCCCATTCTTCCTCTCTTCCACCTCCCCTTCTTCCTATCTGCCTTCTCCCATTCTCCCTTTCTTCCTTCTCTCGTTCTCTTCCTCCCCCCATTCTCCCTCTTTTCCTCCTCCCATTCTCCCTTTCTTCCTCCTCCCATTCTCCCTCTCTTCCTCCTCGCATTCTCCCTTTCTCCTCCCATTCTCCCTCTCTTCCTACTCCCATTCTTCCTCTCTTCCTCCTCCCATTCTCCCTCCTCCCATTCTTCCTCCCATTCTCCAACTCTTCCAACTCCCATTCTCCCTATTTTCCACCTCCCATTCTCCCTCTCATCCTCTTCCCATTCTTCCACCTCCCATTCCCCCTTTCTTACTCCTCCCATTCTCCCTCTCTTCCTCCTCCAATCCTCCCTCTCTTCCTCCTCCAATTCTCCATCTCTTCCTCCGGCCATTCTTCTTCTATTCCTCCGCCCATTCTTCCTCTCTTCCACCTCCCCTTCTTCCTCTCTGCCTTCTCCCATTCTTCCTTCTCCTCCTCTCGTTCTCTTCCTCCCCCCATTCTCCCTCTTTTCCTCCTCCCATTCTCCCTTTCTTCCTCCTCCCATTCTCCCTCTTTTCCTCCTCGCATTCTCCCTTTCTTCTCCCATTCTCCCTCTCTTCCTACTCCCATTCTTCCTCTCTTCCTCCTCCCATTCTCCCTCTCTTCCTCCTCCATTCCTCCCTCTCTTCCTCCTCCAATTCTCCATTTCTTCCTCCGCCCATTCTTCTTCTATTCCTCCGCCCATTCTTCCTCTCTTCCACCTCCCCTTCTCCCTATCTGCCTTCTCCCATTCTCCCTTTCTTCCTTCTCCTCCTCTGGTTCTCTTCCTCCCCCCATTCTCCCTCTTTTCCTCCTCCCATTCTCCCTCTCTTCCTCCTCGCATTCTCCCTTTCTCCTCCCATTCTCCCTCTCTTCCTACTCCCATTCTTCCTCTCTTCCTCCTCCCATTCTCCCTCTCTTCCTCCTCCCATTCTCCAACTCTTCCAACTCCCATTCTCCCTCTCTTCCACCTCCCATTCTCCCTCTCATCCTCTTCCCATTCTTCCACCTCCCATTCCCCCTTTCTTCCTCCTCCCATTCTCCCTCTCTTCCTCCTACAATCCTCCCTCTCTTCCTCCTCCAATTCTCCATCTCTTCCTCCGCCCATTCTTCTTCTATTCCTCCGCCCATTCTTCCTCTCTTCCGCCTCCCCTTCTTCCTATCTGCCTTCTCCCATTCTCCCTTTCTTCCTTCTCCTCCTCTCGTTCTCTTCCTCCCCCCATTCTCCCTCTTTTCCTCCTCCCATTCTCCCTTTCTTCCTCCCATTCTCCCTCTTCCTCCTCGCATTCTCCCTTTCTCCTCCCATTCTCCCTCTCTTCCTACTCCCATTCTCCCTCTCTTCCTCCTCCCATTCTCCCTCTCTTCCTCCTCCAACCCTCCCTCTCTTCCTCCTCCAATTCTCCATCTCTTCCTCCGCCCATTCTTCTTCTATTCCTCCGCCCATTCTTCCTCTCTTCCACCTCCCTTTCTCCCTATCTGCCTTCTCCCATTCTCCCTTTCTTCCTTCTCCTCCTCTCGTTCTCTTCCTCCCCCATTCTCCCTCTTTTCCTCCTCCCATTCTCCCTCTCTTCCTCCTCGCATTCTCCCTTTCTCCTCCCATTCTCCCTCTCTTCCTACTCCCATTCTCCCTCTCTTCCTCCTCCCATTCTTCCTCCTCCCATTCTCCAACTCTTCCAACTCCCTCTCTTCCACCTCCCATTCTCCCTCTCATCCTCTTCCCATTCTTCCTCTCTTCCTTCTCCCATTCTCCCTCTCTTCCTCCTCCCATTCTTCCTCTCTTCCTCACCCCATTCTCCCTCTCTTCCACCTCCCATTCTCCCTCTCATCCTCTTCCCATTCTCCCTCTCATCCTCTTCCCATTCTCCCTCTCTTCCTCCTCCAATTCTCCCTCTCTTCCTCCAATTCTCCCTCTCTTCCTCCGCCCATTCTTTCTCTCTTCCACCTCCCCTTCTCCCTCTCTGCCTTCTCCCTTTCTTCCTCCTCCTCTCGCTCTCTTCCTCCCCCATTCTCCCTCTTTTCCTCTTCCCATTCTCCCTCTCTTCCTCCTCCCATTCTTCCTCTCTTCCTCCGCCCATTCTTCCTCTCTTCCTCCTCCCATTCTCCCTCTCTTCCTCCTCCCATTCTCCCTCCCTTCCTCCTCCCATTCTCCCTCTCTTCCTCCTCCCATTCTCCCTCTCTTCCTCCTCCCATTCTCCCTCTCTTCATCCTTCCATTCTTCCTCCTCCCATTGTTCCTCCCATTCTCCCTATCTTCCTCCTCCTCTCTCCATACCAAAGACAACCTTTTGTTGTGGCAATGAAAACTAACAAGCCATAGAAATCTAGCTCATATGAATTATACTTGAGCGTATTAATTGGTGCATTGTGTCATTTGGTAAAATAAAAGAACAATTACAGCATTATTATTATTTGTTCATTAGCATTTTAGTATTTAATTTAATCCACAACCAACAATTCTCTTTATTTTAGCTTTAATTCGTATTACTGCTCTGCTTCTTTTTTCATATGGAACGCAGTATGGGTATGAAGGTAAATTAAAAGTATTTACTCACCAGAATTCAGCAGTTATAATATAAATTTTCTTTCCTTTTGAAGGAATGTAGGGTTTATTTATGTTATTTGTTGTAGGAACGATATTAAACAAACCCTTTGTAGAATTTATTGTTGTATTTTCACTCGGAAAATAAATGAGTGGTTTCAATACTTAAAGTCGAATCGAACAATAAGATTGGGTTAATAAAATTTGATAATGAGAAAATTTTCGTTCCCGTCATACTAACGGGTTAAAAGTCTAACACGAAAATAATAGATGCGTCATTATTCCCATACGGAAATGTGTTTACAAATGCAGCCCGCGATGTACTTGGACGACAAACATACTCGGCGAATAATGACCTTCACGCCGTACGCGTAGTGCTTATTTTTGGCTCTCGGGGTAAGAAACCCAATACCAAACGTTACATACATCGAACGAATATCGACCATACGCTGTACGCATAGAGCCTATGTTCGTCGAGTTAAAAACCTTAACAGCAATTAGGATATTAATATATGTATATATGTATATATATGATGAGGCCGTCGGGTAATCTTACGACGACGTCATATAATCCTAAAACGAGAAAACAAAGCGCCTTATATAATTTTACTCTACAATTTTTCCCTCACTTGGTCACAATCGTTCTCAACCGAACTGGCGATTCGTGTCTGGCGACTCACCGTTGAGGTCGCCGACTCCGTCTCCGTCGCTGTCCTTGAACGACCTCGGGTAAATCTGATAGAAAACGGACTTCTGCCACCAGTCGAGCTCTCCCTCATGACCGGGCCAATCTTGACCGGCTAGGCAAGACGCTAAGAGAGCGAAGAAGATGAGCGTCTGCCTCACACACGACATGACGATCGCGACTGGACTGTCGTTACGGCCCCGGCTCAGTATTTATCGAAGCGATCGCCTTTCGCCCTCGCCTTCCGATTGGTCGGCTCGGCGGTCGCTCGAGGAGGCGGCGCATTCGATAATGGATAGACGAGGGAATGTACCAATGGGATGTAAATTCATTCGACGGGAGTTTATCGCCCTTCCTTTTATAAGTTTTCTCGATTCGCGGCAGGCACGACGAGGCTGTCAGATAAACGTTTTATCGAACGTTCGAGGGATCGATTGAACTGGGGATTTCCCCAAAATTGCGTCACCGCGACATAACGGCCGTGAACAAAATTTTGGCGGATTTGCGACTGAACGGGAAATTTTTTTTTTTAAGATGTCAAGAGAGCAGAAAACTTATCGTATCCATATAATCTCCATTTTGCATCTAATTGTTTTGTGTAGCAAACGGTTTGAAGCGTCTAGAATTTTCCCCGAGAACCTCTCCCAAAAAATTACCCGAAGATGCGTTAAAATGTTTTCGCGACTTTCCTCATGGCAAACTTTTTTAGTGTCACGTCCTTAATTCTCTTTGCTCTTCCTACGTATTTTAAGCTTCAGGGACGAAACTAGCCTTCCAACACTAGCATGAGCTGTGGGGGAGGGAGAGGCGGGGCAGCATGACTATCAAAATATTTAGAGGAGCACACCAAAATGTGAAATACAATAAAAATTTTAATGCGAAAATTAATGTTTTCACCAATTTTTGCCACATTTAGTCGCGCAAATTAACGTTATTTTTATAAAGAACAAAAACAATAAATTAATTCATATTATTAAATATAGTATTCAGCAGAGGGTACAAGGGAGGGCCGAGGCCTTTAAAGTGGGGCCAATGCCCTCCCCTAGTTTAAAATTGAAATTGTTTACAAAGTAATTTGTTTCCTTTTCGCATCTGAAATGTAGAAATTTCACATGTCGAACCTCAAGTTATTAGCTACTTTAATGAAATCAACTTTTTTATGCATTAAAAAGTAAACAATAAGTATTAGATTCACATAATTGAATGTATCAAAAAGTAAGAATAGTTTTATGCTAGCAAAAGTTGTGTGGCAAAGAAATATAACTGAATATTTATTCATTAAACATTAAAATACGCAACTTTTTTGCCCAGAACTATTTTTACTTTATACAACATACAGTTATGTGAATTGTAGTTTAATTTTTATTTTTAGTGCATTTAAAACTTAATTTCGTTAAAATAAATTTTTATAAATTTAATGTTTTTGTGTTAGTCAAAGATGAACAAGAAGGAAAAGTACACTCCATAAATGGAGTACACCGAGATTTCACAGGCGTTCCTTTTGGGAAATGCTTATAAAACGGTATCGAAAGATTGGGCGGTTATTGAACTTTTATCTCCGAAACTGTAAATGATAATTATATGGTCTCATGAATTTTTTGTGATAAATGTTGTCCTCTATTCGAATGAATTTTTAAATTTATATCTCACAGACCATATAAGAGTTTGGGAGAGAATATTATGTTATTTAATTGTTGCTTTACAGATGCCATTTAACGAGATACGAGTATAAGTTTATTTAAGTGCTTATATAAAGTGGAAGTTCTAATTGATGGATGCAGTTCAAAATCACAATTCTTCAATAAATATTAATAAGGATCACTTATACTTAATTAAAATTCACCCAGTAGTTGCAGAGATTAACCCCTCAAGCAAGACTTTAATCTATGGCATTTAAATCACTGTGTGGCTTTTTTTTCACAAGCGCAAAATACTTTATGCATGCATTCACTTGAATATTTTTTGTGCTTTAATTATCATTTCAAAAATTTCCAAAACGTTTTGTCGTATTTAAAATCGTTCATACTATATAATAAATAAACTGATGTGGGCAACATATGACTTTCTCCATATTTATATGGCAAATTACATCTTGTTAGCTCTGGGATCGTTGTCAACATTTACTTCTGGTTGATAATTAAGAAAAGAAAAAGGAGCGTTACTGAGACGTAACTAAGCGTCAATTGTTAACAATAGTCTTCGGTAGGTGGCGTGGTGGTGGCAGCTAAAAATTTAATATATCTCTTAAACAATGCATTATATGGAAGAATGTTTCATACAAATGTTGTAGAAAATAAAATTCCCTACAACTTTTATTCCAATACATTTTTACATTTATCGAATATTAAAGCAAATATTTCAAAATAACGGATAAGTGACAAGAGTAAACACCCACTTCCGGACGACCGATTTTTACCAAAAACTAATCAGATCTTCTAACCTTTATAAAAATGTTAAATATAAAATTTTGTGTTGATCTGATTAATAGTTTTTGAGTTAGAGTGCCCACAAAAATCTATCACATACAGACGGACTGACAGACACACAGACATCAACGAGAAAATAGTCAAAACGTGTTCAGGGGACCTTAAAACATGTAGTTCCATTGAAATCTCGAATTCTATTTTTTTCATGAAAACAATACTTTCTCTATACTTCGTATATGGAGAAAGTAAAAATGAATACATACATTTATTTCAATCCAATTTTTTTATGTGCTGCTCCTCCGACGTTGAGTAGTTCAGCTGCAGGTGGTATCGCTCAAAACAGGGGTCTAAACAGAGAAACGGCGTCCCTGGGCAGTTTTTACACCTGTATCTCGTTTCCTTTCTCCTTCCATTTTTTGTGCTCATCACACACTTTCTTTTTCTAATCTTAAAAGTCTCTGTTTTAGGGTTTTCTTGAATATAATGCTTTCCTATCAACCGTGTACATTCAGTGTCGCTATCTGAGGGTCGTCCTTGACGCTTCTCTATATTTTGCCCATGGTAACTAGCTATAATCCTATCAACAAGGTTTATTCTTAAAGATAAGTGGTCTTTTTTGCTACCAGCCTTACAATACAGAATATAGGCATTGAAAACAGTCGTATTTACAAAATGGTTGAAAAGCTTTTTGTACCACACTTTTGTTCTTTTTCTTTCCAGTAAGAATGTCACTAAAAACTGATCTTTTAAATCTGCACCTCCCATATATTTATTATAATCTAATATACAGGTTAGTTTATTTACAACTTCTGTTCCACCCTTTCAGCTTACAGTTTGCATTATATCTGAATGCTTAGTAGTCAGCATTGACACATCGCGCTTATCCTTCCACTTCAACGCCACTAATTTCCCACACTGTGCACTAACTACTTCTCCATTCCTCAATTTCTTATTTAGATTTTTAGGCATACCTTTTTGATTGATTTTTACAGTTCTAACAGCATCTGTTGTTCTCTGAACCAATCTTCGAAAAAGATCGGGACTACTGTAAAAATTATCCATATAAACACATCTACCCGAGTCCAATTGTTTCTCACTCAAACTCAGAACAACTTTAGTTGATAAAAGATCTGTTTCCTTAGTTATTTCACAAACTACTTTTGTCCCTCAGCCACTATAAATTATAAAATCCCACAAATATCCTGAGGAATCACTTAATTCAAATAGTTTTATACCAAACCACGAAGCTTTCATGGAAATATAATGTTTCCATGAAAGCCTACCTTTCCACAGCAGTAAAGACTCATCAACACTTACTTCTTTACCAGGTATATAAATTTTCTGGAATTTATTTTTCAAATAATCACTGATAGGTAGAATTTTATACAAGTTAGCATCTCTATTTACAATGTCTTTATGGGTATTATCTACAAAATGCAAAAATTTGCTCAATTACATTTGGAATAAATGGCGTTTCTAATATATGTTTTCTACTAAAATACATTTTGATAGTTGGTTTTTGAATGATTCCCATCAACATAAGCAAAGCTAGGAATACTCTAATTTCATTCGGAGTAGTTGGAAACCACTTTTGATAGCGCAATTTTTTAACGCCGTGATCTTATTTTTCTCACGGGCAAGGAATTGTTCCGCATAACGATTAGTTTCAACCATTATGAGGGCAATTAGATCCTCATCAAAAAATTACTCAAAATATCCTAAGGGATCATCTGTAGATAAAACCAGCACTATTTGTTTTGCAACTAAATCACACGCAAAAGGCCGAGGAGGGTTAGCACTGTCGACATTTTCCCAAATATTCTCTTGAATGTTCACAGTGGAGTAAGTTATTTCTTCCAATTCCTCTTCGGTACTGGAATAAATTGAGTATCTGCTCAAATCCTCAGAATTTATATCTACACTACTTTCACTCTTTTCCTCCAAAATATCAAGCACTTCCCAATCCGCCAACTCACAAGAGCTACAAGCCATGGTGAACTAAATTGGAGTTCGGCTAAAGGACAGACCCAAGATGAAAAAAAAAATTTAAAAAGCCCCGATGCAAACACAGGCGCCAAGAAACCTCGATCATCAGCTTAAAGCATCGTTAATAAGAACCAGGAAGGTGAGAGCTATTATGAAAGTCTGAGAAGCAATGCATGAAAGATAGAGGCCTGAGTAAGCACTGCTATGGCCAGGTCCGAATTAGAAAAAAAAATTTAAAAAAAGACTAATACGTAAACACAGATAATAAGGAACCATAGAACGAAAGCAGACCACATCGGCTTACATACTTACTCTCTGGAAGCACATAAATCACAGCCATAGCGATAAGAAACCTTAATGAAAATTTCGGACACAGACAGTGTGACACATAAGCTTGAGGCATGGAAAGCGGACACAAACGCTGCATCGCACACGCTGGAGGGGTTAAACATGCAGATGAACGGAGGAGACATGTCGATAAGAGTTCCACTACTTCTGCTTCACTGGTAATGAATGCCTAAAAACTTATACTGCTTTCGCAGAATATGTCCTCAAAGACCTTCAAAAATTCACCAATTTTAATCTCTAGATCTTACTTAATTATCACAATATCAATGGATAATTGAATATTTGTTTATTTTTGTTACCATTGTGTTATATATCATAACCAAGATATTGTTTAATCTTTGAAACAGCATTGAATATGTAGGCCAGTGATTCCCAATCTGGGTGCCGCGGCACACTGGGGTGCCGAGGCTGATTTTTACGGATGACACAATAAAATTAGTTTTTAAATAAATCAACAATTTGAATGTATTTATAGGTAACTACAGCGTTAATTTTATCTTTAATGAATTGATTATGGTGTGATACCAACAAATGGATATTTCCAAACATTGTAATACTCAAATGTTTTGGCTGTTACTTAGTAGAAATTCATTAATAAGAATTAAAAATAACTTCGTAAATTCCTGAGTATTGTGGGTATTTACAAAGTAATTTTTAATTCTTAAGTTGTAATATTAGTTTGTGAAAAATATAAAAACCTTGTTTGAAGGCTGAGGTGCCATGAAATTCTGTTTATCTTTGCAAGGGTACAAAAAGGTTGGGAATCACTGATGTAGGCAGATTCAATGCTTATCCCAGTTAATCATATGCAATTTCTCTACATTCCAGTCAAACTTTCCCTTCTCTGAACTTTTATGCACGTAATTTGCTTAGATTATCTTTTACTTTCAAATATCCATTGGGATTGTTAACTTTGTTAACATGTTTTAGAATAAAACTGCAGAGGAAGCCACTCTTTCACTTAGACAAATATGGAAATGAAGGTGTTACCAAATACAACTATTTTTATTTGCAAAGGCAGGAATCATGTTTGATGAAGATGAATATAACTGAAAATTGGCTATGAGGTCCTATAAAGTAAGTCCCTGACTTACATGGATCCGAGTTACACAGATCTGCAGATACACGGTGTAACTTATGAGTAGGGTATGGATTTTTCGGGTTTTACCCGATTTTTACCCTTCAATTCCCCTTTTTAAATTTTGGGTAAAACCCGAAATTATTAGTTTTCTTTAAACACAAGTTTTTTAGATTTGGTCACAGAATTTCTATTCTGGCGCTTGTAGGCTCTTCAGCACTTGAGTGCAGTCCGAGGTGGTCATGAACAGTCTGTTTTTTCTCTTTGTAAGCAATTTATTCGTAAGCTTACTTTGTAACACAATCTGAATCTCCTTGGTTTGCTCATGCCACGAATAGTCAAGGATGCGCCTTAGCTAGTCGCTGTTAGATCTTTGATAGGATAAGGGAAAAAGAGCCCAAGTGTTAGTTAGTTGGTAACACTACGAAAGAAAAATTATTTCACTAATATCTGGTGTATTTACAAAAGAAGTTGAACGGGAAGCAAGATATTTGTGCAGCCTACATGGTGTTCCTCTCCACCTGGAGGCATTTAACACTAGATATTATGCTCTCAACCATATTTAAGGTATAGTAAAAAGATTTGATTGTTGATAAAACTTTTAAATTTTTAAAAAAGATTTTTATTTAAAAATCATTTTGCCCAAATTACAAAATAATAAAACCCAAAAATTACCCGAGATTGAACTTTTTTTAAAGCCTCAAAAACTCTGTAACTTATTTATTCCCGATTTACCCGAATGAAAAGGAAAATAATAAAACCCGATATTTACCCACCGAATGAAATATTTTTTTAAACCCGAAAAATCCATGTCCTACTTATGAGCGCGTTCGATCAGGGTAGTTGAACTGCTGTGCATATAAAGTTAGACAGCTGCTCAATAGATGGCATTGCTAGTACATTGCTGCCATTGCCATGCAGCAGATCAGTGCTTTTGTCATTTATATTTGTTTTGTTAACACCTGGGTGCAAGTTATATCTCGTTACTGTATTTAAACAAACTATAAACCCTCATTATGACTCAGAAACGTAAGTGCTGAAAATATTTGGAGTGTTAGTAAGAAGAGGCACACTATAACTATGGAAACCAAAGTAGAAATTATTAAACAATATGAAAAAGGTGAAAAGTTTGTAGACATTGCACGTGATTATGAAATGAATGAGTCGACGATTTTAACAATTATAAGAGATAAAGATCAAATCTGCATAGAGTAAATACGTATGTATGCATTACTTTTCTTGCAATTACTTACGTTTTTACGTATCTATGTATGTATGTACTGTACTGAATATATTTTCATTTTCTTAACATTTGTTTTTATAAGCACTACTTTTTGAGCTATAACTATCCATTGAAATGAACGTTAAATTTGTTGAAATGCTGCAAGTATCAGGTTACTTGAACTGAAACTCAAAAGAAGGCATTTGCTAGTACATTGCCGCTACTACCACACAGATGACTGCATTAAAAAGGTATTGGTTTAAACATTGTTTGACTTACACGGTTTTCGACTTACACGGAAATTTTCGGAATGAATTAACCATGTAAGTCGGGGACTTACTGTACTGTTAATGACCGATTTTTCCATTTTCTATAAAAATTTCATCAAATAGCTTTAGGAAAATTTGTAAATTATCATGAGATCTATCTTGTGAGATCTAGACAATTTTCTTTAAATGTATACAGAGAATTAAAAAGAATTGTTGGCGTTAATGGGTACTGAATATTTTGAAAACATGGTATTTAAGTGGAAGTGCAATGAATAGCCAGATGGGAAGGGAGGAGAGAAACCTGGTGGTGGCTTTTAGTCTGCTCTTAATGAAGAGCACCAAGGGGACCAATTGTGTAGTGTTGATTTGAACATGCTCCTCATTTCTCTTTTTCTCATTGGCTTGTCCTTGTCTCCTTAGATCCAACACATAAATGGGGGCCGGGCATCCATGGGAAAAATCAGTAAGGATTTGAACTGGGTGTCACTTTAGCTGTCAGGGCTAACACTACTACACCACCAGCCATGGGCAGATTCAAGGGGGGTAAAGGGGGTAATTACCCCCCCCCCCCCTAGAATTTCTGAACACTCAAAAAAATTACCATTCAATGTAATAATAATAATGTAAAATATGTCTATTTAATTGCATATTTATACTTACTAGCTGCATTCATTCACCATTAATACAAAATAAATATATAACCTCGTAATATATGTTATGTATGTGTATAATCTTTAATTTAAAATCATAAACACATTGTTAAGTGGTATTAATTTTGTTGAATAAAATTCTATTTAATTCTTTTTTCAGTATTAATCGATGTATTGTCTGTGCAGTTTTAATGTGTTCGCTTTTTACTAATAAGTTCTATATTTGCTTTTTCTGATTAAAATATATTTTAAACAAAAATGTATCAAATGCTTTTTCATTCCTACATTACCCCCTTTGGATGAGGTCTGAATCCGCCCATGCCACCAGCTCCCCATTGGAATTTTAATTTTAGAATAATACATATGAAAGCCATATCATTAGTTTTAGATGAGGAAGCAAGATTATCAAATCTGTCAGAGGAACTCATCAGATGAGTATTTTGAATTATTATATTTTAGAAAAATCACATATCATCACCAATAGCATTAACTCACTGTATCTTCATTTCATATACAGGTTTCCCTCTTTATGCGGGGGTTATGTTCCAGGAAAGTGATGCATAAAGTGAATCCACATAAACAGAATCCATATTTACATGTAAAAGATGGGGATATTTTCTGCAAGCAATCCTAACTCCCCTCCAAACACACTCTTCTTTCGCTCCATAATGGCTTCTTATGCGCTAAATACAAACTTAAAACAATTAACACTAAATTATACTTGTCAATAAAAGGAAGCAGATAAGCACAAGTGGTGGCTGTTGTGAATGACATAATAGTGGAGGTTTAAAGTGCTGGAGGGTTTTCTTGACCCAATGCAAGTTCCGTGGGCAAGGAGACGAAACTTCACTTGTGTACAAAAAGCATCACACAAAATCTCCGTCTTATCTCCACTCTAAAATATCAAATCCATTCTCATGCCTTTTACTTTAATATTAATAAGCACAGAATAAGAGATAATGTCGCCTTGTGGTGTAGTGGAGGACTTCATTTCATTTGTATTGCACTGGCTGCATAACCACATAAGAGTGAATCAATGATGCATAAAATGAAATTCCGGTAGCAATAAATTTGCCACATAATAGCGAATTTGCATAAAGTGAACCCGCATAAAGAGAGGGAAACCTGTAGTATAATTTCCCGAAAAAAGGTTTTGGAAAAGAAATATTTATTCCATTAGATCAGATATCTTAGTTCATCTTAATACATATAAAGATAATACCAATGTTATTATTCGAAAATATTATAATAAGTCATAGGTTTAATATACAGCAATATAAATTAAAACCTTCATAGAATTTAGTGAAAATTATTGAAATTAGGAGCAATTAAAACCTCAAGATATACCGTAAATACCCGCGTATAATGCGCACTTTTTTTCGAAATATCCGAGTTAAAAATTAGGATGAGTGTTATACGAGGGTACATAATCTTCCTATTTTCATTTGACCCCATATTTCCATAATTTCGGCACAGTAATTACTGCCCGGGTATCCTCATAATTTTATTGGTGATTTTTACGAAAAGTAAGATAGATAATAGTTAAAATTTATTAACTAATTCTATTAACGTACATTAATTAGATATGAAAAGAATGAATTCAGTATTGATTCATTTTAAAAGCCAAGAAATACTTCGTCGGTGGACCATTCTTCTTTGATGTTGTTATCGGAATCGGCATCTTACGCATGACGTCACTCTACACCAGCACCCAGTTTGGTGGTGAGGTACTGGTACTACTTACAATTAGAAACAATGGCAGCTGATGCCTTTGAGTATGCTGGGAGTTGATGCTTTTTGTAGAACTAAATAAAGTTATCGTTTCCTACCTTTCTCTCAGCATTCATACGTGATTTATTCTTGATTCTTAGAGTCTGTAGTTAATTATGGTTATTTGCTATCGTGCTCCCGAGTGTTCTAATAAGGGTAAAACTGAAGGTTGGGCGAACCCGTCCACCTCAGGCGTGAGAAAAACGTATGTAAAGAATAGGATTATTGTCATTCTTTCATTTTATTAGCTCAAAGAATGTCATATGCCATACTATAGAATTAATATAATTCGATTTATTGTGTATATCCTAATATCACCTTGTAAGTAAACATAGAGTATGTAATGATTGAGTTAGCTGACGTTCTTTTGTAACGTTATTCGAAAATTTCATTTCGCGCTTTCATTATGTTACCAATAATTCGATCATTGCTTTAGAACACGTTACACTATCTATTTTATTCTGGAACGGTAACGCTAAAAAAATCTATGTGCACTATATGCGAGTATATAGAAAAATAATAGATTACGAGGCTGAAAACCCCCCTGCACGTTATACGAGGGTGTGCACTATACGCGGGTATTTACGGTATGCTAAATTTGAGAAATATATGTGGCTGTGATCATAAGAATCTTTCAATAATTAAATGCACATTAACTAAAGCAAAATGACTTTAATTTCTATTGGAAAATTTAACATTGAGAAATTGATCTCTGATGATTAAAAGTCATAATCCTTAGCATGACTCTAGCAAATGATTTTATATCTTAATATGTACCATTTATTGCCTTAGAAGTGTTCAAATTAACATATAAGATCAACATTGAGGAGATTTTTATACTAAGAAATTTTCAAATAATAATTGGAAAAATACTTGATTCTTAATTAATTATTATTAATTAATTAATGCTTGCACTTCAGAATTAACAGTTATAAAAAGATTTGAAAGGGATATGTATGCACAGCAACCATTTGAGGAAAGACCAGATATACATTCTCATTCAAATCTTGCACTTTCTAATACAATTAATGCAACCTGTTCATGCAGTATTATTGTATATAAACAGTTGTATGAATTATTAGGTGCTTCGAATCGGAGGTTATTTTGCACCATTCAAATTCAATGCGAGATATTTCAAGGTCAGTATGCATTACATAAAACTTAGTAAAATAAATAAAATAAGTAATTATTTCTTCACAGAGCATTTAAAAGTTTAGTTTCCCTTAAAAACAATAAAATTACATCAGTCTTTTGAGGACCACCTGATAAAATTTCAGAGAGATTGCTTGCCCTATTATTTAGCCTTCGGTGGGTGTTTCTGTATTTGATGCATTTGAGCAATGACCAATTCTAAGTCAAGTAATTACGACTTCTTCCCGATGATTATCTCACACCGAAATTGGCTCGGTTTGTTTGAGACTATTCTTAAATAAGTTTCATAGATCTTGAGCTGGTACAAGTTGGCCACGTACCAGCATTGCAGATATTTATTTTCTTGCTGTCGAATCAGCTTTTTCATTTCCTCAAATTCCCAGTATATAACCAGAAATATGATAAAATCTTCAGAGGCATTAAGGCTGAAGGAAATAATTTTGCTGTCTAAAAGGAGTTATTATTCATTTAAACTAGAAAAATAACTTGAATGATAAATAGTGTACAATGTTGATGACCTAGCATGAATATTTTGCTGTTTTTAGTTTATTATATATTATTTTACAGAATAAATTACAAATGATATAGTTTATTATACCTTATTTTACATAATAAAATACAAATAGTAAGAAATTTTCAATGATTATAAATGCACACAAGAATTCCTCTAAATTATAAGCACCATATCTCATTAAGCCATCAGTCTAATTCAGAGATTATCAAACAATTTCACTTGGACATATATTTTATCCAGTCTGACATCCCACATTATCATTTTACCTAAAAAAAATACATTAGAATCAGTACCTTCAGGTAAAGTTAGAATGGCTTGTTGTAAGAGTAGGGATTCAATATTTTTTATAGGTTGTACGATGCCTTTTGCAATGAATATTCAAAACAAAGGGCATCTTATTCATTCTGAGATCACAAATGCTGTAAATGGCCAAGTTATTGATTTCCATGCATACATACGACAAATGACTCAAAGAAGTTTTATAATTAAATATTCAGGATAATTAATTCAAGCTTGCAAAACAATAGGATTAGAAAAAACAATCTCCTACAAAATATTGCCATTTTAGAATGAGCAACATTTTTTCAATGTAAACAAAATAATCATAGCACAATGACAAGTTTAATTATCCATGAGTGATTAAAAAACAAGATCATCCAGTTCACATTTTCCCAAAGATACTCTTGATTAATTCTTATCTATCTTTTGCATATGCTGTCAAGTTTTCCTTATCATCCATTCATAGATTACTCCACAAAAACCAGTTTCATAATGGAAGGATTCACAATGGAAGGATGCTTTTCATAAATAAACTCAGTAGCATGAGCGACACATGTAAAATTCATCACTTTCTTCAAACCTAGAATGAAATATTACAGGATTATTAGTGGAATCTAAATATAAATTGTGGTGAGCAGTTCTTTCGATTGCATGCAACTTACATGGAAAATATGCATGGAGAGCAAAAATCTTGCTTGCATTTTCTGCAAGTATGGATACGACATTCACTGGAGGTTTTCTCACAGAAAGAGCAATTACGATTACTACAGCTCGCATCAGCACATAAGCTGCAAACGGATCTACTACAAACATCCTAAAGAAAGAATGCCATTTAACACAAAGATTAGCTTATGATTAATGATTCAAAGCCACATCGTTTCGTTCCATACCTTCACATTCTCCTTGGTTTGGAGCTGACATTTATTGTTCAGAATCATCTGTTTATATTGAGAAGAGGCAGCGATTTGCGTCTGCTGCGCTGGTTCGCTCGTGTCGTCGGCGTTTGTTTTCTTCCTTGCAGCCTTAAATAACTTATCCATAGTTTTTGCTACGACGTAAGTTTCATAAGTATAATCATCACGGTAGCATTTCCATTAAGAATAAGATTAATATTTACGCTTACCGTATATGATCTTCATGTTTTCTTCCTTACTGACTCCATCGTTGACTTCCTTTTCACTCACATGTGTCTTACATTGTGGATGGAGATCGTCATCAAAAGACCGCGCTCTTTTCCTCGTAATTACAGCTAACAGCGAAAGCACGAGGAAGTAAGCTACCTGGACGGAAATATAAAATATTCTACTCCAAGAAACTCGATCGTGGTTAACTCGTGCGGATTTTCACAAATTCTCACCAACATTTAGATATTATAGGTGGCGCCGTCACTGTCTATGAGAAATTTCAGCGTGCATTTGAATTAATGTTGCAACTTTGTCGGGACGTACATTTTTCCATTTTTTCCCCTAAAATTGAAATACAGCCATACCTTTACGCGACTGATAGGTTCCTGAAAATTTCGCCCAAAAACGGTATGATTATGTCAATGAGGATATATTCCATGGACGAGAAAACGTGCGAAAAAGTGTGATATTAATGAATAATACGCCGTAGTATGATTGTGTGGTAAGCAGAATTAAGATATTATTTCATTGGTTCCCAACCTTTTTATAGGCGCGGCATCCTTTCAAAGATAAACAGAATTTCGCAGCTCCCCAGACTTCAAACAAGGTTTTTATATTTTCACAAACGAGTATTACAACGTTTGGGCATATCCATTTGTTGGCATCACACTATAATCATTTTATTAGAGACAAAATTAATGCCATAGTTACCTGTAAACACATCCAAATCGCTGATTTACAAAACTAATTTTACTGGGCATCCCTAAAAATCAGCTGCGGCGCTCCAGTGTTTTGCGGCACCCAGGTTGGGAATCGCTATCATTTTGTGAGTTGGAGAAAATCGAACACTTGTTCTAGGAAATTCTAAATATCATGCCATTTTTTTTCATTTAGATGAGTGGTTTCCAATCCTTTTCATCCCATTATTCATTTTACTGTAATCTATAGCTGTCGTTACCCACAATTGCAAATGAAAAAATTAAAAACCCTAACGTGCGTAAGCGCCTATAAGCTTCGTTCTGCCAGTTCGTCCGTACGCATGTTCGTTCTCAGCTTCTGCCTAACGTATTTTCATTAAATTTGGTATTTAGGACTTCTGGGCAAGTGCAATAAGAAAATGGCATAAATGGTTTACATTACCTAATCAGGGGTGCCACTTGACTGGAAACAAAAAACGAACTTTTCTTCATATCTCGTAAAATATTAGTGATACCGAAAAAGTCTTCAAATTAATTTTGTAGAGCTAGTAAAATAGAATATTTCTTACCAAATACTTTTTTATCGTCGGAGTAACCCTTTTCAAGAGAGTCTCATAAGCAAGTCCTAATTCGCTTGGGATTTGCATGCATGGATAACATGCATGTACCCAGAAATTTACTTCAGGGGGAGGGGGTCTGAGGCCGAAAACCAATTTCCAGCAATTGATTAAATAAAAGTTCTATTCAAATAATATAAACTTTTATAAGGTTTTTAGTTCTCATGATATGGATGTATACAGGGCTGGATTAAGGCTTTAGGGAGCCCAGGGCACTTAAGACAAGGAGGCCCTTGTAATATTGTCTACATGGAAAACACATGCAATGAAGGGCATGGTCATAAATATCTTTTGTGAGTGTGATATTTCTAGGTGGTAAATATTATTAAAAAGGCAGTCAGACCAAGTCTATAACTACTTTAATCATTCAAATTCTATTCAAGAACAAACCCTTTAAAAAATGTACTGTATCTCCAATAGCCGCAACAAGATTAAAAAACTATATGTGCATTATGGCTACAAATCTGCCATCTTCAGTGGCAATTCAGCAAAAATAGATTCTAAAAGAATTCCTTTTAGATGTAGAAATCTTTAAAAATATAAATATTTGTAGTATTAGGTATTTAATACATGTACTGTGTAAGTTCTGGTAGATGTTCTGAACATGAATCGCCACCCATTTTATAATAAACTACAAAAATACGGAAATGTGTCTTTCACTTAAGCTTTCAAGCAAAATGGGTTATATTGTCTTAGGAGCACATCTCAGTACATATTTCAAAATTTAGTTTACTATTTAGATATCTAACAAATGTCATGTTTTCTTATTTTAGCGTCGGCAAAGTTTTTAATGATGGTTTTGAAGCAGATTTTTTGCATCAGTTTACTCTCAGTGTTCAGCAGTTTTAATGCCTTTAGCCACTCATCTCGCATTTTTTATCACAGTTTATTCTTTATAAGTGCTAATTTGCTGAATGAAAAGTTTGTGTTTGAGAAGTTTGTGACAATTAAACAAAGGTACATTCTAACATAGGTTGACATATTAGGAAAATCATCCTAGATCTTTTGTTGGTAGAAAAGCTCAGCTTGTAACAATGTTATCTGAAAACCTCTTCCTTTGGCAATCTGGGATGCATATAACTTATTGCTTAGAAAAGCATTAAGTACGTAGAATATAATGTTTGACTTACAAACAAGAAGTCCAAACTAGGACTAATGCTGGCTGGTTTCCCAAAGTAGAGGTCCCAAATTGATTACCTATATTGAAAGGAAATGTTTCAGTATGTGTTAGTCATTCCAAGGAATTTTCATACCATAAATACCACTTGTAGTTCATAGTTTATCAATGATAGAGAAAAATTGGAAAACAAATTAATAGAGCAATATCAGGTTTAAAATGCTAAAAACAATATCAGAATCTCTTTTTGACATTATATTTTCCATGCATTTCTTTTTAATAAACAAATTTAATAAATGTTACTGTTTATACACTAACATGTAGGGATTAACAGTCCATTGCAGAAGGGCAGTCGAGTGGAAAAGAACCCATTTGTTCACTTGTCTATGCTCAAGATGAGTTTGGTAATAATCGTCTCCATGGCAACAATATGATAAATTCGATTTAAAATGCAAAATCACTGTTTTAGTAGAAATTCAAGACAATACGATCAATTATCAAAATTCTGTGATAAGAATTAGAACCTATATTCTTTTCCCCTTAGAGCAGTAGTTACAAACCTCGCTCCGATATCACAATTTAAAGATATTTTAAAGTGTTAAAGAAAACATCTCTGCACGATGGATTTGAGACTTCCTATGTAAAATAAATAGAGAAAAAACATTCCTGGAATCATACCCGGAACTTCAATCTTCGCCAAATAAAATATAGTCCGGAGGTGGGCCCTGATAGCAGGAGCCTCATTCCAAGTTTCATGAAAATCGATCCATTAATGCAAAAGTTGTTAATGGGAGACACTCACACACAGACAAAACCATTTCATAAGGCTGTTTCCATTAAAAATCAGCCTAAAAAGGTAATTTTCCTGTATTCAGATTGTGGAAGTAGATTTAATCACTTAATTAGCAAACTGAATATTTATGATGAGAAGACAACCATGTTATAAGTTATGCATGCACGTTATTCATGAGGATTCTGCGACTCTTGGGTCATGCAATCAGTACGTGGTGTGCGTTATACATGAGGGAACGTTATATACGAGACTTGAGGATATGTATTATTTTCTTTTACCTTGGACAATATTTATTGTGATTTATAGTTTGAATCCCTCCCTAAGGACTGCATAACCTTACAGAGGTGGGAGGGTTTGTGTACTCTTACAAACCAAAGAGCTATGCCGGCGGGAGATAATTCTCCTGGTAGGACCATTCAAGCCGGAAAGGTCTGAGGGGAAGAGTCAGACTAAGAAGCAGTCTTGGGGGTTTTACATCCCCCTGTGCAAGGGCAGCAGCTTGCACAGTACCTCTGTAGGTGGTGATCATGTGGATCTGAACAGCTACAGATGGGTAATCACTCTGTGAAACTGAGATGAGGAAAGCAAGGGGAAACTACCTCATTATATTTCCCATGATAGGCTGAAAAGCTGAAAATACCTCTATGGATCTTTCTGGGGTAAAATATTCCGGAGGTAAAATAGTCCCCCAATCGGATCTCCGGGTGGGGACTACCCTAGGGGATGCACAGAGGAAATTTAATATTAATAAGAAAACAAGTAGTGAGAAATTAAAAATAGGCACATGGAATGTTAGGACTATGAATTCAGGGGGTAAACTAGAGAACTTAAAAAGGGAAATGAGAAGGAATAATGTAGGTATAGTAGGTCTTAGTGAAGTTCGGTGGGAAGGAGAAGGCGAGATAAATTCAGACGAATTTAAGATTATTTACTCGGGAGGGGAGAAAAAGAAAAGGGGAGTGGGGATTATAATGAGAAAAGAGATATCTGAAAGAATTAGCAAGGTAGTGACAGTTAATGATAGATTAATAGCCGTAAAACTTCAGATGGAGCCAGTGGAAATGCTTATAATTCCAGTGTATATGCCAACAACGAATGCTGGCGACGACGAAGTAGATGAAATCTATGAACAGATTATGGAGATATTGGAGGAGGAGGGAAAAGGAAGGATCACCACCATAGTAATGGGAGATTGGAACAGTGTAATCGGAGAGGGACAGGAAGATAACATAGTGGGAAAATATGGACTAGGGAAGAGAAATGAAAGAGGGGATAAATTTGTGGAATTTTGCAATAGAAATAGATTAATTGTAACTAATACATGGTTTAAGCATCACCAGCGGAGACTTTACACATGGAGAAGCCCAGGAGACCAGAGACGATACCAGATAGATTACATACTAGTCAATGAACGATTTAGAAATAGCATTAAAAATGTGAAAACACTACCATGGGCAGATATCGATTCTGACCACAACCTTTTGGTGGCAAATATACAATGTAGACTGAAGAGCATTAAGAGAAACATAAGAGTTAACAAGAAATGGAACTTAGAGGAACTCCTTAAAAACAAGGAGGCTATCATGACTGAGCTGGAGGAAAGGTTGGGGGAGAGAGCTGAAGAAAATAGGAAGAATGTAGATGAGGAGTGGAGATACATCCATAGCAACATTAAAGATGTAATGGAAAAGAAGGTAGGAAAGATAACGGGTGAAAGAAACAAAAAACCCTGGATCACAGCAGCCATGCTGCAAAAAATGAAAGAGCGGAGAAAGTGGAAAAACATAAACACTGAAGAAGGCCAAAGAAAGTACAAGGAGTTAAATAATGCTTTAAGAAGGGAAACAGATAAAGCCAGAGAACAGTGGATAAATGAGAAATGCAAGGAGATTGTCGAATGTGAAAGAATTTGTAGAACAGACCTAATGTATAGCAAAGCAAGGGAACTATTCAAGGAAAAAGCAAGAAAGATAGGACGTAAAGGAATCATGAACAAAAGTGGTAAAATAGTATCGGAGCCAGACAATGTAAAGAATGTCTGGAAAGAATACATTGAGGTTCTGTATGACAAAGAAGGAAAGCCAAGAAATATTGAATTAAATGAAAAAGAGGATGTGGAAGAAGATCAGCTAGGACCAAGTATTCTCGAGTCTGAAGTTAAAAGAGCAATTGATGACATGAAAAGAAGGAAGGCTGTTGGGAGTGATGATATACCCATGGACGTTCTTAAGGTTTTGGGGTCTAAAGCAGTTAAGCAACACAAAATTTTTTAACCAAGTATATGATACTGGCATATGGCTTGAAGATATTTTAGATGTTGTGATGGTACCACTGGAGAAAAAGAACAATGCAAAATGTTGTAAGGATTACAGAACTATTAGTTTAATTTCTCATACAGCTAAAGTTCTAACCAGAATAATAACCAAAAGAATTGAATGTAAAATAGAAAAGGAGCTGCAAGATAATCAGTTTTGTTTTAGAAGAGGAAGGGGGACTAGAGATGCTATAGGATGTATGAGGATGATGATAGAAAGAGTGCTAGAAGTCAATAAAGGTATGTATTTTTGTTTTGTAGATTGGGAGAAAGCTTTTGACCGAGTGAAATGGGATAAAATGCTGGGTATTTTAAACAAAATAGGAATAGATTGGAAAGATAAAAGACTGCTTAAAAACCTTTATTTTGATCAAAAGATTAGAGTCAGGGTTGAAGGAGAAGAAACAGAAAGTACTTCAATAGGGAGGGGAGTGAGGCAGGGTTGTCCTATTTCACCAGCGATATTTAATATTTATGCAGAAACAATAACAGAAGAAGCGTTGATGGAAGAGAAAGGATTTAAGATAGGAGGTGAAAGTATTACCACCATTAAATACGCAGATGATCAGGGCTTAATAGCAGAAGACGAGAAAGAACTTCAGAGGATGACAGACAGACTAGTGGAAGGGTTGCCAACAATATGGAATGAATATCAATGCCAAAAAACGAAAGTCATGGTGGTTTCAAAGGAACATAAAGAATTAAATATAATGGTAAATGGCCAAAAATTGGAACAAGTAAGTAGTTTCAAATATCTCGGCAGTATTTTAGCACAGGATGGAAGTAGTACACAGGACATCAGAAGTAGGATTGCAATGGCAAAAGCAGCATTTAACGAGAAGAAGGAGCTTTTCACAAGCAAGAAAATAAATTTAGAAACAAGGAAGAAATTAGCAAAATGCTACATATGGAGCATAGCTCTTTATGGTGCAGAGACGTGGACGGTAAGGAGAAAGGAGGAAAAATATTTAGAAAGCATTGAGATGTGGGTATGGAGGAGAATGATGAAAGTGAAATGGACAGAGAGGAAGAGAAACGAAGAGGTATTAGAAATGGTGGGAGAAGAAAGGACGCTAATAAGAACAATCAGGAAAAGAAAAGCAAATTGGATAGGGCACATATTGAGAAGACAGTGTTTACAAAGGACGATCTTAGAAATTAGTGGAAGAAGAGGAAGAGGGAGAAAAAGAATAGGAATATTAGATAATATAAAGCAGGGATATAATACTTATAGAGTTATAAAAGAGGCTTCTAGGGAGAGGGAGAAATGGAGGCAGCGATTCAGTTAAAACCTGTCTTCGGACAGAAGCATGATGATGATAGTTTGAATCTTACGTTAGTCTTACAAGGAGAGGACACGGTAGTGGGATCACAGATTTTTATGAACTTGGTAGGTGTATAGCTCTGGATTCCAGGGTTACTGCAAACCCCCCTTTTGGGTGTATACAGCCGATAGTTTTAAATATTTCAATTTCACGTCAACCTGTATAAATTTCTTAATGCTCGCCTAATTGACTCCAATGTCACCTACTTTTTTCATCTCTTATACCTATAAAATTTTTTGTATAAACCAAATCATTTTCTAATTTATTAATCTACAGTCAGTTTTTTCTAAAAATAAATTTACTTAATAATTTTTCCCGTTTCTGATCAATCTATGAATGGAACACTGAGAAATAAATTAGAGATTATATTGTAGAGTTGAAAATAAGAAAGTTTTTTATTTTAAATTGAATGATTAAAGTTATATCCACATCTCGCCAGTTATTCAGTAATTCTGATGCTGTTTTTGTATTCATTGTACCGGATAACAATAGCTTGCACTCTTCTGTTCAATCTGTGGTATTTTAGGCTTTATTTTCCTGGATATGGTGCCCTGCATCCACCTCAGCAATAATGTTTTCTATGTCTTGCTGGGTGATTTTTCCCTTTCATTAGTTGAAATTTATTGTGCGAAGCTTCAGTGAGATTTGTCGACCTGGATTCATTAGAAACAATAGTAAAGTAAAAATTCTTGGTGATACTTTGAATGTGCGATCCACAAACCAAATTCCACATTAAACCAATCTTCTTAAATTTTCATCGGTTGCAAATATTATAATCTATATAATAATTTTACCATATAACCAATTCCATATCAACACTCGGTTCTTCCAATAATAGAATGTAAAACTCCAGTGGCATTTTAGGTGAAGTTAATAAATGGTATTAACCAAAATTGCAGTAGTTATGTTGCATATAATGGTAAAAAGGAAGTAGATAAAATTTTATATGTAAAATAAAGTAGATGAAGAAAAAGTAGGTGGAATTGCAGTAGGGCATCAGTTGTAGTTCAAACGTGCTGCCACCTGAAATAGTGGTGTCCTCATATAATGCAATCGTTTTTTCTACTTTCAAATGAGATATCTTTCTTAAGTTGCTAAGACGGTTTGAATATAATTCTTTGAGGCATGGAAGGAACTGGACATCATATTTTGTATGTTAGTTGAAGATCGCTCAGTGTAATTTTTTAAGCAAGAGCTCACTGAGAACAGTGGGCAATGCAGTTTCATCAAACGAAATTGATATTTTTATCTGATCTTCCATCTATTAAGCTAGTTACTGATCTAATAAAATATGATGATTCCTAGGAATTTAATTAAGATACTATATCAATTAGTTCTGAAATCATGGAACGATTCACCTAAAGCATCTCTACATAAATAATAATGTAAAATCTGGGGATCGATGAACCAAATTGGGATAGGAAAAAGTTAAATAACAAGTAGGGATGCACACGGGTTGTCCCGTGGTACAGAAGTACTTTTCGTCAAATTCCCCGTGGTATAATCGTATACTAATGCATTTGCTTTGAAATCAGAAAAGTATTTTTTCCCTATATTGTGGTAGCCCTGTTTTTTAGATCCGTTCCATACATGTTCATTTCGTTTTGCCATTCTATGCTTGGCTGATTTGATCTAAATATGCTAATATGGTTTTGCGTGTATGTTTGCATTATAGACATTAAATTTGGTTAAAATTCATGTGGACAATTCAACACAAATACTTGTAAAAGAATTTTTTTATTCCTTGTATTGTGGCAGCCCTGGTTTCGATATCTATGATAAACATCTAGATTTTGTTGTTTTATGTTGCACACCTCCTTTATAGAAAATTTCGTTAAAATTGGTTTAGCCAGTTCCTTCCAAATTTATAACTACCCAAAACTTTAATTTTGCAATTTTGGCACCCATGCTTAGTGGATTCGGTAGAAATATATCATTTTGGTCATGTATTTATGTGAAAATTCTATATGTCAAATTTGGTTGAAATCGATTGATCTAATCCTTCCGTGATACATGCGTACGGACGGACGGAGATAATAGTGCTTTTCAACATTGGTGAAAAGCACTAAAAAGCTTAATCATCATTACAGTTGATGTCAGTGTTCCCAATTGTTGGTTAGAGCATTGTATTTTATCTATGCAATCAACGAGGTTGACTTAATAAGATTTTACTTTGTGTATAATTCAAGTTAAAATAGCTTTCACTCAGAATATCTCTTTTGTAATCTTTGTCTGCAAATCCAGTATCAGGAAATCAAATTCATTTTGTTTTTTCAGATTTCTCTCTGGTTATCACGAAATGTAAAATTTTGCAGTCTGCTGTCTTCCATCTCTCTGCAGGAATCTCCCGGTTAAGAATTATCAGCAACTTTATTGGTCTGATGTTGATATAATTTAAGCATAAAATAAAAGTTCTGAAGCATCATTTTTACAAGTGGACTCCACTTCTATAGATCTCTGCAATACATTCCCTTGAAAATTATCAATTGTCGCAATTTTATTAATATTATACCAATTTACTGGAAACTGATGCTTATCTTTTAATATCTTGGCAAATGACTCTCTCACTATACTCGAAAATTGCTTTTGAATGTCTATGTGACTTTATTTCAAAACTTAGTCCAGTCTATATTAAATCCATAATACTGGTTAAGATTTATGATAAGTTAAGACGAAAGAAATCTGGTAATTATTTTGATACGTTTTAATCATTTTCATTTCGAGGAATTGTGGTTCATCATAAATGTAGGTCAAATATTTAGTTAAATCATGTTTTTCTTATGTGACTATTCTCTTATTACCTCTCTGATTAACTTTAATTAAGGAAATATTGTGCTGATAAATGCCTGTATTATGTTTAGGGCATTTCATTCCACTTCAACCGAAATTACTTCAATTCGGACGTGTTTTTCGTAGCCTGAGCATTTTTCCACGAGCTACTGGGTGAAAAAGCAGTGAGATCGTATCGCAGGTCGAAAGAAGGGAGAAAATAACCACTGATAAGAAGCTTTTACAAGTTATTCCTGAGGTTTTGGCATAGATTGCACGGCGAAGGACAGGTTACACGTGCCTAAAGACTATTACCCCTACGTGTCCCTGAGCCGTTGTCATCCCGAGTTCTTCTTCTCGGTCAAAGTGGACGGCGAGGACGAGAGCAACGTCGATACCAAGTTGCCTCGTTTGGTGGACATTTGACGCAAGTGAAAACCGTTAACCAACAGTAAGAGTCATTGGACAAAACGGTTAGTATTATTGATTTTTATTCATTCAACTCGCGCCACAACTCGGGGAGGAAACCTCATTGCGATATATCAAAATTTTAAATTGCCATTTGCTATTTGTCGTGATTTCTTGTCATGCGTTCGATGCAGTCGTGAGGAATTAGATTTCACAGGTAGTGTTGCTAAATTGTACCGAAAAGATGAAAACAAAACGTTCATTTCTGTGATTTTTTCGATTTGAATACTATTTGAGATTTTGGGATCAGCAAGAGAAGAAGCCACAGTTTTGTGTTATAAGATAATCGCAGAGAAATACGGGGAAAAATATATTATTAGATACACCAAAAACTCTTAAATCTAGCGTTAGATTATTTGCTGATGGCTTAAACATATACAGATTAGTAAACAAGAATGGAAAGGTGTGCTCCATGTCGGAGTACACAAAGTTCTTCCAAATGTGGTCTATGAGATCGTCAAATTTTAGTAAAACTCCTCAATACCAAATTTCATCAAATTACGTCCATTGCCAAACCTATTTACATTATTCATTATTATGTGCTATGACAAATTTTAAGCGGAGATGGTAGTGTATCCCAAATCCATAATTTAAATAAGTTTTTATAAAGGGTAAACAGTAGAAAAATATGTTCAAAGTATTTATGCGGCACCCCTCCCCCCCCCACCACGATCCCCAAAAATAAACACTAGCGAAGTTAATTGTTCTTGTTCCGGGTTCTGGAGCGATGTTTCTAATCTAAAATCTATAAAAGCCTACTTCTGTCCCTTTGTTCCATTGCCACTTTGTCCCTTTGTGGCTCCCTCTGCAACGCTATATTAATGCGAATAACTCGATAAAAGATGGAGATATATTTTTGAAATTTGGCAGAAATACGAAATGTGCATATTTTAAGGTGAAGGAAATAAAGCTCGGAAAATGATCTGGGTACGGCTCCAAGGAAGACAATTCCATTTCCCATAAAATAACACGTAAAAATCGACTTTTCGTGCAGGCTTTTATTCTTTTTGAGATCTAAATCAGAAAGAATTAACCTACGATCTTTGCATCCTAATCATTTTAAAGAGAACATTATAAAGCTTCTTATTCTGGTCATCTTTTTTGGCCTACAATTCGAAGTTTCCCATGTTAAATGTTTAATTCACATATTTCGGGGAATCTTGCCATTTTAACGCGATGTTGCCTCACCAACCCATCACATTGTTAAACCTCGAAATCCTATTTTTATTTCAATCCTTATGGAGGAAAGTATGCTTTGAATGCTTTTAATACGAGAGAGAGAGAGAAGGAAGGAGGGGGAAATGATTTTCATAGCAACGAATGTAAACAACATTCGTTGCGTTATTTACGAGAAGGAATACATTTGAATGTAGGACATTAATCATTCGCTCATTCAAATTACATAGAATCATGGATAGAGTTCAATGCTTGAAACTACGAACGCCTAAAAGAAAATAACTTTGTTTTCTTGCCTTCGATTTTTGAATACGCGTCGAATCGATCAACAGATCAGTTATCAACTCGAGAATTTGACGCATTCTTAGTGATTCGCATTGTTGCCGGTTTCGTGTAATTGGGTACCATAGACGTGGATAATAGGTTCGCGTCGCATCTATTCACGAGATTTCATTAAAAAAACTTTCCCGTTGATATTCCACGGGCATCTCCCTAGTTTAATGATAATTAATCAATAATGTTTTAAGTTTGATTTTCACAAATTAATGTTTAATCTCTCTACTATCGTTAGCTAGCAGCTTTCAGGTATAGTGCCAGTCAAGCAAAATATTCACCTTTACTTTATCTTCTTAAGAACATTTTCATGATGGGGCAACAATTTAAATTAGCAATAAAGTAGACTATAACCTCGATTATCCGATCCTCCTTTATCCGACTTTCGGTTTAACCGACCAAAACGTAGATGAGCTGTCTAACCATAGTCGGAAAGCGTATGGCGGTTGCATCCTCCGAAAGTCGGTTCACGCGAGAGATCGCTAGACGGATGATTCACGCGGGAGATCATTGCCGCTAATTATTTAATTTAGTAGAATGAAATTGCGACTACATATTCATTAAATGCCTTCTAATCGATAAATAAAACAAGTTTCATAGTTCACAAGGTTTATTTTAATATAGACGAAAATCTGTCGGAGTTAACTTCTTTTGAGGTGGCAACGCTACTGATAGTTGATTCATTCGTTAGACCCGATAATTTAATTTTAATATTTTACCTAATAATATTTTACCATATCATTTTTTATTTCAAATTTCACTGTAAAACGGCCTGAGCCTTATGTGAACTACTTAGATAAATATATAATGCTCCTAAATGAGCATTGTTTCCATCATTTATGAATTATCCGACATTTCGGTTTATCCGACGATCCTTCTCCTCAATTTAGCTTACCGAATATTTTGTAATACTTTGTATCAACATTGTTGTCTTTGGTCCTTTTACCAAATTTTACTAACTTTTTGTAACATTTTGCTACTATGTTGCTTTCACCTTCCTTTCCCACCACTTCCTTTCCCCAACCCTTTATTCAATTACCTTCCATTCGTTTTCTTTGTAACCCTTCCTGCCTCCCTCTCCCTCCCTCATTTTACCCCATATATATGGAACGATTTTTTGATGATGCTACGTAGTACTGAAACCGGTCCTGTGAAATTAAAATTGTGGAAGTAACTAAGTTCTTTTTTTCATAGTGAACTATTCTTTTAGTGATTTTACTTAAGCAAATTATTTTCTATTAGGAGACCCATTAGTGCACATAACCAAAGAAATTTCAAGAACGGTGTCTAAATTTCAATTTGCTCATGAATTTCTAAATACAAACAAATTATTATAGTATCATTCTTTAAAATATATGTTTAAACCTCTCTAATATAACCTATGAATTTTTTAGTAATTTTTAATTTAAAAGGGTGGGAGACTTATTACACAGCCAAAAAATAATAAATGATCTGCCGTACATTAAACATCCATATAATTGATGAAGGTTTACAATGTAAAATGATAGGTAATTTACCCAATTCAGAGCTACCTTTAATTTTCGTACTTAAAATATTTATAAGTTAACATATTTGGATTAAAAAAAAAATATTACAAGTATTCAGAAAGTAATGTGGTGGGCACATCAGATTTTTTAATTTCATAACTGAGATACCATTGCAACTTCATTTGCTTTTTGCTGGTAAATTATATTACTCGATACTTGATTACAACTGCCTAGTAAAACTCGCGCCATTTTTAAGCACACTACAATAAAAAATTAAAAAAACAGTTTGTCATTAATCTTTTATTAAATTTCTGATTGAAATAAGTATTTATAACATAAAATATTTTTGTTTACAATCATTGTCACAAAATTGTATAAATATAATATTATCTTCATACATTGAAAAGTGACATCATAAACATTACACTTTCGGTACTACATATCTTCATGGCAGGGAAATCACAATTTAAGAAAAACAAAAAATAATAGATTTCAACAGTAGAATTCAACATAATAGTTTTGAAGGCAAAGACTCGATCATCAGTTAATAATTCAAAAACTGGAAAAATGCTAGAAGATGCCTAGTATCTGATAGCTGTAGAAGTTTGTTTTATTATGAATGTAACGATTTTGATATCCTAAAAGTTAAGCATATTTCCATAGGCCGCCCGTGAGGCAATGCTTAGGCCTTCGTTGCTCGTTTTTTTATATGGCGAGCTCGCCGGGTTACGCCAGCCCTACACCATGCTAACGTTCACTAACCTAAAATTATCGCATCTCAAGAAGAAATTATAATTAATCTAAATTAAGCTATTGATGATAGAATAAACCATTCATTCATCCAAGACTACATAGCAAACACACCCAAAACCACACTCGCACACTAATTCTACATGTCATTCAGACACCCTTCACCCACACACTCGCGCGCGCGCGCATCAAAACACTCCCATAACAATCTCTCCACACACTCTCATACAACACACATTCACACACCTAACCTATCGGTACCTAAGCACGTGACACCTAACAGCGCAGTTCCTAAGCGCTTCTGACGCACGCTTCACTTTTCACACGCATCGCCTATAACACGCATCGCCTATAACACGCATCGCCTATAACACGCATCGCCTATCTCACGCATCGCCTATCGCACGCATCGCCTATCGCACGCATCGCCTATCGCACGCATCGCCTATCGCACGCATCGCCTATCGCACGCATCGCCTATCACACGCATCGCCTATCACACGCATCGCCTATCACACGCATCGCCTATCACACGCATCGCCTATCACACGCATCGCCTATCACACGCATCGCCTATCACACGCATCGCCTATCACACGCATCGCCTATCACACGCATCGCCTATCACACGCATCGCCTATCACACGCATCGCCTATCACACGCATCGCCTATCACACGCATCGCCTATCACACGCATCGCTTATCACACGCACCACTTTCCACACGTATCACTTTTCACACGCACCACTTTCCACACGTATCACTTTTCACACGCACCACTTTCCACACGTATCACTTTTCACACGCATCTTCGTTCTTCATTTTTCTTCACTCGAGTAGCAGTGGGGATCCTGCAAAAATAAAAAACAATTTTTCTTAAGAAACATTTTTCATATAAAATTTCTGAATAAATGCATCACCTGGCCTCTATATTACAGTTACTGCACCCTTAGTCATGGGGTTAAACGACGCAGTTTTCCATTACGCGATAGATTCTATCGTGTACAGGAAAACTATCGGATGGAAGAGTGTCTTCGCTATAGTTCCTAAATGTGAAGTAACAGCTTCTTAATCTGAGATCGCGCATTGCGATGGTCCTTCTAAATTCGAATTCAGCAACGGTTATTCGAGAAAATACTTCCCTTTGAAAGGACACTCGTAAATATGACAAAAATTTACTAAATTATAAAAACGAATAAATCAAATGCTATCACCAGTGAATTCAACATTTATGGACGCTTGGAGCACTTTGCCACTCTAAACGGTCAAACATTTACTTTTTGATGGCTGTCATACATTACAAGAATTACTGACGAATCAAGCTCAAACCTAGATTCTATATTTTGGAGGAACAGGTGTAAACTCTCATTGCGCAAAGGAGTAGAATCCATGAATCCAACATCTCTCTAAGGCTTCTCTGCTAATTTTATACAAACATTTGAACCCGATTGAAATAGGACTTATTTACTCTGAAATGAACTTTGTATTGTCACAGACTAATAAGGCATATTAACGAAAGTTGAAAATTTCCCAAAACAGTTACAGAGGAAAGGAGCAATCGCCTAACATCTGATAATGAGGAGTTGGTATAAGTAGGGCAATAAAGTCGATCATTAAAGATATGGTTAGCATAAAAATGCAGTAAATTGATGCGGTTATTAAAGGGTCCCTATGCGACAGGTAGAAGATCGAATTCTGGGAATGACTGAAATCAAGAGAAAAATTCTCCTAAGACCGGGAATCGAATTTGGGTCTTCAACTTGCCGGACGGATATTCTACCATTGAACTATCATGGCACAATAATTCTCAAGTTTCAGAACTCGGAGATAGAGAATTAGTTTATTACGATAGTTCATTGGTAGAATAACTACCCGGGAAGTGGAAGATCAGGGTTGGATTGCTGGTCATATCATATTTTTCTCCCAATTTCAAATTATTGAAATCACAAACACCGTTTAAGAATTCCATGCGATTTCCGATCGAAGTAGTTGACTGCGGAACGAGCGCAAAGAAAGGTGATGCATTTATTATGAACCAGTCGCTATGAAAGAAAAACACGCCAACTATACGTGTGGTAAATAATACCACCAACCTAGGTAAGATTAGACCAATACACTTATATTATGCTAATAATAGCAATGATAATCGTAATTTCACATTAAAATCTTTTGGTTAAATCAGTCGCAACTTCTGATCATGCAAACTAATCGGATTGCCAACTCGGACTAAATATTAATCTGAGAATTCCGATAAAAGTTACGAAAATGCAATCTGTTTTAATTCTCAATATTGATGTAATACGTATATTTTAACTGATTATTGAACATAATGTTGAACCAACAACATACTTTTTATTCTTTACCATGAAACATTAAATGGAATATGTTTTAGTTCTATTTCTACCATAATTTCTTTCCAGGCATCAGTAACTTCTGGTCGTGGCACGGTTGAAAATTTTGTAAAATCATACCAATTCGTTTCAAAATTCGCTATAATGAACAACTATTTAAGTGCCTGTAAACTTCAGAATATTACCATCACAAAAAACCCGTGAAGTGAAGAAGTAATCTTTTGTAATTAAATATTCCGTTAAAACAACAAAGAATCTGAAGATTATCCCGCAAACCTAATTCTACGGAGGCAAAAACAAAAATCTCTACAACTGCAAAGAATATAGGGCGAAATCATTTCGGTCTAAAATTACTTATTAGGTGATGTCTGCGAAATCTAACGTGAAGTAACATGCAAAGGAAAAGCGAGCTTACCTCCCTCGCCGATGTCCCGGGGGCCTCCTCTTCGTGAAGGCTGCGTAGACTCCGATGGCGTTGATGCTAATCTGCAATTAGGAAGATCGGTCAATTACTAATAAATATTTTACAAATATCTATCACGGTAATGGGGTCGAACATAAGTTACCAATTTATATGTTAATACTTTTCCTTATTGCGAAGAGTTAAGGTCTTATCTAATACAATCACAAAGAAGTTTTAATTATCAATTGATTGTTATTAATAAACTTGTGATATTGCCCGTCAAAAAACTGGTGAACATAAAATGAAGTATTAAATTAAAATTAAAATACTTCAAGATGTATGCCTTACCTATTTGTTAATTGAAATAACAACGTAAATAAAAAAATCCATGGCTCATTCTCAATATTTATCGAATCTTGCAAAATATATTAAATTTTATATTTATTGTTGCAGAACGTCGCTAATTACCTGCAGAAGGAGAGGGGGAGACCACACTCCCATTCTCCGCCCTGTCTTGGAAAATCGTTAATGCTCTGCAAAATAAAAAAATCAATTAAAACGAAGAACTACCTAAATATGAATGGAAGTACAGCATATAAACATACTTACTCGAGCATGAAGAATGATGTCCGATAGGCGACTTCTTTCTTCGCGGACGATGCACTCGGCAATTAAAGCGTTGAATTCCAGCAGCACCTGTCGACGCTTTTCGTTTATGGGGAAAAGGCATTAGCAGCACATTTAGGAATTCGATTAAGCATTCATAAAGGCAAACAAACAAAAATACAGAATAGAACATCCGGAGGAGTGTCAATCGCCTAAAATATCGATCGTGTGTAAAATACGCATCGAAAGGTGTATCGTGCTTTCGGATTTTGTGTGTGGGGGGGGGGGGCAGGGTGGAAACCTTGGGGGAAGGAGGGGAAGGGGGACGTCGAAGTTTCAGCGAGCTCGCTAAGCCACGGCCGGGCGTGCGTTGGAAAGGACAAGGACAGACAAAAACACAATGCAAAGAGAAAACGGTACCAAAATCATAGGTATACACACCCCCAAATACGCTTCGAATGGTGCACCATGAAGCGTGGTTTCAATACGCTTTGTGTAAGGGACAACGAATGGAGAGCAAATGTATGCACATATGTATGTATATATGATGCCATAGGTATAAAAAAGGGATCGCAGTGTAAACATAAACAAGCAAGGTAAAGAATATCGACATTAAATACACATATATGTATATATAATTCTATATATGGAATCTCGGTGTAAACACAAGCAAACGAGGAAAAAGAGTCAATTAGTCAAATTGTATGACGGGAAGAAAATTGGGCGTGGAGACGGGCGAAACAAGAAAAACAGATGGATAATTTCCTAGAATGGGAGAAAGATAAATTTCATATTAGACAGTCAAGTAAAAAAAATGTAATGGAATGATATCCAAACCCAATCAGAAATGGCTAAGAAACTGTTGTTGGCATTTCTTCTAATCCATCCCATGCTCTCCTCTTCTTTAAAGCTCTCCACTTGATGATTGCGTAGAGTAAGCATAACCTGAAATCAACAGAAATAAAACATGAGAAAGAAGAATATTAGAATAGAAGAGTTATCAATTACTCAACTTTTCGTCAGGTTCAACATTTAAATGTAAAAAATGACTTTTTCAATTCGCTCACGTGTAAATGACAAGCGATTTAAGAACAGGAAAAATACCAAAATATAGCTGTTCCACTTTCGACATTGGAAATATTTTTTAGTTTCGAGTAAGACGCAGTTCCTAAAACATTAGCCGAAATAATGATCAGGTAAGATGCAAAACCTAGTCCAACTTATTCTGAATCAATCGTATCAACGTTTGGGAAACATCTTGCAACATTTCTAATGCATGCACTTTCGCTCGCTCCGAAGCAAATGCCTCATGTATTAGAGCTTGGTCAAAATTCTCCACACGTTAAAAAAAGCTAAAGGTAATATAATGTACGGCAAATTCAAGTAACTCCGATGATTTTATTGAGAAGAAAGTCCGAACCTTAACGATTAAAGAGTTGCCAATGGATACCGATTCTGAATTTTAGGAGAATACAGGTTCTCATTCTCCTAGGCCGAAAACTACGACACAACAATCGAAACTCAAATCACGCGTTCGTCACTAAGGTGACATCTAAGAAAACAAGGACAATACAAAACTGATTTTAATAAACAACATTGATATAGATAATACCAATGCATGTATGTATTTTTCATATTATGCAATTCACTGTCTGTAATTTAACTATATCAGCAACAATAGGGGATTCCTTGGTGACAAGTTTTTCACATAAATGAATGTAAAATTTTTGTCAAAAAACAAAATATGCCTCAAACCGATACTTATTTCAAAATCAACGGTAGGAAAAGGAATTTTAATCCTATAGGGCTTCCTTTGGTTACAGTACCAAGGTGGTACGATATTTGAGCATTTTTAAAGAGAAAATAAAAAATACGCTGCTCCTATTCTCATGTTATTCAAATGGGGGACGAAACGGTCTCCATCGAAATATGGTTGTTACATTACAAGGTAATTACCCGAAAGCCTCTTTAGGCGTCGGTCTCTTTAAATATGAAAGAATGGTTGAAATAGATTCAGCCGTTTTCTAGTAATTCGCATTCAACTAAAAGTTTACAAAATTAATTTACAAGATTTAAGACACGGAAGCGTGGTCTCAATATCCCCTATAAGCAACAACGAACCCTCTACAGAATAAACTAAGTTACATGCGTCGAAGATCATCACTAGAATCCCCCCTTATAAAAAAAGGCCGTTAGCCCGTTGGTTGGGCCATGTCACGCTATTAAAACGTGAATAACTCAATCAAATATAAACTTCATATTTGGGACAGATAATTTATTCAGGTAAAAAAGTACTGTGACGAAGAAAAAGTTACGAAAAACGTCCCGAGTTCGACACCAGGGGATGATTTGCATTCTCCGTAAGATAACACGTAAAATCGACTTTTTGACGTGCAGGCTTTTATTTTTTTGAGATTAAAATTAGAAAGAACTAACCTACAATCTTCGGATCTAAATCATTTTAAAGAAAACATAAGGTTTCTTATTCTGTTCATTCTTTTACGCATACAGTTAGAAATTCCTCATATCAAATGTTTAATTCACATATTTTGGAGAAATCTTGCCATTTTATCTGGATGTTGTCTTGCCTACCAATTACATTGTTAAACCTCGGAATTCTATTGTTATTCCTTATGGGTTTAAGCGTGCTTTAAAGGCTTTTAATACGAGAAGGAGAGAGACAGAAGAAAATTATTTTCAACATTCGTTGCGTTATTTACGAGGAGGAATACATAAATAGCAGAAATACTATTCGTCCTTCTCTCTTCTAACTCCCGTAACCTATCGACCAATCATTCACTCGATACATTTTTTACATCCTCAATTTGTTCATTGAAATGTGTAACACGTTCCTCAGATTTTCATACAGTTTATACTTCATTAATGTTGAATTTAGCACATTATTACGATTTTTAAAAGAATCGCAAAAATGTTGACCGTCCGTTGGTCTGACATGAGAGTGAAGCTATTAAAACGCGAATAACTCGATCAAGGATGATAAAATGGTATTGCTAGACACACGGTGATACAATACAAAGTAAGTATAAGGTAATAGATCCTTCACCGTAAAAATAAGGAAAGAGAAAACTCACGTACGCGCTGTAGGGCCTCGGAGGAATCGGCGGGACCTAATTCTTGTGAAGAATACACGCACGCACACACTCCAAGGAGGCACTCGCACAGTAGACTTCACAAGAATTAGGTCCCGCCGATTCCTCCGGAGACCTAAAGCGCGTACGTGAGTTTTCTCTTTTTTTACGGTGAAGGATCTATTACCTTTTACTTACTCGATCAAGGATGTAAATAGAAAATTGAAATTTGGCAGAAATTTATATAAAGAGCTAATCAGAATTTGTTTATTTAGGGTTTAAATGGTTATTTAAGAAATAAATATCCATTCTTGGCGCTATTTTGAGGGGTAGATATATTGCACTTCCTCCGAATAAAACAAATACATTTTAATTTAATGAAACAATATATTGTTCATTGAAAATTAAAAAATATATAATTCACATTATAGTATGTTCCCGAAAGTTAAAATGACATTGGTCAGCTATAGTTAAGCATAATGCTTAACAAATAAATATTCTTTTTGTATGTAAGAATTGTATTCACGTACGATATATCATGCTGAGAGAGATAGCTACATTTTTGAGGAGGGGATGAGGAGAGTGAGAGGAAGAGAAAGGATGGGGGAAAGAGTGTATAGTATAAGAGGGATGGAGAATGGGAAGAAAGAAGAGATAGAGAAAATACGAGGGAGAATAGGTGTGAGAGAGAATAGGGGGTGAGTGAGGTAAGGGAATAGGAGGGAGACCGAGAGTAAGGGAGGACGAATGGAAAGTACCTTAATTTTAATACATAATCAACACATACCCGTCATATTTGACGGGCAATTACGCTAGTCTCTTTAAATAATGAGCTAAGAAATCCGGTCACGCTCGACTAATATGAACTATTAGTATGACTGATTCTAATGCTATTTTTAACATACTTTCCGAGTTTTTAGAAGATTGAAATTTGGTAGGAATGTTTGATTATTATATTAAAAGCAATTTACGAAAAAAATCTCAAATAAAGACCCGGGTTCGACTCCAGTAGATAATTTGTTTTCCATAAGATAACACGTAAAATCGATTTTTCGACTTACAGGCTTTGACTCTTTTGCAAATTAAAATTATAAAGAATTGACCTACGATCTTCGGTTCTAAACCGTTTTAAAGACAAATAAACGATATTTCTAATTGTTATAGTCACATTTCGCTTACGATACGAAATCGCTCAAGTTATACGTTTAAATAATATTTATTTAAAAAATGTAAGCTTTTTAACAATATGTTGCCTTGCCATCCGTGTCATTGTTAAAACTCGAGATTGTATTGTTGTCTCAATCCTCATACTATATTACTAGGGGCCCGATGCAAACAGTTCGGGAACCTTGCGTGAAGTGAGCCTATGCGATAGGGCCTATGACAAAGAATTTTGACACGGTGTTTTTCGTTGATCCACGTTTATTGATCCTTTCAATATAATCATATAGCACACCCCTTTTCACAATCAAAAACACATACATGGTTTAGACTAACACTTGCCGGTACTAAACATTTTTTGTAATCACTATAAATGCACCGGCCATGAGTCAAATATCTTGCTTAATTATAGAAAGAGATCAATCACAATCTTTGTCAATATAGTGATCTGCTTTAAACTGCCCAAATAAAACTTCCATTATTACAATGCATTGGAGTCGTTTCTGACTTAAAGTTTCTACGCTACGTGTTTATTTGTTTTATATTTACTTGAAACTTTTCACAAAAATTTACAATCGGTTTTTGTGTTTCATGATTTTGTTTCATTGTAAGCTTAGTGCAAATGCACTTGAAAGCCCAAGTCCAATAATGCAAAAATCTGAGATCAACAATGCCAGATAGATACCATAGCAACCTCCTTTATGAAATGTCGAAAAATCGGAAATAAACTTATTAAAACATAAATATGAGGGAGGATGGAAAAGGATGAAGAATGGGAAGTGCCTTAAATTAAATGCTTCATCCACGCATCCCCGTTATGTTGACGGGCTTTTATACTAGTTCTTAATAAAAGGCTAAAGAATAATGCGGAAGAAATGTTAGGAGATGATCAATTCGGCCTCAAAAAAGGAAGAAGAACCAGAGGTGTTATCGGTAAAATTAGAAATTTATCAGAAAGGGCAATAGCGTACAACAAAGATTGTTGCATATGTTTCGTGCTGAAACCAGCCGATTGAGTAAGACAAGACCGATACTATAAAATACATATGAAGAAAGGTTAATGCAAGAAGCGCTAGAACCAGTATCGGACCCAAGGCGATCTCCCGTCCCGTGGACGATCCCATTGCCTTCCACTGGGTGCATTCTTAAATTCATTCCGCGCAACATTCCTTGTTTCTAGGGCGAAAATTATGTATGTATGAGAACGGAATGAAATATTCTGATGGGAATAGGGATTTTCAAAATGTATAGTCATCTGCAGAGGCGGAATCATGAGGGGGGAGGGGCAATCGGGGCGATCGTTTAGGGTGTCAATGTGACTGTGAACCAAACCGTTGGTTTGACAGGCAATTTGGTACCTGAGCTGAACAGTCTCCTCAGTAGTGACAAACATAGGTTTCTAGTTTAAGTTTTGGTTAGAGAATGCTGTGTGAGTGTGCCTTTCGACGGAGTTTGTATGTCTTTGCGTGTGCATAAGTCTCCTTTTGACTTAGGTCCTGCGACGGTGTTCACCAGCAATCTGCAGTGTGAATGTATGCTCTTTCCGCTTACGGTGAAGTAGTTTTTGTTTATTTACTCATGACGAGATGGAAAGCGTCCTCAATAACGAAAAAAACGAACATACTATCTACTATGAAGTGCATCAGGCAGCTGACATGATTCCCACCTCTAACTGAAATAGATAATTACTCGTAATTTTAATGTTGCGCTTATATAAATGAAGAGGGAATTAAAACTGCTGCTGATATGCTTAATAATGATGTCGGTAAACGTGAATTAATCGAAGTTATTCGCAGTTGGAAGCACCGCATGCCTTCAATAAAGAATGAAAAAATTATACAGACAAATTTTGGAATTTTTCACGAATACGAATATTTAAGTCCGTTTCCTAATGTGGAAATCTTACTAAGAAATTTCCTCCCATTTGCTGCTTCAATTTCAACTGGCGAACGTTCGTTAAATAAATTAAAGTTAATTAACAGTTATTTACGGTCGTCAATGAACCAAAAGGAATGCTGGTATGGCCATCTTATTTGTTGATTAGGCATTAGGATACCGACAAAAATATAGATTCCAATGACATAGTAAATGTTAGCTGAAAATAAAATTCGCATAGTAAAACCAGCTCGGGCCCAACTGGGTCGAGTGGGGCACCCGCGGAGATATCGAATGCACACTGAATGGATTTCTGCTACCACTCGGCGAAAAATCTGAAAGGACACGGTTACGAGTCGGGATGGGATTTTTAACTCGCTATACTATACGATGGGCAAACTAAATAGTGATTGCAGACAATTGTTCCGACGTCCAGTCATTCGGCCAAAAAAGATATCCACCACCTCATTAGTTATAATTGAATAAGTATCTCTTATAACTTGGAAAATTCACTTAATACCTCGCTTTCAATGGAAAAACATGTTTAACTAAAGCGGACCTTTAAAGTCGTACACGGAACATCGTCCCGTTCACATTTCATCTGACTCGCAGCCATTCTCGGAACCATTCTTACTTTGAAAGCCATTAAGATCCAATAATAGATAATTCGGAGGAAGGAAAAAATTAAAAAGGCAATATGTCCCTATATTAACGAAATTTATATCATTTTCGAAATTGAAAGGTGACTCAAACTGGGGGGCGGAGATCAAAGATAAGGTATGGAATAGAACGCGAACTTTATAAAACCGAAAGGAAATATGGACAGGAATTGCATCGGCGTATATATTACAATAAAATAGACTCGCAAAAATATCAAAAGTTACAAAAACCAAGAATAAACGCACGTGTTTTCAAGTGATATATCCTTTCTAAGAGACAGAGTTGATGTTGATAAGATGTACTCAAAACCTTTGAAATAAATGCAATCAATTTTACAGCACCACCGTCAAATGCAAGAAAATTACTTACCACAAGCCAGTCGACCTCTGCACACTCGGAACTTGACTCGTCGAGAACTTTTCTTGATGTTGACTCGAGGGGCACCAAAAGAGGAATGAAAAACTTGAGCCACTGTCCCGGAAGGGCAACTCAGCGCTACGCTCATTTGTTTATAATAATAACTAGAAATTCGGTTTTAATAATATAGTACGTTAATTACACAAAATATTTGTTTATATACATCCATGATAAAACTCTTATTTTTATAATTTGCAAATAATTTTTTAATAATAAACCATTTATAGAAATACTCAAGTGACCTCTATTTTTACTTGGAAAAAACTGCCGACATCTCAGCTTGATATACATTAAACAGATTTTGGAGCGCAAAATTCAAGTTAAATTTTTTATTCATTATTTAAATGATTAAATTTAAAAAAGTATGTGCCTGCATAAACATATATGGAGAGAGAGCGAGAGTTTATTTATATTAGTAATTGAACAAAGATATTTGTTGCTCTCCATCGTTGAATTTTAATTAGTTAATGGGTAAACTCAAAAATAGGTATTATATTGAATCTATTAGGTACTTTATACTTTCATATTATGGCATCCATCGTAACGTATTTATTATTGATTTTCATGATTCGAATAATAGTTTCCGCATAGTTACAAGGGTTGAATTTGTTGTCTACATATGTTTACATCCCAGAGAAAGATCCCAGCTATTACTTTATTAATTGATATAGTCCGCCTTATGCAAAAATTTACAAACAGGAAGAAATTTCCTATTCGGAGCTTGATCTTGAAAACTAATGCAAAATATATTTAAAAATGGATACCTGCTATCAGCGGCGAACTTCTGCCTAGGCAAACTAGGCAGCTGCCTAGGGCCCCAACCTCGGCGGGGTCCCCGACTAGGGGCCGAAATGGTACACATTGAGGACACAGGACACGGAAAATAATGTCAATTTATCCGAACGAAATAGAAAATAATTGACCATAGTTAATTTTTTGACAAGTCAAGTAGCAACACTGTGTTTGTGTTGTTTGTTTTGCATCGCACTTGACTTCATTCTATAACTTGTCACTACTTGTCAGTTCGCGTTGAAAGTGTGTGTTAGAAAGATTTAACAAAGTGAGCAAATCTCTGCAATCTGTGAACATCGAACTGGGTACGATCGCTGAACTTTATCGGTCCTTGGTAACATACCTAGAAGATATAAGGAAAGTCGGTACCTTTGATCGTTATGAGTCGAAAGCTGTGGAAACAAGCGGTGAACAGGACTACGCATACGATATGAAGAGGAAACGTAAGCGAAAGGTTCATTTTGACGAAGTAAAGGAAAACGAGGTCGAACTCTCCGGCGGGGACAGATTCAGAGTTACCGTCTTTAACGTCATTATCGACAGGTTGATTGCAGAACTACAGAGACGTGGCTCTGCTTACGAGAAGTTAAGTAAAAAGTTTGACTTTCTCACGAAGCTACATAGCTTGGAATCTCAAGACGTCCGTGACGGAGCACGGGACCTGGAAGCCTTCTATCCGGGGGATTTGGACGGTACTTTGGAAAACGAGTGTCTGCACCTGCGAGCTCATTTGTTGTCCGCTGAGGCTACAGGGGGAAAAGGGTTATCGTCACTGGAGCTATACAAGTACATTCTGGAAAAAGGCTTTTTGGACATTTATCCAAACGTGGGAATAGCGCTCCGGATGCTGTTGCGTACACCAGGGTCAAACTGTTCGGCAGAACGGTCGTTTTCAGCGCTAAAGAGAGTAAAGAATCTTTAAAATCTACCACTGTACATAGAGTCAGAAATAACGCAGTCTGTGGACTATAGTGAGGTCATCCGTTCCTTTGCAGAGAAGAAAGTTCGTCGCGTAGCAATGTAATCTTGTAATTATATGTAAATGTAAAAATTATAATGTGTAAAAAAGTATAGTTGGCACTTGTCTATTTCATTTCTAAGTCTGCTTGTCTATTTTCTAAAGTCAAAGTACGCTAAATAAATAAAAAATAAAAGTAAAGTTTGTTTTTTGCTAAATTACCAAAAAGGGGGTCCCGACTCTGTTAACTGCCTAGGGGCCCTGGGTCTCTATGTCAGGGCCTGCCCATGGCCAACTATCTAAGTGAAACTCTATTCTACTTACATACATACTAAATTAAGATAAATATCAAACCATTTTAATATCAGTAGTGTAAATTTTGTATTGCTGTATTACCCTGTATCACAATGAGAGTGTGTAATTACTCCATTGATTGCAGTCTGCATCTTCAGGAGATGAAGTGAGATCCGATGGTAGGGATCTGCTTTTATATCCACTCGTGCCTTCCTAGGATTAAGAAATCCTCCATACCTATTGAAGACCAACGGAACCTACTGCCGTCATCATCCAGGCCTCCACGACTGTATGGGTTACCAAAAATACACAAGAACGACGTTCCCCTGAGACCAATCGTCAGCGCCATCGGCTCCCCAACATATCGGCTGTAGAAATACCTCGCACGCAGCTTACAGACGTACGTAGGCGGAACGGAATCGCACGTGAAGAATTCAGCACATTTCATAGAAAGGCTAAACGACATGAAAGTATCGGAGAACGATATTCTAGTAAGCTTTGACGTGACCTCACTCTTCACTAAGGTTCCCATAAAGGACTCTATCGAAATCTTGAAGAAGCTTATAAATCATGGTCTTCTGGCAGACTATCCGGAGTTAACAGAATTCTGCCTCACCAACAACTACTTCCTGTGGAACGGACAGTTCTACGAGGAGAAGGAGGGAGCAGCTATGGGCTGTCCTCTCTCCCCCGTCATAGGCAATCTGTATATCGAGCATTTCGAGTCTAAGGCGCTATCATCATGTGGTCCTCGTCCTTCATGCTGGCTGCGTTACGTGGATGACACATTCGTCATTTGGCCCCATGGGACAAATAAACTTCACGAGTTCCACCGTCTACTCAACCAAGTCCACCCGGCCAACCAGTTCATCATGGAAGTCGAAGAGAACGGCACCCTACCTTTTCTTTACGTCATGGTGAAGAAGAGACCTGACGGAAGCCTTGGACACAGCGTATTTCGGAAGAAGACGCACACTGATCGTTACCTGCATGCTGCCTCTCATCATCATCCTCAGCAGAAGGCATCAAGACCCTGATGCACCGAGCAAAGACGATTTCCGATCCCGAGTCGCTAAAAGACGAAGAAGAGCATATAAGAAGGGCACTCATGAATAATGGCTACAGTCACCCCTTCATCCGGCGGAACATAAAACCAAAACAAAAACCTTCGGTGGAACGACCAAAGCCCACAGCCTACGCAAAAATCCCCTTCATCGCCGGGACATCAGAACGCATAGCCAGGATTCTACGAAAAGAAAATATCTTCGTCCGTTTTAACACGCTAAGAAAAATAAAAGAAGAACTTCCGTCTGCGAATGATGCACTCGACCCGCTAACATCTGAAGGAGTCTACAGGATTTCATGCAGCTGCGGACACGTATACGTCGGACAAACAGGACGATCCATTCGCTGCCGCTTAGCCGAACATAAACGGGCCGTGATGAACAAGAAATGGAAGGAGTCGGCCATAGCGGAGCACTTCACCTCCGGCCCTGGACATAAAATCACGCTCGAGGAAACAAAATTGCTCGCGAAAGAAGATCGATATTTTCCGAGGTTAATTCGCGAAGTCATTGAAATCGAAAAATATCCAGTCAATTTCAACCGGGACGACGGTTTTCACATCAGCGCAACATGGAAGCGACTCTTCCAACGGAAAAATGAAAGGGAGGAAAAATACGTTGGAGCAACCACCAAAGAGAAAGGGATAGCAACTCGAACGAGCCAATCAGCGATGGACAACGGTTCAACTAGGAAAGCACGAGTGGATATAAAAGCAGATCCCCATCTCCTGAAGATGCAGACTGCAATGTCTGCGAAACGTCGTGAGCCAGAAATGCCGCCAACGCAGCGAAACCCGAAAACCTCCACCAGCATTCAGCAACGCTGCGAAAGCCTTCAATTCAAATTAATATTTAATGTGACTGAAAGACAGTGGAATGCCGTCAACTTGAAAAAATAAATAAGAGATCCAATACCCTGTCTTTTATTCAATTTTACTATTTCTTGAATGTTGATATCAGCTTTAACTGCTTTACACAGAGATTTAAATACAATTAAGTATTTTGTAGCTTTTAACTATAATATACAAGCTGTATACATTATTTGTCTTTCGAAATTCAGCAAATAATTAAAAACTGGTTATGAAGGAGCATTTCGTCTTTTTAATGACACAATTGTTTTTATCATTCAGTTGCTTTTTATTGTTCAGTTTTACAATTGTTTTCAGATCTGAATAGGTAATTTGAATATTGTAAAAGTGTTGCCTTTCCAAAACTTAAAATATCTCTTGAATCGGAAAGAAAAATCTGTAGAATTATCTGTTAAAGGAATATTTATGTTCAAAATTACATTTTATGTATGTAAATTTGAGAAAAACTAAACACGGTCATATTCCTCACTTTACTAAAGAAATAAATCACAGTTTTTATGATAATAATTATTTATTAATGGAATAAGAAAGACCAATATCCCTCCTTTCCTGCCTTGGAAAGGTATGTGAAAAGATGGTGTAATCCCCCAAAATCAGTTTGGATTTAAGGCAGGACACTCCACAACACATCAGCTGCAAAGAGTAGTCGATTTTATTACGGACGCCTTCAACAGGAACAATGTTTCAGTTGGAGTAGCATTTGATATAAGTAAGGCATTCGACAAAATATGGCACTTAGGCCTACTGCAAAAATAACTGATAGCAAAATTTCCCTCTTGGCAGGCGAAATTCATTAAATCTTATATTTATGACAGGCCATTCACAGTGAAATGGAATGGTGCTGTAAGTTCAACGAGGAAGATAGCAGCTGGTGTACCACAAGGGAGTGTCCTTGGGCCATTGCTGTTCTCCATCTATACAGGCGACATTCCGACAGGCGAGGGGGATTGGAGCTCCACCATTGCTCTCTACGCGGACGACTGCGCCATAATAACGAGAAGCTTCCAGCCGGAAATGGCTGTCCAGTATGCCCTGAGGCTAACTGAGAAATTGACTCAATATTACAAAAAATGGAGAATTGAGATAAACCCCCAAAAGACACAAGCAATCCTCTTCAAAAAAAAAGGATGCCAAGATTCCGAGACAACTTTTAATTGAAGGTGTGGAAATTCCCTGGGCAAAACATATTAAATCCTTAGGTGTAACTATGGATGAGAAACTACGGTTTGACGAACATGTAAAAAGGATTAACTTAGCGGCAGCTGGGAAAAGAGCTAGACTCTTCCCAATTTTTAATTCAATTGACGTGTCCAGGGAATTAAAAACACAGCTCTATAAAGCAATCATTAGACTGACTCTCATGTACGCTGCGCCAGTATGGACAGGACTCATAATGCAGAAGTCCAAATACTTGAGACCGCGGAGAGAAAAAATTTTAAAGAGAATAAGCAGGACACGGGGTTCGAATGTAGATCTCCACGAAATGCTAAACACAAAAGCAATTAGAGAAGTCGCCAAAGACTTGGCCACTAAATATAGATTTGCGCTCGAAAATAAAACAAATGACGTTCTCCGCGATCTTGCTATAAACAGAGTATCGGTCTGGGACAAGCACAAACGAGCACTGGCATCCGCAGGTGAAGAGGATTGGGTCCCTCCAAAAAAGCGGCGAACATAACATAATTTTAACTATTATTGGCGATTATCGAAAATATGCGTGAGGTGCCTGCACTGTCAAGTATTTTATAACACGACGTTGAGTAGAGCCGCACTGGAAGGCAACTCAGAAATTGCATATACCACGGGAGGGTATGAGCCACAGATCTCACTTCATCTCCTGAAGATGCAGACTGCAATGTCTGCGAAACGTCGAGAGCCAGAAATGCCGCCAACGCAGTGAAACCCGAAAACCTCCACCAGCATTCATAAGTATTCTGTTGGTAAACGGAAAGAAAATCATTAGTATAATTTCTACATACAAGAAAAATGCTTTAGCCTGTTTAATTATGACTGAAGCAATTTTGAGTGTTTTAGCAATTTTGGTCATCTTTGCTGACAACAGGGGCGCACCCAGGGGGGGGGCTGACGGGCTTTAGCCCCCCCAAAAAAATCGACATGTTCATGCTAGGGCTTTAGTATTAAACAAAATGTCTGTACTATTTGTAAGTAAATCTGCTGGTTTTTCGTAAGATTTCTAACAATATTCTCGAGAAATTCTTCACAATGTCGATCATTAACGAAATGCAGTCACCGGTAATTTTTCAGCCGTGTCATTTTTTTGCATCCATTTTTCTAACTTCATTATAGTCTTTCCCTACACCAACGGAATAGTGACAGGAAGGCACCCCGCACTGAAGAAAGTGGTCATTTCAGGCTTCTTTTGTCCTCCATATGAAGGGTAAAGCCAAGTGACCCTGGATCCCTAATAGCTTCCAGATGGAGAGAACGCATGCGAGCGACGCAAAAAGGAAATTCGAGGAAAGGTTTTTCTAAGAACTTGAAAGCACATCTTGAGAAAGGAACGCATTTTTGAGCGTCAGTTTCACATTGTCTCTCCTCAAAGCAACTGCATTAGTGAGTTTGTCTGTTTTGTGTATTCTGAGTGCAAGATAATTCGTTAGAAATCATAAAAGTTGACAATAAGTTACCTTAATAATAAAATCTCAAGTTACCGGCTATGCTCACCATATCCTGTTGCTTCCGGATAGTTTTCTTTTTTGAGGAGTGAAATCTTAATTTCAGAACGTTTGTTACCGTAAGTTTCGAGTGTTTCATCTTATTATCCTGAGTTTCCCGAAGTTTCAGCGGCGACGAATTTACAGCATTTGGTAAGTAAAGTTAATTATTTCACAAAATGGAATGTTTCATATTTTTATGTTACTAGTGAATAGAAGTATGTTTCGTGTTAAGAATGGCAAGCCAACCTATTTATGTATTCTCCATATAAATGAACGGTTTAAATGTAATCATAAATGTCATTGTTTTAATTGAATTTGACTCTTGGAAATCGTATACAGTTTGCCTGCTGTACATAAGAACTCTGTTAAAACTGGTTTTTAAATAATTGCGTTTAATTTTACCCATAACAGAAATGGCAGAAAAACGAAAAAATGTGCGCAATTTGTTACACTTTTTCGGAAAAAAAACCGAAGACCGAGACAGGCTCTGAAGAGGTGGAAGACAAGTCTTGCGGGTACTAGTAATAATGGACCAAGTGCAAAAAATAGCGAAATACATCTCAATGAAACAGAGGCAGCCTCTTCTAATTCCTTTAATATTGATCAAAATGATATAGCTCTTTTAAAAAAGAACCCATTGTCTAGCGATGACAAGTTAGATATTCTAAGAATCCTTTGGAAACCTAAAGCAGACTATCATTTTCCTTCCTGCATCTTTAAAAATCAAAAAAGAAGTTTTCAACACTCATGGCTGGTAAAATATCAATGGTTATGTTATTCTAAATCTGAAAATTGTGCCTATTGTAAGTACTGTACATTTTTTGCGCCAGTGGAAGTCGGTAAGTCTAAGGCACAGGCTGTTGGATACTTAGTTTCAAATGGTTTTTCTGACTGGAAACACGCAATTGAAGCATTTAATGGACACGAAAAAACTGCTTATCATACCAGTTCTGTGTTGACTTTTCGAAGATTGCAGGACATTCGTGATCAGAAAGTTACATCTATTGATAAGCAAATAGATAAGGATAAGGCACAAAAAGTTCAACTAAATAGGAAAAGATTAGAACCTATCATTAAAACAGTAATTATTTGTGGAAAACAAGGAATACCTATTCGAGCCCATCGAGATTATGGTCAGTTTTGTGTTGAAAATGAGCCTGAAGAAAATGAGGGTAACTTTCGGGCAATATTGCGTTCCAGAATTGATGCTGGCGACAAAGAATTAAGAGAACATCTAGAAAACTGTGGTAAAAATGCAACGTTTCTCAGCTGGAACATTCAAAATCAAATTCTGGTAGCATGCAACGACATAATACTGAGGGAAATTGTTGCGAAGGTAAATGCTGCAAAATTTTTCTCAATTCTTGCAGACGAAACCTGTGATATATCGACTACTGAGCAATTTTCATTGTGTGTGTGATACATAGATGAGGATAAAGAAGGGAGTTTGTCAATACGAGAAGATTTTTTACAGTTTGTTCCAGTATCAGATACTTCTGGTCGTGAACTATCAAATACGTTAATTGAATCGGTTAAAAGTGTAGGAATTGATTTAAAATTCTTACGAGGTCAGGGCTATGATGGTGCTGCGTCAATGAGTGGGAAATTCAATGGAGTTCAAACACATATAAGGAAATTGTACCCCCTTGCACTATATGTCCACTGCGCATCACATAGTTTAAATTTAGCAATTGGAAATGCTGTGAAAGTGCAAAAAGTAAAGAATTGCTTGGGTATAGTAGAGCGAATTTATAAGTTTTTCAATACTCCTAAAAGAGGTGAAGTATTAACGAGAAAAATTAATGAACATTGCCCTGAATCAAATAAGAAAAAACTACGACAACTAGCTAATACAAGATGGGTTGAACGGCATGAATCCATAATGGTAATGATTGAACTCTTTGTCGCGATTTATTTTGCTCTTGATGAAATAAGTTCCTGGCAGAACCAAGAAGTTTCATCCGGTGCCCAAATGCTATTAAACTCTATTTGTGAGTTTGGTTTTCTTATTTCAGTATATACAGTGCAGGCATTTTTTTCCTATACATTAGCATTGTGCAGATTACTGCAAAAAGTTGATAGTGACCTTCACTCAGCACTTAATCATGTGCGTGATGTTGTAGAACAAATAGAAAGTATGCGAACTAATTCAGAAAATGAATTTAGGGCTATATTTCAAAAAGCTTCTGAAAAAGCAATATCGATTGGTATTGAAGTAAAGAGGTTAATAAGCTGCAAACGCCGTCAGAGTGAAGATGTTCCATCTGAAACTACGGAGGAATATTACCGAAGGTTTATATTCATTCCCTTCGCAGATCACATGCTAAGCCAGCTGAATGAAAGGTTTTCTAAACATCAGGGGCGTACTACTTGAATTTAGCAGTATTCTACCTAAAGGAGAACTTCAAAAACAATCTGAAATCGAGAATTTTTTGAGGCTAGTTGAATTCTACAATACCGATATTCTCTCAACAAATGAGTTTGTCTTAAAGGCAGAATTTATAATGTGGTACAAACGTTTTGATAAGTTGGTATCTACAATAGCCCCACCGAAGAATTCTATAGATGCATTGAATCAGTGTGATAGATTAATTTATCCAAATATTTTCATATTGCTAAAAATATTTGCCACACTTCCTATTACTACGTGCACCAATGAAAGATCATTTTCGACTTTACGAAGGTTGAAGACATATTTGAGGAACGCCATGTCTCAAGACCGTTTAAATGGCTTAGCGCTTTTAAATATACATCGACACATTGAAATTAATCCTCAAGATGTTTTAAACGAATTACAGAAATCAAAGAGAAAAATTGACATTTTAATCTAGAATGAAATATGCATTGAATGATGTAATTAATAATTAAAAATAGTTTGTATTTTTTGTCGAATTTATACCAAGCTTTTCATTATTGCTAACCATGTCAAAATTTTAATTTTTTTCTTTTTTCCTTAAATTTGTGGATTCTTAAAACTGGATATCTCAATCGCATTTCTTGAAAGATGTAATTAATAACTGAAAATAGTTTGTATTTTTTGTGAAATTTGTACCAAGCTTTTTATTATTGTTAACCATGTCAAAATTTTCATTATTTTCTTTTGTCATTAAATTTTTGGGTCCTTAAAACTGCAAATCTCAATCGCATTTCTTGAATGATGTAATTAATAATTGAAAATATTATGTATTTTTTGTCAAATTTGTACCAAGCTTTTAATTATTGTTAACTATGTCAAAATTTTCCTTTTTTTCTTTTGTCATTAAATTTGTGGGTGCTTAAAACTCCAAATCTCAATCGCATTTATTTTCTTTAGTGAATACCCCCTATTCTCTATCCGAGAATCACTACGTTTTTATCCCAAATTAAAACGTAAAGTATTAGAAATGTTCGGTGGGATATATTTTCTTATGGCTGAGCCCCCCCCAAGAGAAAATCCTGGGTGCGCCCCTGGCTGACAACATAATTATTTTGTGTGGATGTGATTTTGATAGGCTCTTTAGTGAAAAACATCGTCTTTATTTCAAAATCTTCTGTATAATACCTGTCTATTTATTTTTTATATCCTATATAGTTTTTTTGCATTATCTCAGAGCTCAGGCTGATTTTTTACAGTTTGAAAGTATTACGCAAATTATCTGCTGGCTGAATCTTGAATGTTGTACCAAGCAATAGTCGACATTGTTATAACTATCTAATAAAAACATTCACCTTCTAAATGTATCTATTTATGAGTAGGTTGTGTTGAAAAGATTTCAGCATATTCTGATGCATTAACTAGTGCATTTATTTATTTTTATTAAATTAATATCTCCGCATATATAAATTATCCCTTCATGAATAACCAAATGTGGGTAAATGATACTAGGAAAGTGGTTAATGAACTCCCAAAAGCTGTGATGTCAAGCAACAGTTACATTTATTTGAGCCTGCTGGCAGGATGGGATTGTCGAGGGTATTTAATAACACATAAATTTCATTATTGTGAAATTCTAAAAAAAGACAGATAGAACACTTAGCATTGATTGTTGTGTGTTCCTTGACTAAGTGTTATTTTAGTTAAGAATTATAATCTGCGGCACTATCTTCCATATACTGTCAATGCAATGCAAACATCTAAATATCTTTTGTGCATTTCACAAAATTAAATTTTAACCTTAATAAAACAGAAACATCAACCCGAAGAAGGATTTTCACATAGAGTAAACAAGTTACAAGCTGTTATACACAAAAGAAAAAATATTGTTTAATGGCATGCCTGAATCGTACAATATTATACATTTAAGGTTGCATTTAAATCTACTTTTACGTCATTCCAACAAGCTCTTTTAAATTTAAGCATTACACTGTAAATTGCCTGCATATAACTGTTGTGAACCAATGTATCATCAATATTTTTATCTTGTAACTTCTGGCTGAAACTGAGTACCCAATACAGTTTTCAGTGTTTACAATATTACACTAATAAATTTGTGTTTTAATTTTGAGACTTTGTATTTGTTCAAAGGTGGTGTTAAATTTCCTACCTTGTTAATCCTCTCTTTGACAACGACAGAATGTTGCCCCTTGAAATGCTCAAGCCCTTCTACCACATCAAGGTCCAAAGGACAACCAAGTAACATCAAGTGCTTATAATTTTCATGTGTAGAATATGGGTGGTGTAGTATTTGTTTTAATATTGTAGTGGAAAAAACGAAATCACATTTGGATTCATTAAGTTTATTTTTAATCTGATTGCCTTGAAAACAAAAGAATTGATGTTATAAATATATCACAGGTATCAGAAAGTGGTATTTAATATTTTAGAAATAATATTTTTGGACACCACGTTTCTTTATCTTGACTAAGAACATCTTGTGGTGGAAAGAACTGATCTGTTTTGTATATGTCATGGGCTTCATAAACTGGCGATTTCGCTTTTTTAGCAGTTGAAGAGAGATAATTTCTCATCAGGAATGAAGATATTTGTCAAACTTTTCTAACAATACCATTAGTTTCACTGCAAAAAAATAGGAATTTTGTTGGCTGAACTGAAGATAAATAACAGACCTAAGTAAAAGCTATACCATTGCCTCTTTGAGTGCCCATGGAAAATTAAGAAAACATTTATCTTATTAATATGTACTACTTTAACAGCATAGTTAATTTACAACCATTTCTTAGGCATAACAGATGAACAAGTGAAATATTTTATATAAGAAAATTCCTTTAAGAATGCATTTCATTTGCAATTATTAAATGGTTTTGTCAGAAACCTTAAAAGCAATGTATGATGACTTTTACATTAATGCTAAAAAATTATTTAACTAAGTTTTAATCGAAAATTTATGGAGGTAAATTTTATTAACCTTACTTGGGTTCGTTAGTGAAATATAAATGCGCATACAATCTCTTTGTCCCATTTATTTCAACCAAAGACCTATACATATGATGAAGTCATAATTTTAAAACTCGATATATGTTATTAAATAATAATAATAGCTTTTGTTTAGTTCTTCTAAAGCCAATCAGCGGGTTGCACAATATATTTCCAATGACGAAATGTGTCTCTGAAAAATGAATGTTTTTTCAAGGTGAGTATGCAAGCACCTTTAACTATTTTACTCCGGCGACTTTAACATTGGGAGCCAGACACGCTGACCACCCCTCAGCCGAGGACGGATGAAGTGGGCGGTTAAGAATGACAAATCAAACAAAAAGACAGATGGGAAAGAGGTATGGTGGAGAGAGGAGGAGGAAAATAGAAAATATCTCGCCATAAAGTCACCAAAAGGAATTCTTTCAATGGCCTTTTCGGAATGGAATGGAGAATTCATTTTAATACAAACTCGCTAGTGGGGAAAAAATGAATGAATTGTGATTGTTCCAGAACAAAATCTATAGCCTTTGGCATAAAAAGTCTTTAACATATGGTAAAAAGAACTGTTATGAGCGTTTTCCAAGAGATGTTTCGTGAAGTAGCAAATGGGTGACAGCCATTCAAAATATAATTTTTGTTCACTTATCCCCTTCTCAAAACTTGGTTGCTGTTTGCGGCACCATGAATGTCACCCAAGTGCTGGTACATTCCACTACTGGACAACTGTTTTAAGTAGTCTTCAGCCTTTAGAAATATCTCTAAAAATCAAATTAACGACACCAACTATTATATGTACTAAAAAGTAAGCAATAAATATTAAATTAACATGATTGAGTGTTACGGAGTGTAAAAATGGTTTTGGGTGAATAGAAATTGTTAGACAAAGAAATAAATTACGCTATAAAATACTTAACCGCACATAATTATTTTCAATATATAGTACATTTAGTTTTTTTCTCTCTCTATCTCTCTCCCCCTCTACCCCGCTCTCTCCCCTTCTCCCTCTTCCTCTCCCTCCCCTCTCCCACCCTCTCCTCCGCCTCCCCTCCCTCTTCCCTCAGCCCCCCTTCCCCTCCCCACCTCCCTTCCCGTCCCCCTTTCCATCGCCCTCCCCCCCTCTCACCCTCTCTCTCTCCCACCCTCCCCCTCTCTCTCCCCCGCTCCCCCTCTCTTATTAAAGCATTCAAAGCACGCATTCCTTACGCATTTTGTATAACGATTAAGGCTGCAATACAGTCTCGAGGTTTAACAATGGCACTGTCGGCAGGACAACATATCATTAAAAAGCTAGAATTTTTCAAATAAATAAGATTTAAAAGTATAACTTGAGCGATTTCGAATCGTAGGTGAAATTTGATGATAAGAACAAGAAACTCCATTCATTTTTCTTAAAAGCGATTCAGGTCCGAAGATCGTACGTCTGTTTTTTTTCTAATTTTATTGTGCAACAGGGTAAAATCCTGTAACACTAAAAATCGATTATTACGTGTTATCTAACAGGAAATAGAAATTATCTACTGGAGTTGAACCCGTGTCTTTGTTGAAATTTCGTTTCGGAAATGTCTTCTACTATAAGAGACAAACATTTCTACCAAATTTAATTCTTCTACCTTCTCGGCAATTTTGTTAAAAATATCATTACATTTAGTCAGTGGCGCGGTCTAGTAGTGCGTGGTGGAAGTTGTTACAGACGGAGTAAGAGAAATATATATGTATAAGATAATTCTTTCTGAAAAGGCTGGAGATAATCTTTTCCTTGACGTGGAATCGAACTCAGATATTCCACTTGCCGGGTTGATATTCTAACTACTAAATTACCAAGGTAGAGTAATTATCCCGATTCGGAAACTGGAGAATCGGAAGAATTATTTTGCCTCAGTTTTTCAAAATATCAGCCTGGCAATTGGAAGATCCGGGTTCGATTCCCAGTCAAGGCAAAAAATGTTCTGGCTACTTCAGAAATCTTTATACCCAGCATATGCCTGCCTGGACTGGCGCGTACACATAGGCATGCGGTCTCTCAGACCCCACGCCAAAAATAAATCATTATGTGAGGAGAAAAAACACTGTATAAAGTAATCTCAAGTCTATACTTGAAATTGGGTCTTGCTGAACAAAAACACAAAATATGAAATAATAAAATTAGGACCCTAAACTTCGATCATTATCACTCCGGTGAATGCTCCTCAAGCGGGTGCTGAACATTTCAAACATATTGAGCTGCTACAAATAAAACATTGGAAGGCAGTTTTGGTTTTCATTTTTGGACGTGCGACGGTCCAGGACGGTTTAACTGCAACATGTCGTCGGAAATTTCCAAAACCATGTGAAAGAACTGTCCCGAAAAAATTACGTGGACACAGGCATGCGGTCATTCAGACCGGCAACGAAACTAAACACGCTCTAGTATGCACAGGTCCAAAGCTAGAAGGCAACTGCCGTGCAGTAAACAAAGCCACCTCCAGGAAACTAAGGTAAACAAAACCTCAAAGGCCTAGATGAATCACGGACCCTAAAATAGACTATTGAAATTTTTCGTGTGGTCTAAGAGACCGATGCCTGTGGTTACGGGTTAACGTGCTTTCATCTTGGGCATTTTTAAATTTTGTTATATACTTAACAAACGCCGCCGAACGAGAAAAGTTCATCAAGTCAGTTTCGGCGCCGCCTGAACCACCACAAGCCTTGTATACTGGCACACTATTATCTCTAATCTCTTCCTGTACACCATCTTTTGCAGGACCGTCGCATGGCACGGGAAACACGGGCAACCGCTCGGGACCAAAGGGTTACTAAGGACTCCATTTCACGGACCATGTTACCCATTCTTTAACGCGGTCGTTTCCAAACTGTGGGTCGAGCCACACTGGAGGGAGGGAGGTGGGGGGCGCGATAGATTTTATGTCCATTTCAGGATTGTTTAACCATCCTAATATTGGAACTTGCAATATGCAACTGTCTAATTTTAGTCCTCAAGTGGGTAGGACGTCTCGTTTGCGTCCATGTTTTTTTAAGATGGTTATATTAATTGCAATTGTATGTCCAGTAGGTATTGTTATTGTTTTTATGCGGTAACGTGATGGTACAGAATGAGGGGCGAAGATAGTTCTCGTCGTTGAGGGTCCTCGGCTTTGTAATGTTTGAATACCGCTACTTTAATGCAGCGGTTCTCAAAGTGTGATCCGCGGACCACTGGTGGGCCTCGAGGGTCTTTCAGGTGGTCCGCGATCTGCCGGAAAATGAAACTGACAAATACCGATCACTAAAGTCGAAGCCATGCGTGAGACCTAACCAGAAGCTGTATCGCGCGCAACGTCACACTACTGGACCGTCTCACGTAATTAATTATATTAAAACAGTTCCATAATTTACTCCATTATTCGAAATCGATTCGTTCGTGTAGCTCAACCAATTTCTCCTAAATGTTGAAAAAGTAATTAGGAGTTTTCTGAGAGAAAGATTTAACTAACACTTAGCTCCACATTCGTCCCGAGTGGCACTGAAGCGGTGAGTCTGGGGTTCCACCTCTTGCGGAATTCTGGGAGTCTCCCGAAATTAACCAATCTTAGATACATTTCTCCCGGAATCTGGTAGAACTTGTCCGGCAGCCCAAAATCTTCGAAATTGAATTAAGGTCTTCTGCTATACTAGAATCTTTTACCTAGTATTAATTTGAGATTTTGATAGAATCATATCCATTGATTCCAATGAAGTGATAAATAATGTACAAATATGCTCTTTATACAGGAGTATGTTGGTTACCACGCTAACGTGCCAATAAAGGTTCGTCTGATTTTTATTATAATTTAAACCAATTATTATACATTCAATATTGTTTTAGATTTCATTTAAAAAGTAAATGGACATGTCTTCGGGTCAAAATGACACTGTTGGCAACCCTACACCCGGCCGTACGGGTGGGATTTAATAAATCTCCTCCGGGCTTTAAGCCTTTGCAATCGATCCTCTGCAGTAGGATACATTTTATAATTTCAGAATTAAAACTTGTACTCTTTAAATCAAGGTGCTGGTCAGCATTGATTTGCGTAATACTGTGTGTGTATATATATATATATATATATATATATATATATATATATATATATATATATATATATATATATTCAATAGTTGCTACAATGTAAGGGTTATTCGCGCCTTACCCTATGACACTCCTGCCCCCCTTCTCCGACACTGGGAACTAGCACATATACATATTCTTGACTTTCTCCCCGCCTGGCCTCAACCTCCGCTAACCCTATTAGTCTCCTTACAATGTCTCCTCTGCTACATTGTAGCTATTCGCACTTTATCTTACCACACTCCCTCCTTATTGGCTATCAACCCTTCCTACTCCCCGCCTCCTCCAATCATCAACCTTCCCACATCACCTTGTCATTCCCCACCCAGTGTGTCACTTTACGTTACTCTTTCGCTGAGGAAGGGTATAGGCCGGATAAGCTTGCGTGTTTATTTGTTTTTTTTGTGTTCGTGTGTTTTGCGTGTCTCTTCGACGCCCCCAGCAGCCTGCCAACTTGGTACCCAACTTGGTAAGTGTCCGCTGGGCTTCCATCAACACCTTGTTGCCACCCTCATCACTACCTTTTCTTTTCTTTAAGTTTATTTATATATATAATCTGTGTGCAAGTAATTATGATCAATATTAATGTTGTATTTGGTAGATAGACATAATTTCTAGAGAATATGTTTTCGATCTTGGAACCTAACCCCATTTTAATGATTCCCGTATTACGATGTCCTCATTGGCGTGTCTGGGGGAAAACGGTAGAAGGAGGTGATTGGGGGTTAAGACCCCACCCATGAGCCCAAGTATTTTTTCTCAGGCTAAGTTTAAAAACATGATAAAAACTCCTTTTTTTATTTAAGACTGATTAAGAATTAGTAATTTTTAATGTGCATCAAATGTTTACCACTTGAATCATGCGTGCGTAATTGTTTTCTAAAGTGTGTGTATTTCGATGTTCGCTTCTTCTACTTCCTTCTTTCTGCTTATTATGTTTTCTGTAAAGGTTTCTATGCCATTATTAGGGTAAATTAATGCTAATGAGCATAATGATAGGTTGTATGTAGGCTACGGTTATTTTGGATTTAAATAGATAAATGTCCATAAAAATGGAAAATTATTCAATTTCGACGGAAATAAACTGTCTTGGAAGAATGTGTATTTTTTCACTACCACATATTCTACGACATTACGTGTCATAATTAATAAAATTTGTTCACAACGCTTAAACTTCCGAAATGTAGGATGAAATCGGCATTTGTCATACCATACTGAATTCCCTACACCTTTCTTTCTAAGGTATCTTATGTCATTTTCTTAAGGATCCATACCGAGATGCCACGGATACGGGGCATAACAATATATGCAATCGGTTTATTGCACTCGGTCTTCAACTTCGACTAGATCCCATAATTCCCAGGCCTTAGGTCTTTTTCGCAATACGATAAGTATCCTTAATCGTTTTCCCCGACAGTCGGAGTATGCCTCTTGTATCTTTTGCCAATCTCCCCCAAGATCTGGGACAATTAATGAAAATTTGAATTTTTATGTAAACCACCTATCGTTTTCTGAGCTTCAAGTACGAGACTAAATATTAATATAATAAAAACTTAATTTTGTTATTGAATTGTCATGTTTTCGTAAATAAGGGGCGCGATTTAACGAGTGAAATATACTTTCTTATTTATTTATTCAACCGTTGAAGGCGTGATGTGGTGGAATAATTCCATATTGATTACTAAATAAAAAATCTTGTAATTTTCCACTATTTTATTAGGACACGACCTAGGTTTCGACGCTTAGCGTCATCATTAGTTGATACAGAGAAAACCAAAAGGGTATATGTAGAAGATAACGATGGAGTGGGAGGTAGAAGAGTGGGGGAGGGAGGTAAGACATTGTACGGGCATGACTGCTAGGTGATTGGTTGGTAACTCGGTGGAGGGGAAATGACGGTTACGGTTTTGCGAAGGGAATGGAGAGGAGAGGGGAGTGGGTTGGCAATAATTGTTCATTAAGGAGTAACACTTTGTTGCCAACAATATATTGCAATATCTCTAGCTGCTCCAAGGCGTCCAGGCGAGGTCCTTTGTGCTCGAAATGAAGGAAATCGGGGTTGAAATGACAGGCATATCACATAAATGATAGGTTGTTGATGGTAAGAATGAGCACCGTGCCAACGGATACAGTGATAATACAAGCGTATTTCCCAACAAGTAGTGCAGAAGAAGGAGAAGTAGAAAAGGTGTATGAAGAAATAGAAGAACTTATAAAGATGACAAAAGATAAAGATAATGTAATAATAATGGGAGACTTGAATGCTGTGATTGGATCTAGTCGAAATAGTAGAATGGTAGGAAAATTTGGTTTAGGTGAAACAAATGAAAGGGGAGAAAGATTAATTGAGTTTTGTGAACAGAATGAGATGATGGTATCAAACACTTTCTTTGAAGTTCCCAAAAGAAGAAGATACACATGGGAGGCGCCAGACAGAAGAAGGTTTCAAATAGATTATATTTTAGTAAAAAGAAGATATAAGAACCAGGTAAAATCGTGTTATAGTTACCCAGGTCCAGATGTAGACAGTGACCACAAGATAGTCATGGCAAAATGCAATATTAGGTTTAAGAAAATAAAGAGAACAGTTAAAAAGAACTGGCATCTACAGGGACTGAAAGAGTTACCAACGGCTAAGAATTACCAAGAAAAAACAAATGAGTTGATGAGAAATTATGAAGGACAACTTAGTTGGGAGAAATTTAAAAAAGGGGTTATTAAAGCTACAGAGGAAGTTATTGGAAAGAGAAAATTGGAGCCTAGAAAACCTTGGATGACTGAGGAGATACTGATTTTAATTGAAGAAAGGAACAAGTTGAGGAAGAATGGAAATGATGAAACTTATAAAAAAGTTAAGAATGAGATTATTAACAAATGCAGAGAAGAAAAAGAGAGATGGACCAAAGAGATAGTGAAGGAAATTGAGGAAGATACAAAGGGAGGAAGGCAAGACAAAGCATACTTCAAAATTAAAACTCTCCAGTACAAACCAAGAACTAAATCGGCAATAGTTAAGGATAAGGAAGGAAATATGTTATGGGAAAATGAAAAAGTATGTGCTCGGTGGAAAGAATACATAGAAGAATTATATAGTGGAAGAGATGTTGGAGATGGATGTAGATTTATTGAAAATGAAGAGGAAATAAGAAATGACGAGCTAGGCCCAACAATAACCAAAGAAGAGTTTTATAAAGCTATTAATAATCTTAATTCAGGCAAGGCAACAGGTGTTGATGGTATACCTGCAGAACTTTTGAAGAACTTAGGGGAGGAAGCAAAAGAACATTTCTTTAAAATTATAAAAGATTGTTACGAAAAAGGAAAATTACCTGATGACTTTATAAAAAGTAAAACTATAAGTTTACCAAAGAAGGGGAATGCAGTGGAGTGTAGTAACTACAGAACAATTTCACTACTTTCGCACGCCTCAAAAGTTTTAATTTATATCGTGAAAAACAGAATAAAAAGGAAAATAGAACATTATATTAGTGAATATCAATCTGGATTTAGAAGTGGGAGAGGAACGAGAGAAGATATATTTGCCCTCAGGGTGATAATGGAAAGATGTTTAGAAATGAACAGGACATTATATTTAACGTTTATTGATTTGGAGAAGGCCTTTGATACAGTTAATTGGGAACTGCTGTTTAAGACTATTAACAAAATAGGTATTGATTGGAGGGACAGAAGATTAATTTTTAAGCTTTATCTAAATCAAACTACAAGAATAAATATAAATGGATTAGAGAGTGAAGCAAAGATAAGGAAAGGAGTAAGACAAGGCTGTCCTCTATCTCCATATTTGTTTAATATGTTCATTGAAGAAAGTATAGAAGTTATGAAGGAAAAGACAAAATAAAATCCTTTTTTCCTGGCTTACATCATCACAGCAGTAGAATTCCTTAACTAAGTTAGCAGTATCAACATTCAGGACGTTTCCTGGTCTTGGATTAGGTGAAAATAATATCCCATGTTGCTTCACTAGTTCCTTTGCTTTTCGTACCATATAATTTGAGGCACCAAATTCAGTTTCAATTTTTCGTATACTCCAACTATTTGGCAGCACTGTTAGTATTTGGATCTTCTCACTATTGTTTTCCTCAACATTAAATTTCTGTTTTAACTGATTTATTATTTCAGAGTCAGCAGATGGTTTACTTATATCCACTTCTTTGTCGCCTTGCTGGGATACATATGTTTTCTTGAGTACATTTCTGGGGGTACGTTCTTCTTGTAGTTTGGTCATCATTATCACGCTCCTCATCATCAGATTCATTACAACTTTGTTTTGATGTTTGTTGTTGTGGTGGTGGTGGTAGTGAATCAGAAGGAATTGAAGACTTCCCTGATATTTTTTTTCAGCAGCCACTACATATTTGTTGGTTGTACATTGCATAAATTTTTTCTGAATGCTGAGTGTCCAGTTTGACCAAATGGGTTACAACAAATAGTTTATTTTCAAAGTTCATTTTTGAACCGCTTTTCACTCACATTAAACAGTATTATATGCCTGTTCTTCCCTGCCTAAATACAATTTCTTTCAAAGTTCAATTTAGTTAGAACTGTCTTTCGTACTCACACTAATCCGCACTAATCGGTATTAGGCCTATTGTTCTTTCTTATTTAAATTCAGCACTCAGTAATATCAACCTTAAACTTAGAGAAGTCTTTCACAATGCTGTATGTTCTTTGTCTTCATGTGATCATATACGGATATCACTTGCCACGCTGATAAAAGACTTGCATCCAGAAGATATATCTGTGGTTGGTTATAATAAACTGATCATTAATTGGCTATAATAAAATTAAGTCAATTGTCACAACAAATTTAACCCTTATTGTTCACAATAAACATAAGAGCCATTGGTCACAATAACTTGAGCCATTGTCACAATAAGCTGAACAGTCATTGGTCCTAATCAAGTTAATAGTCATTGGTCAAAATCTGTCTTCCACTGGATGTTCATGCTATGTGGAAGTTTACAAATGGCCTGTTTAAACTGATTAAATATTATAGAATATTGTTTGTCTGATCTGAATATATAATTACTTGTTTTAAAATAAAAAATAGATGTTGATAAAAGACGTGTACAGAAATTTGCAATGCCCCCATATAAATAATAATTAATATCTTCTAATGCCATTGGTGTGCCACCCTAATATTCTAGGAGTTAGTGTTCTAGTATGAAAGCAATAAAATAAATTTTTTTCCAAATTTTTTGATGACACATTATTTGAATAAATGCAAGGTCAGAGGTCATTTTATAATAAATAAATTTTACTTTTGATGAATTCCTTCTAATATAATATCAAAAGATAGCTTCTTTCAATAGCTTTCAAACAAGACCAAATTCAATTTTCTAGCTCAATTATGAAGAAGGTTATAATTGATTTTATTTTCCTTTGCAAAGCAATTTTTGGTGTCTTTCCATAACTTTTAACATCCCTATTTCTAAAACCTTTAGTTATATGAAGCTAAAATTTTGTATTATTCATATCCTCACTGGATACTTTGTGTGTACTTAATTTTATAAAAATAAAAAAAGGTCAGGTTGAAAATGATGCTTGACTGTGATGATCTGACATGGAATGACTCATACTAGTATTTTGAAACTGTGTATAAATTGCCGCAATATAGTGCAAATTTCTGATTTTTTTGTGAGTTTACAGTTTTTCATTGAAAATTCTTCCAAAATCTTGGGGTCGTGTTATATTCGACGTTGTCTTATATTCGGGCTAATACGGTAATTCTGCCATTTAGAAGAAAGATATTCGAGCACTAATTGCTGAAAACTGTAACTGTCATGTAATTAACAATGTTGCTAATTACGCTTCAAAGATTTTAAATTGGGATGTAGAAAATTTAACAAAAATTTTAAGCTGAATTTTTTTCATCTGCAAAAAAGGTTAAATCACTGAAAAGTTTTTTCGAATTTGTTGGATTAGAATGGATAGGAATTCTTCATAATGTACCTACAATATGGCTCTCACTTTATCCAGGTGTATCTGGGCTTGTAGAAAAATACCTGGCATAAAATTGTTTTTCCCAAGTCAATGTAAAACGAATTGTGATAAACTGATATTGGCATTTGTTGCACACAATAGAGAAACGGAACATGCCAGTGATGAAGTATCTATGGCAAAAATATATTTACATTTTGCTCTCCATGTAGCTGGAATCTTTCATGAGAAAGTTTTGATGTTGGAAAATAAGTCCTCCTATGTTGTATCGTATCACAAGGGATTTAAATGATTAACTCAAACAGAGAAATAAGGATGAATTGTACAGTTTTAAGACTAATACTTGTTTAAAACTTTTACACGAATCACAGGTATTAAAAGTAAAACAGGAACTCAATGAATTCTATGAGAGAGCAATAGAATGCATTGAGAACTATTTCAATATGGACAAATCTACTTTAAAAAATTTAAGTATTTTCAAGCTTAAAAATGTTTGTGAATGATCATCATTGGAGCAATGGATAGAACATCTTAAATTAACTGATATTATTAATATTAAGGAATTAAATTCATAATACTCGTTGTTAAAACCAATATTGCGAGAAATTGTTGAAAATGAGTTATCTGGAATTGATGTGGAAAACTCTTTTTAGTAGATCTGAAATTGTTTTTTTTCTACAAATTTATTTAAAATAACTCAGTTTGTATATTTCATACCAGTAAGCAACCCCTAAAGGGTGTTTACCATTCTGATGAATAGTTGGACAGATGAAAGAAATCCACTGGAATTAGATGTAGGTAGTTAATACTTAATTGCAAACAAAGTTAAATATCAAAAAGACTTGCTCAGAATTTTATAATTTTGTTAAGGATAAGAAAACTATGTTAGAAGCAGCTAAAAGAACAAAAATACAAATGGAAAATTTTCCAAGACTTTTGATTAATATCTTTTAATTTAATTTTTTAATTTATATTTTAGTTTTAGTTTACTTCATTAATATGTTATTCATTGTTTTTTATTATCACCTATGTAGAATACATGTTTTGTAAGTTTCCTCATACAAATATTGTTATAATAGATATTTACGTTCATGATGATGAAATGTGTAACCCACAAAAATGAAATCTAAATCAATTTTTATTCCATTTTCTCCGCCATATCAGCTCTCTTGGAGCATATGGTCAAAAATTTGAACTCGGGAACAGCTTTTTCGAGGTGTCTAACGCTTTCAAAGTCGAAAATGCTATAATAAAGCCTCTGCCAATTATATTAAAAACAGACTAAGAAATTGCTGAGGTTAGTCGACCTCCTCAGGCACCTATCCAAAGGGGCACCAAAATTTTATTCTAATGAAAACCTATTTCGATATATTCATTTCTAAAGAATGTTAAAAAGATCTATCTTTTGAATGTTTATATTGGGCATTGGGCTGTGTATTATAGTAGTACCGCGTAGATAACGACCTTCTTGGCGACCAGTGGGTGGAGCTAAGGCTTCTTACCCCTCCTCCACACCTTCCCCTTCCCGTTTCACGTTGTCCGTGTTCCCTATGCTGCTAATTCTCGGTGTTGCCAATTCGTGCAAAATCCAGATTTTTGTCGTTTTTGGCATAATTTCTCACTTAAACACTTAACGAAAGATGGAAAATTAATTAAATAATCCTTTGGGAAAGTAATGACGGAATCGTTTCCTTTTATATCGGACTTGTGTGCAGAGCACATTAACGTAACATTTTATAACTAACCACTTTACTCAGAATTATCAGAAATACAAAGTATTAAACTCTATAGAGTAGCTTTGGAAATAGAAGTTGGACATGAAATAAATGAAACCAGTTCAATAGAGATTGATCACAACATTTAGTAATTAACAGAACAGTATTTAAAAAAGATCTTTTAATCAGTCTCGTCCGATGACGTCAACATGTCCATGTCACTCTCGCTTCCAGAATCTCCCTCACTTCCACTGAGTTCAATAATTACTTTGTCTATTTCCTCATCCATTATGGCATCCCGTCTCCAGTACTCTTCTTCTGTCTTCTTAACGTGTTCACACACTTTAATCCACTTCTCTGTGGTAAATTCTTCACAACATTTTAGAAAGATTTCTTTCTTCTTCTCCAGCGTGCAAGCCCCCAAGTCGTGAGATATCTAAATAAACAGCGCACAAAGTTACACAAATTGGCAACATTTTACAATAAAGTTACAGTCTATATAATTTTATTACCTGTCTTTTAAGGTCACCCCACACCATCTCAATCGGATTAATATCGGGATGGCAAGGAGGCAAACGAATTACTTCGTGTCCAGCCTCCCGCAAAATTTTGTCCACGACATAATTTATTTCCACATTGGAAGATTTAACCAGCAGCAACAGTTCCGCCTTGCTCATTTCGGGAGAAAAACTAATCCCATTAGTTTCCAGCCATTTCTGCACTACAGCCTTTAATGAAGCTGAATTCGGGCGCTTGTTCTCTTGCACACAATGGTATGCAGCATTATCCATGACCACAACACTCTGTGGCGGAAGGTTTGGAATTATTTTCTCCTCCAACCACTTCAAAAAATTCTTTGAGTTCATATCATCGTGGTAATCTCCGGTCTTTTGCTGAGACTTGAAGATAAGCAGACCGTTAGGAACAAATCCCGCCTCACCTCCTGCATGTGCAATGATCAGCCGTCGTCCCTTCCCGAGGGGTCCAAGAACACCTATTTCTGAGTACGACTGCCAACACTTAGCACTCACATGGCTCTCGTGCAAGTAAGTCTCGTCCAAATAAACGATATTTTTTTTATTTCCTCTGCATCTCCTTATTTGTCTTAGGTACCTTTCTCTCCATGCCACGATCTCTGGACGTTCAATCAAAACCTTTCGTTTTGATTGACAGGTTTTCCAGTTGAAACCCAGTTGATGAATTACCTTTAGTAAATATGTTCGCTTGCAACTAAGTATACCATCTTCTTCCAGCGATGCGAGTAAATTTTTCACCGTCGGTAGCATTTTACGCACCGCATAGAATTCGTGGATTATTCTTCGCACGCAACATTTTCCAAAATCATCAAGATCGATTCTCTTCTTGCGTTCAGATTTTTTGCCCTTAAGGGTGGCGAAAGATAACTACCCTTTTTCTGCCGACATTTTCCCCTCTCTTACAATTTTCTTCACAGTAGTCACACCAACTCCTGTAGCCTCGGCTGTCGATAACGCCACATTCATATCCAAATTGTTCTCTATTTTCAAATCTTTTAAATAACAGTTTACTTTATAAACCATTTCACGAGCTTGGCTCCTGAGAGGCCTTCCTCGGACTGATGACGATTTTGATGTACTGGCCATTCCACACAAGCAATCCCACCAAGCAAAAATCAAAATCGAAGTCTAAAAAGAATGTCCAAGAGATAAGCAAAAGTCAAACACGTAAAAAAAACGAGAGAGCACAGGAAAATATAACAAGTAGCAAGAGCTGGCAACCGCGAGGAAGTGAAGCGTTCACGAGGGAGAGAGTAAGCGGGAGTGGGGGGTGCGCGGAAATTTCCGCGCAGGTCATTATCTACGCGGTACTACTATAGCATCTTTGAAAAGGAATTCTACAGTTTACTCAGGCATCAGTTTTTTGCTGCAAAATTAAAGGTGTATTTTATTTGCATCAGGTAAAAGATTGCCCTGATTGCAAAAGTGTTTTCTTTTGTCTACTTTTAAAATTATTACTATTTCAATAATTTTATTGAACAGTCACAGAAGGATGTGTGAAGAAACTTCTAAGTAGTATAATTATTCCAGTTAGGAAATGTAACTTACACTGTTCAGTTATGATCGGTTTTGTTTGTGATATGCTAGGTTATGTTCATAGATTTTTAGAAATTTTATTAGAATGTTCTGGAATCAGGTCAAAAAAGGTGGCGACCCTAACAATATCCAATGTTTTGGTGTCATCATCAGACCAAAAAAATTGAGGCATGTCATTGTAGTTAATGTTCGTAAATGAATAAACTATGAAAGGTAAGAGATCAAAATTAATAACAGTACTTATTGATTGATTCATAAGAGTTTTGATATACTTTTTTACTATCTGAAACTTACCATAGCTTATTAAAAAAAAGATTTTGAATATGCACCTGCTGAACCATACGGCCGATGACCAGCTCAGTCAAAAATTATATTTAATTTGTGCTGACACAAAAATTTATCACCTACCCTCCGCAGTTTTTCTGTTACGTTGAATTATCTAACACTCCATAAATCTTGCATGCCAGGCACCTTGATAGTTAAATATTTTTTTCTGAAAATAATAACAACATTAGTGTAGTGATTTTTACAGAGGTATTTGAATATGACATCATACGTTTATTAATATAGTGCTTTGGCAGGGACTTGTGATAAAAAAATAGAAATTTAACGGAGATGCCGGTTGCGCTACCGACGACACTAACCATCAGCAAAACACAATCTGAAATTATGAAAAAATGTCAACTTGAACTCTTTTCTGGGAAACATATTAAACAAAATTCTGGAATGTTATAAAATTTGTAAATAGATTGGCCTTTAGTAAAGCCATGCTGTTTTGAATTATTATAGGATTGAAAAGTGGATAAATATAACAAAAAACCAGGGATTAAAAAAACCTTGACTAAAGATTACTGATTCGCAATTGGTCGGTAATTTTTAATTTATCCCAAATTTGAACACTGGCACCACATGACTCAATGTGGTAGGTTAATAGTATACAACAATATCTCAAGATAAGTGGAAGAATACCATCAGGGCCAGAAACATTGCTTACTAATCAGAAAACGAATTAGCTATGGTATCAGGTTTATCAGCAGTCATATTCATATTTATTCATTCAAAGATTTTCATTCCACAAACAAAGATCATCTACCATCAATAAATTAAGATAAATTGAATACTCCTTCAGCCATAAAATTAACTTAAAGTCACCCAATGCATTTCACCCACTAAGTGGGCATCTTCAGGGGGTATGTTGCTTACAACAGTGATCAAAGTGAACTAATTTGCAGTTAATAAAGGTGAAATACTCCTTTAGCCAAACAATTAGAGGGTTACAAAACCCTCTAATTGTTTGGCTAAAGGAGTATTTCACCTTTATTAATCTTAGCCAAAGTTATTGACCTACTATCAATTAATTTGCAGTTGACTTTGGTCACTGTCATAAGCAACATACCCCCTGAAGATGCCCACTTAGTGGGTGAAACGCATTAGGTGACTTTAAGTTAATTTTATGGCTGAAGGAGTATTCAATTTATCTAAATTCAACTAGCCATAAGTGTTTATCTGAGCATTCAACCAATACTATCAATAAAAACAACAATAATGCCCAGAAAAGCAATCCAAAAGAGTCCACTGCAGACCCCAATTTTAATCCCCCAAACTTATCTCTCCCTTCCCCTGTGCCTTTCAGTTCAAGAAATTAAACACCGATAATCCAATCACAATTGAAACCAATGGCATGTTGACTAGGGAACAAATTTAAAATCTTGCACTTAAATGTATAGTGTCTAAAGAGTAAAATCAATCAATTAGAATTAGGAATACAAGAACTTCAACAAGACATTGTGCTTGTCAAAATGTTGACTAAGAGATAGTGAAATAAGTGCTGTTTTTCCACAAGGCAATAGATCAGTTTCATCATATTCAAGATATCTTAAAAAACTGTGGTGTTAATATTTATGCAGAGTCTAATGTCATGTAGAATCAGTACCAGTTATATCCACAGAAAGAGACAATATGTCGCTGTGAAGTGCCAAATACAAAAACGTCAATTTCTTTGTTTATTTATAGGTCACCAAGTGGAGATTAAAATTCCTTTTTATCTAACAAAAACTTCAATTTCTTTATATTGTTGCAGATGTCCCGCATTTACACAATATAACAAGGCAACCTACGTGCTATATCACTTGATTGGTAAACTAATTCACTCAGATCTCTATCACTGCTAATGTCACGACACACTCCCGCTGCACACACTTCCGGTTGTGCTAACCCATCACTTCCAAACCCCACGCTACTGCCATCTCGTGGGCATTTGCAACAATATTTATTTGTAGGTCACCAAATGGAGACTTAAAATCCTTTTTATCTAACCTTGATAAAACATAAGCTCCATATAAATCCTCTAAATGTAACATTATCATCTATGGTGATTTTAATATTAACTTAAATGTTGAGAATCACCAAAAATCATTATTTTTAGATTTAACAGCCTCTTTTAACCTGTCCCTTACCATCTCTAGTCCCACAAGAATAAATTATAAATCGTCTACCACCATTGATAATATTTTCATTCCCAATTCCTTATTTCAATATAGTAGCACCATGCTTAATCTTCCTCTGTCTGGCCACATAGCACACCTATTAGTGCTTCCCATGAAGACCAACTTCATTAACAATTTGCGATTCTGCAAAGGAAGGTTGGCCCAAATGAGACATATGGTTTTCAGACTAGGTTATCTCAAGTGAACTGGCAACACGTATATCACCTCACCTCAGTTGATGACAAGTTTAACATTTTTCTTAACATCTTCATTTACCACTTTAATTTCTCTTTCCCCAAATCAAACTGGGTAACCACAGAACTTAAAAGGATCCGAGCTGAAAGCCAGTTGCTATCTAACTAGAGTCCTACAAATAAAAATGGCAAAAAGAACTTTTAATGACAATTACATCAGTAAATCAACCCAACCAAAACCTCCTGCCATATCATTAAAAATTCTTCCCAATCCTATAGTACCAACATAAAGAACCTAGAGCTATAGCAGAACAAGAAATTAATAACAGACCCAAGCTCAGCCAACATTTTTGATAATTTTTTTTTTCTCCAAAAATCACAAAGACTTGATAACAAGCAGCACCAGCACAGAAGAATGCCCTACACATTCCCATTCTATTTATTTGACTCATGTTAATAAAGAATGAACTGGAATCCATACTTTAAAAAGTAGCAAAAAGTCACTCATCTGGAATAGATGAGGTACCAGGACCACTTATCTTGAAATCCTCTACATATATTATGAAACCTCTCCACCATATCATTAATAAATCTCTTGTCCATGGAATTTTTCCATCAGCTCAGAAACAGTATAATTATTCCTATGTTAAAAAACGAAATAAATATGTTGTGGATAATTACAGACTGATATCTCCTGGCTTCCTTCTCATAAGTATTTAAAAATATCATATCATTAAGATTCCACTCATACCTTGATCATTATTACTTGATATCACCTTCACAGCATGGTTTTTAAAAAAAAACTATAACAACAGCTATTTTCAGCTTCTTATCTCAAGTCTTTCTTTCTATATACCAGGGTCTCTAAATTTTTTTACAAGTGGGCCACTTGGTCAATAAATTTTATGCTCAAGGGTCAGAGTGTCAACATGAAAATTTTTTTGAAAATATAAGAGCACAATATACAAATATTTTCATATTAAAAGGTGGTTTAGTGAATTGGATAAATTACGATTTTCCTGGAAAATTTGCCATTGCATGGTAATCTGCCGCCTGAGACAAAAAGACAAAATATTCCCATAATTCATTTCACATAGGTGCAGATCGGCTGCAACAATAATATGATACAACCCCTAGAAAAATACCACCTAAGGTAATCACCTCTCAAACTCATCTCACATAACAGCCCTCCTGTCTTACAATCTTCGTACATAAAGTTTCTTTGCTTACATATTTCGGATACCCTTGACTGAACCCATCACAATAGCTCAATCTATAAGAAAATCAACACTGCTATTTTCATTAAAAGATCCTTACATGACAAAATGACAGCTATCATCCTTCTTGCAGTTTACTATGTCCACATATACAACCACCCAAATATGGCATATTTTTCTGGGGCACATCCTCTCATGCATTATGTCTTTTCATATATCAAAAAAGAGCTCTTATGCTCATCTTTAACATAAATCAATGGGCCTTCTGTAGGAATATTTTTATGAACAACAAAGTCTTAACACTTCCATGCATCTTTATTTATGAAACAGTAATGTTTGTTAAAGAAAACTTCCATCTCTTCTACCAAAATCAATCCACCCACAACTACCTAACAAGAGTCCACAACAACATTCACACAATACAACACCATCTCTCCCTCTTTGAAAAAGGTCCATGCTACTGCAGTAAACTGCACAATGCTCTCCCAAATAATGTAAAAACTTGACAATCCATAAATGAATTCAAAAATCTTTCTTGTGAATCACCCCTTTTATAATGCAAAAAGAATATTTTGAAACAATGTCAAGATAATCTATTTTCTATTTAACCCCGATTCCATTTTATCAAACTGTACTGCATGCTTTGCATGGTATACATCCATGTTTGTATATTTTGTCAAGCTCCTTGTTACATTTTCTGGGCAATGGAAGTAATAAAAATGAATGAATATAATTAAAAACATAAGACAAGACACTTATATTCCTTCAAGAGCTAACATAGTTCAAGAAGAATTTTATATGTATTGATATTTATAATTAAGCATTACCTATATAATTCTTATAACACTGTCTAGTAAGGGTTTTACATTCAGTTCTAAGTCTACAAAAAGCTATATAATCTGTAGCAGAATTGGAATCTTTATAATTTATATGTTAAAATGTTTTAAATAACAATCTGAAGTTCTGGAGAAAGCCATTTAGGACATTTGGAATTACAATTATACTTTATAATGCAAGTATGAATGTTCACTATTGATTGCACAGTATTAATTAAACTATAAAAAGCCATATTTACATCAAGAACATTTTTTAAAATCCCAGTTTATACAACTTAGGTAAAAATATACTTTATCAGGATAACAGTTTTTTAAATCATAGCTCTGATGAATAGAATCTAATTATGTAATATCACATTCACTATTCATACACAAACCCAATGGAGGATGATAACCTTCCATTTTAAAGAGAGGATCATTAACAAGGTAAGTAGAATCATCTGAGGAGAAAACAAGATTTAGTAGTTCATCTTAGGAATTAGTGATTCTATTGACCTGGATGAGAGCAAGAAAAGTAAATGAGGAAATTCCATGTTGCACTTGGGCTGAATTTGTTTTATTGGTAGGACAGACAGCATTTAGGAGGTTATAGTCACCAAAGAGAAACACATGTGAGTAGCAAGAACTTCATCAATGGTGAAACAGTGCTCTTCATAGTCTGACAGGGCACAGGTTGGTGGCAACAGTAACTGCAGCTATTAAAGTTTTTGTTTTGCCATGACATAATACAACAAAGACATGCTAAATGTTTTACCTGGTGACTTTTGCCATGTATGAATGAATGTCAGTCCCAACAGCAATGAAGGTACCACCATAACTCAATTTATCACTAGTTAGTTGACCACGATTTTTTCAGTAACTTTTACGTCAGAATCATTGATGCCTTGATTCAAATAAGTGTTAGCGATTACAAAGATATCAAAATTGGAAGAGGAAACATTAATTTTTAATTCTGCAAGTTTTGTTTTTAAATCTCTTTATAATATCACTACTAAGTCTTTCTACCAAAAGCTCTCATCATCTCATAAAAGCTTCCTGTGCTATTGCTATTCTTGTCCTGATCTCTTCCATCTTGTGACAGAATATTACCTAAATAAGTAGAACATTCCCCATACCAGCTTTTCCCCATCCACTGTTACATTAACCAAGGAATACCCACCTTTGTAAAATTTCATGAATTTTGTTTTCTTCTTATTCAATTTCATCCTGATTGCTTTCACCTTTTCATTTAAGAAACTAACTAGCATCTGCAGGCCTTTATCAGTATTACTCACCAATTCTTTTTCATCCACATATGTAACTGATGTAACCAGGCTTCCTCCTGTTTTTACTTGTATATCTACATCTTTCAATGCCTCCCTTATCATTTCTTCTGCATCTGATTCCATCTCTGATGCCCTTACCTGGTCTGGTTCATAAGATTATATATATATACTAGTATTATATATCATTATATATCGACGTTTCTTACAGAGGAGGAGGAGGATATAACATACTAGTAGTTGGTGCTTGCATTCTGCAAGCATATCATCTCAGCATAAAAAAACATTAATTTTTCATATTTCATCATTACAAATATTTTTTTAATTCAAAATATTTCACCTCCGGAGCGATTTTCGTTTTTCCCTTATGTAAAAATAATTGATTAAAACAATCCCAAAACTTTGCAATTTTTAAGAATATTATACTTTCTCCATTATGAGGTACTAATGCTACACATTTCTGCCAAATTTTAAAGTTGTAGTACTTCTAGAAGTGAAATAATATTTTTCCAATTGTTTAAATTTTAAACACTACTCTGTACATAACTTGAAAATTTCAGCTTCCTAGCTCATCCCGTAATGTCTTAACAGTTACCTATTTGTTTAAATTTTAAGAATTTTTAACTGCCAAACAAATTAAAATATCAAAATTTGTATAATTTCCATTTCGTTTTTTTACGAATTCTACTTATTAAAAAAATTTCAACTCCGTAGCACATGCGGAAATACATAAACCTAGACAATTTGTTTAAACAATTGCGAATTTTGAGCGGCCGCATTGTTGCACTGTTTCATGATTTTCGTTTTTACTAGTCGGTTTTGTACAAAATCCTACCTATGAAAAAAATTTCGAACACTGGGAATTTTCCGAAAATGGGGCCACTCTGGAGACGAAGTTGTAAGTTCACACTACTCACGCGCAAAAACAAAAATAATACACATGTAATTACTTATGAGCAACTGGTGGTAAGAATGACAAAACAGTCTAGATCTATAATGGAGAGTCCAAGTGGTAGGTACTGTGGATTAAGCTCTAATAAGGCTGATGATTCAAAAGATACACACTTATCTTTTCCACTTCGGTACTTATTACCAAGACATGCACTCCTCCCGGCTTAATGCCCATGAGTTTCAACTTCTCAAATATTTGGTCCTTCGCTCGAGAGCTCTCTGAATGAAATGAGTCACAGTTTTGGTAAGCTTATTGGGAAGAATAAATCGTGGGGATGTTCTTGAAAAATTCCATCCATTCTCCATATGAGCTGTATGCTCCCATAGTTCTCGCAAAAGAATCATTCCGTTTTTGTGTCATGGACATATTTCCAGAAGATTTATGCACAGGTGCATGAGATGCTAGCTGCAGGTCTCATCGAAAAGGGGGCTATGCAAATGATACCTCATTAAAAAAGGGGCCACACCAAAGGTTGGCTTTAGGCATGAGTGACTGGCATCTGTTTTATGGTCTTAATTAAATTATAAAGATTAAAAAGATGCTGTTGAATATTGACACAACGCTTTGAAATTCTTTCCTCCCTTGTTATTTATTCTACTCACAGGACAAACCTATCATCCAACAAGTGCTACTTAATACTGCCTCAAAACACTTCAAACCCCAATCATCCACCTACAGAATGGCGACTTTCTCATGCGGATTAGGCATGTTGTCATGGCGAACAGTTGAAGGTTACACAGAATGCCTCAAAACACTCGAGAAGGGGATTTTTGTCATCCATTCCACCAATGAAATCTTTCATTCACATCAAGATTTTACCTTCCCATACGTCTTGCATTGGACGAGGGAGAAAAAATTCTAAGATTTTTCTCAAGGCCCCCACGCACTATGTTAAACAGAATAAGATAAGAGCTATGAGAATCCGCCATCAAGATAAGTCGGGATAAGACTTTTAAATTGGACCCATTCTGATCTCGAATACAAGAAAGCATAGCAACAATTGGTTTGACCTGCATGGTGTAACTTGGAATCAAAAAATCTCGGATCAAAAATCGTGAATCGTGAATGAAGAGGGCAGAAATGACACTTTGGCCACGCATTCGGAGGGACACACGGTCTACTTGAGCTGGGATGCAGCTAATTGCCCTGCAATCAATTTCAGGTCCCGACCATCAATAAATGAAGGACATTTTATGAGAATAAGCTCCATTACGATTGTTTGGAAAGGACCTCCCGTGAGTGGCAGGTGCACACATTCCGAAACGGAAAATATTGTGATGGCAAAAGGCTATGTAGGTCAGATCACATATTTTCAGAATGGTTTAGTTGTCTCCGCTCTTATGCAGTTTTGTCTTGGCATTCGAGAATGATAGTAACGCGTGCGATGGAATCGACACAGGTTCCTTGAAAAATCTTGAACATTTGTGAGAGAAGCGATCAAGAAAAGTAGGAGTTAGCTGGCGCTTTGCACTATCGTGTGGAATGAGTGAAGAGTTGCATCATGATTTAGAAGAGCGTCAGTGATACGATATCATTGCGATCATCGCTAATAGGCCATGAAATCTTCGAGCGAGTGGTGGAAATGCTGGAGGAAATGGAATTTGCGGAGGATGAAGAGGTGGATGAAATCCACATGGAGATGTCTACACCGCGCCAGGGAGTGATGAACTAACCTTCCACGTCCACTCCGTCTCCCGAGCCCTCTACTTCAAGCGAAGGTTATCTGCTCTCTTCTCCGGAAGCAAAGAAAAGGAAAGACAAAATGTATTATATGTATCTTTAATTCCCGCAATCAACTACTTCTTTCCGGAAAAATGTATTAAACTTAGGATAATAAATGCACGGGATTTTTGAAGGAGTCTGTTGGGAATAAAATTTGCATGGAAAGAATAGTGGTGTACTGATTAAAAGTAATTCTCCTACATAAAAAAATTAGTAGCGAATAATTATTTTCTGAAGATTGGGATATAAAAACCAGCAAGAAGAAGGACATTTTGCAGGAGAAAAAAATTCAACAAGCGAGAGTCTCGAATGCCAAAAGTACGGGACACGAGCCCTACACGTTACTCCTAAACTACATCTTCTATTGCTAAGATAAGCAAAGCTACAAGCATTTGAGGAAATGGGTCCAATTTTGTACTTTTTGATTAATTATTTCTCTTAAACTAAAAGCCATTGGCCACAAATTCCGAAAAGGTATTCTTATATTCAGGGCCGGCGCTAGGTTGATTAGCGCCCGTCTGCAAAATAGCTGTGAGCGCCCCTTTACAAAAAAAAATTGTCGAAAAAGGTACGTTGCGCATTTTAGTGTAACATGAATAGAATATTAGAATAAATAAATAAATATGAAATTTTATTTGAAACAAGTTTATTCACAAAATTTTTATTTTTCTTGATTTCATGGTTACAAAATTAGAAATAATTTCCTTTACATCTAATTCAGCACATGCATCATTTTCAATCGCTATTACTGCAAGGTTTACAAGCCTCTCTTGTGAAATACTCGTTCGTAAATACGTCTTAATTAATTTTAATTTAGTAAATGATCGTTCACTGCTTGCTACACTAACAGGAATGGTCAATAACATTCTTAAAGCAATCGTTAAGTTAGGAAAGGATAAATTATTAGATACAATAAACTGAAGAACATCAAAAGGGTTTTGAATTTTTAATTTATCTTTACTGAAAATGTCTTTATAAGCAACTATCTCGTCATAGAGCTCTGTACCATTTATATCTTTGTTATCACCGTATTTTAAAAGATTCTCTAAATCATCACAGTTTTTCTTAGATTTTCATTAACAATTTCTGAGAAATTATGTAATAAACTGAAATTATCACTATGGATTTTCAGTTGTTCAAAACGTTCATTCAACGATGCCCAAGCAGTATTAAAATCGTATAAAAAACATTGACTCTGAATCTATCTTCTGGCGTTTGCAGTGATTCCTCATGATGTTCATATTGAAATTGACGTTTATTTATTCTTCAGCGAACTTCAACTGTAGATTTAAATTCAGGTTCTCCATCCACATCTTCACTAAGTTTTTTTGCCGTTTCAAGAACATCCTTGTAATTTGCATTTGATCAATATTCCAATACGAATGATTTTAAATTGCCGATTGATTCTAAGACAAGTGCAATGTTCGTATTTTTATCTTGAAGTTGTTTGCTGACAGGATTTATTCTATTAAGAATATCATGCCAAATTATCAAGGAGCAAATAAATTTATAATCTTTTATTTTAACACACAAACTTTGTGCTTCATGTTGTATTTTTTATTGAAGTTGCCATGGTCCATAATTTCATAGAGCGCGTCATAAATTTCTCCTAGTTGATATCGTAGAGGCCGGATTGCTTCAATTCTACTTTCCCATCGGGTGTCTGAAAGCTGCTTTAATGTTAAGTTTGAGATGTTCTTTAAAAGAATTGTCCAACGCTTCGGAGAAGATGAAAATAAATAATATAATTCTTGCACAGTTGCAAAAAAAACTAATTGTGTCTGCATTGACTTTTGCTGCGTCATTTATCATTAAATTTAGAGTATGATCAGCACAAGGAACGTAAAAGGCACGAGGATTTGTGTTTAAGAGCAAACTTTGAAGCCCATTTCATTTCCCTTTCATATTCGCCCCATTGTCGTACCCTTGACCCCTCATATCCTCAATGGGAATGTTCCATTTTTCCAATAATTTAATTATGGTTTCGTATAAAGCGTGGCCTGTAGAGTCATCAACTTCAACAAAACCTAAAAAGTTTTCCCTGATTTCGACTTTTCCATCGGTGTAGAAAACAAAACGCATGATAATACTCATCTGTTCTGTTATACTTGCGTCATGTGTGCAGTCCATGATCATTGAATAGTATTTAGCCTTTCGAAATGACAATAAAATTTTCTCCCTTATTCCATTGCCTAAAATTTGCAGTATTTCATTTTGACTGTCTTTACTTAAATATTGAACGCAACCTTTTTGCCGTAGTACTCTTTCAACGTGAGTTTCCATAACCGGGTCAAACTAAGCAAACAGTTCGACTAATTTTAAAAAGTTTCCGTTATCCTTTTGATATAATGTATCTGATGATCCTCGAAATGTTAAATGTTGGCCAGCAAGGAATTTCACTATTTCAATCAATCTTTCTAAAACATTTGACCAATGTTTTTTTCCATTTCGTACAGGTTTTGTGCTTGAAAGTCAATAGTTATTTTATTTTTCAGGTTCTGCTGAAGTTCCTTCCATTTAAAAAAAATTTCATGTGAGTCATACTGTTCTTGTGTCTATGTAAAGTTTTGGATGTTTCCCCAATCATCATATCCTTTTACGAGGCTACTATTCACAGCAGGTGTAAAAAGCATGCAAAACAGAAAACAGAATTTGCGGTTAACGAATAAATAAGCCATGTCCGTGTTACCAACTCTCCGTTTTCCATTTTTCTATTATAATATGTATCGCTAAATTTACGTCCATTCGTATCTCTTGGATATATTAAATTTTTCTTTTGAATAGGTCCCATTTCTGATAAAACTATTCGTAATTTGTCGTCAATATTTGGCCATTTTGCTGGATCTTCTAAATTTCCATTAATTAAAGATTTTTCATTTATAACAATGTCTTTCTCCGAATTATCTCGAAAAGATTCTTCACTTAAGACGTTTTCCATGTCATGATTTAAAGAATTTTTAATTACCTCGAGATCTGGTTCAGAAATTATTTCCTCATGGTCTTGATTTGTCGTTGTAATATTGTTATTTAATCTGGCTGATGAACTTGGGTTGGATGCCTCTTCGTCAACTATTGGTTTTGATGATGTGTCAAGTTGACTACAGTCTAAGTCGGAAGTATTCTTCACTTTTTTAATGAAATGAGCTAATGTACCGGCTTGTTTTTTAACGGCAGCATCTTTCGCGGCCTTACGTTCACGATTCTGGGCACCGGATAACTTCTTCTTCGATTCCATTTTTAAATTAAATTTTTAGACTGAAATTTAATAATAAAAATAAATTGGGGTTAATTCCAAAATACCCACTGTTTTTATTTAAAATATTCCAAAATTCCCACTGATTTTAAAAACATGTTTAAAATAACTATAACAAAAAGTTAGGAGTAATAACAAAAATATACACAACACCAATTCTAACTCTAACCCTAATCTAACACTAACTCTAATTAATACCAATTTTAACCTGTTTTAAAACAGTGGATATTTTGGATTATTTTTAAAAAACAGTGGGTATTTTGTAATTATTTTCAAATAAATTTAAACATGAATTATAAGTAAGTACGTTCTCAACTTACCGAATGTAATGCAAATATCAGATATAAAATGTTATTAAACTGGTCTCGTATAAAACAACCGCAGCAGTTAATTCGACATAGCAGATAGCGATACGTGTATTTACGCTGTGAGTTCAGTTAGAACCAACCATTGGAGGCCCACTCTCATTACGCTACATGGCATAGTCGTCCGCTAGCTAACTTTGGCTACACCCAGCACCGTCGGCCAACAAAGTTTCAAAAATGTATTACTTTGTATATATTTCCAAATATTGTTTCCTTACTGAAATCACTCATGCTGAAAGAACCATAATCTCCTTGGGTGCGGACGTGTGGTGCCGTATTTATTATTTATTAAATATGATACATTTATGGCCGAAGTTTTTGGAAGCGGCGCCCCCACCCTCCCCCTCGCTTGCCGCCCGCCTGCAACGCAGGCCTTGCAGGCCCGCTTCCGCCGGCCCTGCTTATATTGACCTAAACTCTCCGCTGGTAGAAGATGAGTCAAATCTGTGAGTTACAGTCAGTAGCCTCTCCTTGTCTCCTTTTTTATGTAAAATATTTCTGCAGATTTACATATTTTTTACTTTTTTCAAATTCAAGCTTCTTCTCAGCTCTTCTTTTTCTGTATTCTACACCCGATGGTTTCTTTTTAAAACTTTTTGATGACATTTTTAGTTTTTAGGGTCAAATTGAAATCATTAAAAGAAATTAACTGATCGGTGCCATGACTTCTCATCACAGATAATTCGTCACTGCGACATTTCATCACAGATGACAATTGGTACCTGCGACATTTCATCACAGATGACAATTGGTACCTGCGACATTTCATCACAGATGACAATTGGTACCTGTGACATTTCATCAAAGATGACAATTGGCACCTGTGACATTTCATCACACTTTCAAAATGGTAACTGGGACAACTCGTCACATTTAAATTCGTATCTGCGACATTTTGTCACACAAAATATTTGGTACCAGCGACATTTGGTCGCATTAGAATTAGTATCAGCGACTTTTCGTCATAGGAAATAATTGGCAACTGTTACTCACAAAATAATTTTTGTCACACATGACTTTTCGTCACACGTTATGTATGTGGATTCTTTCTGGGAACATAGGCTTCATGGGTATCAAAGTTCTCAGGATGATAGGTATGTTGGAAATTTATGTATATCTAACAAATTTAATCGGAATCGATGGGGAGGGTAGGGGAGGGAGAGGGGGTTCTTTTCGGAAACATGGTCTTCATGGGTATCAAAATACTCGGAAGGTACTTATGTTGGAAATTTATGTGTAGGTATCTAACAAGTTTAATCAAAATCGGCGGGGGGAAAAGGGTGGGGGGAGCAATGAACCGAGAGATGTTATTTCATTACTCAGCACAAACTGTGCCTTATTCTGGAGACTATTTCTGCTCTTTTCTTGAAAACGTATTGCAAACGATGGACAAAAAGGTATTGAAAACGGTTTATTGGCGATGGATAATGTTCCATTCTATAAAAGTCAAAGGGCAAAAATCCTAGTATCAGAGAAGGAACATACACTTTTATATTTGTCCCCATATTTTCCTTTATGAATATCATTTATAACGTTCTCAAAATAGAATCAGTAAGGCATGGAAAATCAGAAAATGAAGTAGAGTTGCTGGAATTAATAGAAGATGGAGCAAATTTCATAACAAAGGATGTCTGTGCTACTTTCTACAGACAAATGGCAACTTATTTTCCTAGATGTATCAAGAAAGTAGTTATAAATGATTAAATACATTTCGATTTTGATCAGTTTAATATAAATTATGCATATGTATGTTCATGTATTTCTGGCTAGTCTTTATGATAAGTTTTTAATTTCTCCATATATGGGAAAGTATTGTATTCATGAAAAAAATCGACTTCGAGATTTCAAAGCAAATATACGTTTTGAAGTCCCCTGAAACGTTTTGAACATTTTCTCAATGATGTCTGTGTGTGTGTGTGTGTTAGTGTGTGTGTGTGTGTGTGTTAGTGTGTGTGTATCATAGCTTTTTGTTGACGCTCTAACTCAAAAACTGTTAATCTGGTCGACGTGAAATTATGTATTTAACATTTTTATAAAAGTTTGAAGAACTGATTAGTTTTTGGTAAAAATTGGTCAACCGAAAGTCGGTGTTTACTCTTGTCACGTACCCGTTATTTTGAAATATTTGCTTTAATATTTGATAAATGTAAAAATGTACTGGAATAAAAGTTGTAATAAATTTAATTTTATACAAACTTTGTTTGAAACATTTTTCCATATAATGCATTTTTTAAGAGAGATCTTATATTTTAGCTGCCACCACCACGCCACCTACTGAAGACTTGTTAGCAATTGACGCTTAGTTACGTCTTATTAACGCTCCTTTTTCTTTTCTTAATTGTTGGAGCTTTGTGGCTATATCCGATATCAGAAGGCTATGGTTTAAGTTTATTTCTGTTCTTTGTCAAGACGAAAATTTTCTCGCAGTTTCTTAAAATATTATTACATAACCTATTTGGAATTTTTAGAAATATTACAGATATGGAGTAAGTCATACGGTGGCCACATCAGATTTTTTATTCTAATTCTACAGTCTTTTATTCTTAGTGAGTAATGAACAAGTAATTTTAATTTATTAAATCTTTAACAAGTCTTTATTTATATGATTTCTTGAATACATTCCCCCTAAAACTATTGGAAATTTCGGTATTTCGTGTTTCTGAAATATGGCATTATCATTTATTACATATATTAAATCAGAAACATTGTTGCATAAGCTGCAATGACGTTTTATATATGTTGCAGGTACCAAATGACACGGGTGACAAAATGTCATATGTACCAAATGTCACCTATGATGAAATGTCATAGGTACCAAAAGATGTATGTGATGAAATATTGCAGATACCAATTGTCCCTATGACCAAATGTCTGTGACCAATTGTCGTAGTGACGAATTTTCTGTGACAAAAAGTCGCTAAACCGATTGATCACTAAGAAAATGGAATATGAATCATAAACAAGAGGGGGAAAAGAGAGGGTCAAACAGTGCACTTCACATGCTCTTTTACTTGAAAGTTAAATGCACAAAAACAGAACACTGTATACTGAATGAATCTCGAATAAATAGAACCAAAATTTGCAAACAAGAACTTAATGGGTCCTGAAGAACTATTGCACTAGCTTGAACCTTAACAACTGCAAAAATTAAACTGAATGTTGGCAGTTTGTGAAACTATGCATGTTTAGTCATGTTGAAACAAGAGTCACGCAATGATGGAGGAGAAGGGTGCTAGACCTTGACCAAACCTCTGAAAACCGATGCAAGGGGTGCTTAAACTCATGCATAAAAATAGAGGGGGTGTCAAGCAACGTTGTTGAACAACTCAGGGAAAAAAATCGTTTGTTAAAAAAATTAAATAAGTTGGGAGTCAGATTGAGGAAAAATCTTTTTTTCCAAAAATAATTAAATTAATGCTGCATCCAGCACTCCCTATTGCTTGGCACCCTGAGCGGCTGCTCCACTCAATCACCCCTAAAGCTGTCCCTGATGATAAGCCAGGGATAATTGCGTTTAGTTGAATGGGAAAATAATAAAGAGAAAGAGGTGAGACAGTCATACACATTTATTTTTGTTAGCATTATATATATATATATATATATATATATATATATATATATATATATATATATATATATATATATATATATATTATAAGCAGATTTTACATTGAAAGTGTCAACAACATCATACAAACAGCCATGCCCAAGGCAGGATTTGAATTTGTTGCTTTAATATTAGGGACAGATATTTCTGTTTAACATAGGTGGGCTTTGAAAGCATGTTTACATTATCACAACTCGTAAAAAATATGGTGTGGCAGTATATTTTCATAAAATATGTGCTACACTATATGTGAATATTTTATCAGAATTAGAAATATCTTTTTATGGTAAATAATAAATGCTTGAATGCTAAAATGATTATCATTTTTAGTTTAATTATTTTCTATGAAAATTTGAGGAATGATAATTTGATACATTACTGATTATTAGAAGACTTAATTTCTAAACAAATTGTGTGATTTCTTGGAAATATTAAATATACAACTGTTAATATTTAAATATACATTTATTTTGTCATTTTTCATTTTTATTTAATATCCATAGGAACTCGATTAAAAAAATTTTTAATAAAATATTCATAGGAACTCAATACAATAAAAATGCTCATTGCAGCCTTTTCAACACTCAGCACGTAGTCCAAAAAGCAAGCACAGCCTTTCATGAGGTTGTTTTACATAAATATTCATATCTATGTCAGCGCTGTTGTAAGCTTAATGATTACATACATGATTCGAATAAATGATTTCAGAAACATGCATATATTTCTGGTCATTTTTCATGACAGATTTTTTTCTCTCGAAATACAAATATTCTATATCCTAACTGTCAAAATATGCATGATAAAAGAATTTATGCTGTAGTTTTGATTTTTTTATCATATTGCTCTGTTAACTTAGTATGTGCTAGTTTTTTATTAATCAATGATCAAAGTATTGAAATTATAATACTTATCAGAACTAACATATTTCATCCAATGAATTCACTATATTTAATGGGCACTTTGTTTCTCTAATTGTTGGTTTATTTCCCAGATATTATTATTGTTCCTTAACAAACTTAATTTCATGCATTTTCATGAACATTTACTAATGAATCAAAATTTGGGTCACATCTATCTTCTATGACCAGAGAATAATTTAGGCATATTGCCTATTATACCAGCTGCCTTCTCTGATATTTCAGCTAATATATCCCCTGTAGAGAGCTTATGTAACAGCTGTCAGAGAGTGCAATCCTCCCAAACTTTTGTGATCATAGGATTTTTATACTGTGCAAACTAAACATTTTCTTGAAAATGTTGTTTATTAAAATAATAATTATTAACATAAATTTGTTATATGAAAGTAATTACAGCTGCTGCTAATTGGTGAACAGGATAATTCCAATCACCGTAAAAAAGACAGGAAAACCAAATGCATATTTCAGTCACTTAAGTATCTGGTGACGATTTGCTGTTGTTGAGTCTAAAAATTATTTTCTTTATGCTGCTTCATTGTGGAATTGTGTAACTGGTTTTCCCTACAGTTTTGTTGGTGTTAGAGTTATGTTGATTATCAACTGAATCCCAGCCATAATGTGAACTAACGTATAATTTTTGGAATAACTGATGCTGACTTTCAGTCCAGCAAATGTCTTTTATGCCTAAAATTAGATCTTGATCTTGTTGAAATATTAATATCTGAACCGCTTAGGACCTTGGTTAGGTTGGAAAATGGAAAAAGTCAGATAAACACTGTAGGAAAATCCAAAAATAAAGAAATAAATTTTACTAAGATAAACGGTCCATTCATGCGCAAATATATTTGTGTGTATGTAATTCACAGCAGGTGCTGATGGCAAGAGATAAGGTGGATTACTTACTATTTATAACAGTGAGTGCTCAGACGTTGTTAATTTTTAAGCAAAATCATGGAAATTATAAAATGTAACTAACTTTCAAGGGCATCATGTTGGCCATGTATTGTCAAAGCTTAAAATTTCAGACAACTTAAAGTTGCATGCTAGGACTTTTTTATATAAATGCTTGATTTTCATGGTTTGCATCTATTTATAGATGAACAGCTCTTGATTGAATTGTTACAAAATTTATTTTTTCGTTGAGAGAGACTAAAGTGTATGGCTTCAATCTAGCACAAAAATGAAATTACTTGTATAGCTGAGCTTACATCCCCAGAAGTGCAGTCTTTTGTAACATTAAGCAGAAAGACAAAATGCATTATTATACTTGCTCAAAATAATTTTTACCCATCAATCTTTTAAGAAATGTTGAGTGAAATATTTTGAGTGTCATGTTTGTTTTATGGAAAATTTCATCATAAGTGCTTGATGAATGTAGATTTGTTATCCTCTTGTCTCATTGCCGTAGTTATTCTTACCTGTATATATGTATGCTCTTTTCAATAACTCTGCTCTAGGTAGTAAAATTAGTAGCTAATTGTTCTATAAGAAGACATTTTCAGTGGATTAGGCAACTGTTATAAATATTTAGCTAAAATGATAGATAAACACCTAAGTGATATATATATATATATATATATATATATATATATATAATATATATATATATATATATATATATATATATATATTATTACTACAGTGACTATACTGAGACAAGTTTGTCTTAACATCCATTATCCAAATATCATAGCACTATTCACAAGAAAGCCATAATATGAAAATTATTTCTTGTGTGTAATAATAAAAATTCAAGATAAATATTATCTTGGAAATTAGGATGAAATGAGAACATAATCAGCATTCTTTAAAAACAAATGCAACAAACTGCCATTGGGGAAGAAACAAAATCTTCGTTCAAATGTATAGTTTGAGTTGTTTTAGCACATATAATGCAAACATTGATTAATTGATTTTGACTGGTTTTGCTGCTGTGCTAAGGAGTATATGAAACCCTCATTCGACTCCTCTCCTCAGATATACTGGTAGTGGTTGTGCTGGAATTACTTAGGGGACGGTCTTTGCTTTTGTACTTATTTGTGGGTTTTGTGCAGAGTCCATGTTTGATGAACCACTTCCTTAACCTGGATATCTTTCTTACTTGTCCGTTGTTGAAATTGTACATTCTTTCCTCTCTGCCTGGTGAATTGCCGTGAACGCTCGATAACTTGGATGAGTCCTGCTGGCTGCTATCACAAGTCGACTGCCTGGCGATGTTTTTTTTACAGCATCCGCAAATATTTTTGATCCTTTTCCAAAGCTGCCTCATAATTTTTTTCTTGCCCACGAACACTACGAAGACAAAAACACCGTGCAAGCAGTTGGCAAAGTCTGAAGCATACCATGTTGCTATGGGGAGAAGACGTTGCGATTGAGATTCTTCCCCTCTCGACAGCCACCAGGATGCAATTTCAAGGGACCAGTTTACCCCCATAGCTGCACATAATTTTAGGTTCATCACCAATCTGAGAGAAATCAAAAGTGAATATTTATCAGTTAGCTTATATATGTATCCAAATTATATATTTACTTCAGTTCAAGCATATTTTCTATTGAGAGACGGAAAGTAATTTTTAAGTTCGATTTCTTTCAGTAACTTAGGTTTCTCATTATACTTTTTGTTTTTTGGTTGCCTATTTTTAAATTTTCATTGTCATCATAGTAAAAGTAAAAGATAACTCTTTCTTCTGGTGCAGTTAATATGTATAGGGTCCACCATATATGATTAGGGATTTTATATTATTATATTTTCCAAAGCACTAAAGGACAATTTCTTTTGCTACATAAGCATACTTAAAAAAAATTGTAACCATGAAGTATGGAATGCATATCTTTATCAAAATGTTTATTAAGGTGGATTCGGTAATTTAAAGATCTTCAGAATGTCTATTTGTTGATTTTTGTGTGCTTTTCAAAAACAAATTTGCACACTCAAATGTTTCTTTTTTTCTTCCAGACTGTATTATACTTGATCGTGATTTATCACTTATTCTTCCATCTTTCAGAAATCTCAATACACATCTAGAGGCAATGTTAATGCAAAACTCTCGACAGTATGTTCTTTGTCATGCAATGATGGAGCATTAATTGTTTTTAAAGTAAAATTCAACAATAAGAAAATGCCATAAAAATTCTAACCCTTAAACTTCAATTAAAAAAAGAAATACCGTTTCTTTTATACTTTGGAAGATATTACTGTAATTAAAACCCCGACACTTATTTGTTTCATCCCTACACTATCACGTTGCAATCAACTCCTATCATGAATCTTTTTTACTTGTACTTTTTCCCTGTATAGTTGGAAAGAGGGAATTAAACATGTGTGGGTGTTACATGAGCAAATATGCTGTAGAGGAAACCAGTACTAACCTATCCTTATCTGCTTGATATTTCTGTTTCCACCACCTCCTTCCGAACATTTTGATACCTTCACCTTCTCTCCTTGCATCATCCTTGTCACTGCGTTGCATTCGATGAATTTCTGCCTTTACTTTCCAGCATCGCAAGGCTGTTAGCGTGAACATGACCACATCAGCAACCAGGAGAACAGTAGAAGGAGCCACAAAGTGGATTATCACCGCCAGCTTGCCATCATCTATGAAAATAATGAAGAGCACGTGATTCATGTGTTATTGACAAGCTTTGAAACTATTTGAAAATAAAAAAATTGAATTTTAACGTAATTTAAGCAGTGCTGGAAAACGTTACGCGTAACGTAACGAAATAACGGAATTATTTTGGATTAACGTAAAGAAAAACGTTAACGAAATTTTTCAAATAGCTGTAACGGAAAACGTAACGAAAACGAAAAAATAAATTTCGTTATTTCGTTTACAGACTGTAAAGGGTTACGTTCTAGTGGCGTTCGTCCAAGGCAGCGTGTCTTGAGCAAAAGAAAGTGGCCTAAAATCCCTTTCCCCGGTCTTGCTTGTCCCTCGCTGCGCCAGTTTTGCCGCCTTGTCGCGAAAGAAACGCTATCCTGACCACTACCGATTGTCCTTTGGGTTTCCTTTCCATTTGTAAAAGGAATGGTTCCCTGGTGTTAATCCTTCTCCAGGAAGCACGAGATAAGGATCGTGGAGGATGAGAAAGGAAGATTCAATAAATGTGCCGCTTGTAGTTAAGGACCTCTACCATTCCGTATCCTCCCCCATTAGGCCTCGGTCGCGGTAACCGAAAAGGCTAGGATTCGAAGGAGATTGGGACAAAAGTAGCCTCCTCGAGCGACCCAAGGGGTTCGTACCGAGGTCCAACCGCGTCCTCCCCTATAAGTGTGAACGTACTTGGGACTTCTCCATAGAAACCCCATTGAAAATAGGATTTTTATATTTTGGTCTAAAATGTCCCAACCGCGACCGTCCCATCAGTGTGAACCAGCCTTTAAAGGTCGATGCTCTGCAAGTTCCATTCTCATCATCCCCTCCCATCTCGAATTCTATCCACTGTTCGTCAGTCTAACTTAACAAGATATTTGAGCAAGGTCGAAGTGAATCTACAATTCGAACGTGTTGTCATCGTTCGTTAGAGGTCAGTACTGCTTCATATCTATTGTTATTATGAGACGTTTATAATAACAGTGGATAATTATTGTTCCCTGGAAATGAAAACTAATTAACAATTTCAGTTTATTTCAAATTACCGAAGACGGTCACAGTGAGACTTTTCGCCAGCCCTAAGAAAAACAAAGCTCATTCAGTGTTGAAGAAGTAGTCCCATTTTCATAAATATTTTAAGTTTATATTTTGTTTAGTATTAATTAAAGTCAAGTAATTTAGTGTTGCGGCTTTCTTCATTATTATATTTAAAATGCCGTTTTTTATACCATTGGGTACTGGGTTCGATTCTGAAGACAACAAAGTACATCATCTGCATAGGAAGGGAGTATCTGATTTAAAATGAATTAGGATAAACTCAGCAGCGTCTAATAGAATGTTATTTTATTTTCTTATCCCTTATTTGCAACTAGTGCCCATAAATTTTAATATATTTTAAAATTTAATTCTATTTTATGAACCTCATACAATGTCTAAACTTTTATGCTTCTGCTCGTTTTCCATTTCTCTCTAACCCACACGCCTTCCTCCTGCAGTCTTACTCCTCCCTCGGTTTACATCACACTTGTCTACTTCTCTCTCTCTTCCCCCCTCTCTCTCTTCCCCCTCTCTCTCTCTCCCCCTCTCTCTCTCCCCCCTCTCCCCCCCTCTCTCTCTTCCCCCCTCTCTCTCTTCCCCCCTCTCTCTCTTCCCCCCCTCTCTCTTCCCCTTCTCTCTCTTCCCCCCCCCCTCTCTCTCCCCCCTCTCTCTTCCCCCTCTCTCTCTTCCCCCCTTTCTCTTCCCTCCCTCTCTCTTCCCCCATCTCTCTTCCCCCCCCTCTCTCTCCCCCCTCTCTTCCCCATCTCTCTTCTCCCCCCCTCTCTTCCCCCTCTCTCTTCTTCCCTCTATTTTCCCCCTCCCTCTCTTCCCCCCTCTCTCTTTCCCTATCCATTTCCTCTATCTTTCTTCCCATTCCTCCATCCCGTTTTTTTTCGAACTTTTTCATATATCTTGTTATTGCTGTAAATAAGCACAATTTTGGTCATTATAGTTCTCAAAGCTACTATGAAAATAATGCTCTGAAAAAGCATTGAATCGTGCATTTACCATACTTTCCAGAATGGAAAATAGGCTTATTGTTTCGCCGTTCAGTCTTTTTCTCCCCCTATTAATTTTTGAACCGATTTTCATGGTATTTGGTGGATATCTTTGACCACTGGGGACGACCTGTCGAAGAATTTTTTTCTGATATTTGAAGGCGAGAATTCGATTCCAGAATTTTTCCTCTCATTCACTTTGCATAAGAAATGTGAAATCCACCTTGCAGTGGCTTTTTCTTTAAGTGTTAAAAGAAGGGAATCGTACTATTGGCGCTGAATTTGTAGTATTTTCTGTGAAAAGAAATAAAGATTTCAGTTTTTATCATAGAATTTTGCTTATCGAACGCATTTATTCAAATTCCACGTCAGCAATCGCAAGTAGGAGCTAACTAATTTAGAAGAAAATGCTTCAATTTTAACATGTATATCTATTCAAATGGAAAATAAGTATTAAAAACTAATATACAAAGTATTTTACACGTGATGTTGAGATATGGCGTTCGCGACATAATATTGAACGTCTTTTAGTTATAGCGGGAGCGAAAGAGACAGTTCCGTCGCTTAAACGCGGCGAGTGATCAAGAGATCACGAGCGCGCTGGTGAAAGCGAAGAGAGATCGCGTTGGGATTCGCGATTTACGGCGAGGTTGCGACGGTACGCGACGATATCCTGTATCCTCATTTTATTAAATATTACGCATTTTTCCGATTTTTATTCATAACTGTCGAGCATAAGTCTTATCAAAATTATAATTCTTCTAATCAACTGAAATTAAAGAATTTTTAAAATTGGTTCTTCATTTTTATCAACTCTGTCGGAAATAGACTACAAACTAAAAAAATCATATGAACGTAGTCAGATCCCACTGAAAGCATTAAATTAAAGATTTAACAATAATTTTGCTATTAATTAAAATTTAATAGTATTCTTTTCGTCGCGACAGCAATTGAATTCCCGCATTGTTAAAGATTCCAACTTTTTCTATTTTATCCGAAAAATTACTATCATTCATGGTAATTTGGAGTGGTTTCAAATTTCGTCTTCCAAATAATTTACTTTATTCTTTCATACACGAAATAAAGGTATTCCCGGGTTAGTATATCAAATCTAACTAATCTTGAAATGTAATATTGTAAACCCATGCATGATTTCCATGTATTTCTTATGGGAGATATGAAAAGAAAGAACGACATCAAAAATGAGTCCTAAAGAGAACAAATATTGGAATTGGAGTTTTATCCGATGATCGTTCATTTTACCAAATTGTAGGTCTGTAGCAGGAGCATGTTCTCCGAGTTACACTTCATTGTTTTTTACCGCATTATTTCGTTATAACGTTAAACGTAACTGAAAACGAAATGTAGATTTTAGCGTAACAGAAAACGTAACGAAATCGCTTTTTTGCCTGTAACGAAAAACGTAACGAATTGTTTTTTTTTGTTTGCTAGCACTGAATTTAAGTGAAATTTAGTGAAGAGCATGTACTTCATGCATTATTATCAAGCACTGGAATTATTTCAAGTAAAATCAAAAATTTAATTTTAATACAATTTATGTGGAATTTTCTCAAGACTTCTATATTTTTCATAACTTGTACTATATTTATTTTCAAATAGGTCATTAATATAATTTATGAGTTTCATTATATGGTTAACTTTATGAAATTTTTAGTAACTAATTGTAATGTCCACATTTTTAATTTGTCGATAATATATTTCAAAAATAATTTGAGCTCTCAGAATTTTCTGCAACTCTGACTTGCCTTCAAACCAGCATTTCTTCACTCCAATTCCTGGTGGTGCATAAGGTAGATAGTCTTCTCCCACTTGGTCTGCTAGTGCTGTTAGTCCTGTGATGGTGAGTGGTAGCAGCCATGCATAGATTGAATAGAAAATATACCTTTGTATATTTCCTTTGAGACCACTTCCCGATTTTCCTGATCCTCCTCTCTGACCTGGCCTTAAACCTCCTCTTCCACGGAATCCTCTATATTAAAAAAATATGGCCATAGATAGTGAAAAGCAGTATAATCAGAGAATGCTTTTGGCTTATAGGGTGATAAAAAAACGCAAATTATAGATAATATGAGTGTCGGGAAAAAGTTTTATTCAGAAAAGCCTCAACTCTACCAAAATCAAAAAAATTAAACAAATAGAAGAAACATTTGACGATAAGAAAACTATTGTTTAGTGCATTTTATATGCAAGTTTTTCATAGAACTAATTGGCATTTTTTCTAATATTAGCTTTATTGGACCAATGTGTATCCATTCTTAAAACTCTTCATCACACCTCTTGGGTTTGCATCACTTGTTCATTGCTGAAACTTTTTCGTGTTTTACATCTGGGTAAAATACGGAAGACTTGATCAGTGTTTTTAGTCTAGTTCTTTGTATTTAAGGAACATTGTGGTCGTAACTTACGCTGATGTATTTTATAATACAATGGAAGCTCTATCGGCTGTGACTTCCGGAAGTCTAATTGTACAAAAATTTATTTACATGGGAGTGACCTTAAAAGGTAGCATTAATTTCATAGAACTGACTAAAAAATAAATCTTTTCAGTTTGTCATTCTTTTAACTGATGCTGCAGGAAAAAACTCAGTAAATATTAAGGATCATTCAGTACAATTGTTAAACTTGGACTATTAAGTAAAAAATACTATATTTCAATTGCAGTGTTGGAATATTAATGTGCGCTTCATACTTGTTGTATTGCAATAATTGTGTGTTCGTGCCGAGATTACGTTTGTTGATTTCGTGTGTAATACCTTTTCAGATTTTTAAATAGTTTAATTACGTTTTGTGATACTGAGATTGCCCTCAATTAAAAAACTCTGGCTCCAAAGAAAACGCGCTGTCGTCAGTATTCATCAGACTACTTGGCATTTGGGTTTATCGAGTCCCCTACCAACAAGCATTTGCCAATGTGTTTACTGTGCCATCGAACATTTTCAAATGAAACAAAGAAACCTCCACGGCTTCGTGATCATCTTAGCGCAAAACACCCAGACGAAAAGGGTAAGCCATTGGAATATTTTATAAAATATCAAGAAAATTTTTCTAAACGCTCGGAAATCCCTACAATATATAAAAAGTATAAAAGCAATGGAAGAGGTAAAGATGGACTTACTGCGTCTTACCGCATATCTTAGCTTATTGTCAGGAGTGGCAAATCACATAAGAACAGTAAAACGTTAATAATGCCATCTTTGCCGGTAGTCGTAATCACGGTAATGCATCAGGATCCAACAGATATTTTAATACCAATTAGTGATACAACCGTTCAGAGGTGCATTGATGAAACGGCAGATGATGGCGAGAAACAGCTAACGAAACTGTTGCAAACAAGACAACTCTCCTTGCAGTTGGATGAATCCACAATTATGGACGACACTGCTTTGCTTATGGCATATGTAAAATATTTCGATTATAATTTTATATTGGAGGAGATATGTTGTTTGCAGAAAAACTTATAACCGACACGAAAGGGGAATCAATTACTTCAACCCTAAAGGCATATTTTGAAAAATCCGATATTCCATTGACAAACCTTATTGCCTGCACAACTGATGGAGCGCCAGCTATGGTGGGTCGCTATCGAGGATTTATTGCATTTTTTTAAAAAGAAGTACCCAAAGTTTTCAGCACTCATTGTATAATTTACCGACAACACCTTGTTGCCAAATGCTTAAGCCCAAGCTTACATGCTTCACTTAAAATTGTGATAAATGCAATAAATACGATTAAATCCAATTCCAAGAATGATCGAATTTTTCACCAGCTATGCCAAGATAATGATGATCAGTTTTTTCGCTTGTTACTACATATTGAAATCTCGAAAGGGAAATGTTTGACACGTTTTGTGGAATTATACGATAGAATGTTGTTAATTTACCTTAATGAAAACAAAATTGATATTCGCAATGATTTAAAGTCGGTGAAAAAGGATGCTTTTTACTTGGCTGGAATATTTAAAAAAATTCAAATTAAGTTAACTTACGACTTCAAGGAAAGCAAGTGACACACATTGACTGCAAAAATGTTATTTCGGGATTCATTGACAAATTGGATTTATTCAACCAAAACATTCTGCAAAAAGAATTTTCCAGTTTCCGGAACTATGCACCATCAAAGATGATCTTACAGTTGAAGACATAGACAAGTTTGCAGATCACCTTTATGCCGTTAGAATTGATGTGATGACTCGTTTTCGCAATGTAATAGACTTGAAAGTGGACGCATGGATGGTGACTCCATTCGTCACAAATATGTGATGTGGATATAATAGAATTACTTCATAATGAGGAGTGTAAAGCCAATTTCAACCAAGGTGGATATGTGCAAAACAACGCTTGTTAGCTTTCCCAACCTCATATCTAGTCGAGAAGGGATTCAGTGAAGTCAAAAATCTCCTTTCCAAAAAAAGAAATCGCTTACAAGTAACAGAAAGAGGAGATCTTCGAATGACCCTTACAATACTTGAAGCCTGGCAATGATTCCGTGGTTTGTAGGCACCAAGTACGCAATGAAATGTCTGTGAAATGTTTATTTTAATATTTGTTTTGGGATTTATAAAATGGTTAAATTTGATGTCTTTTTAAAATTTTATCAAAAATTTTATTGATAAGTGGGCGGTGAACTTATTTCAAATGGCAAAATATAGTAAAAGCGGGCGGTGAATCAAAAATCCCTCGGCCGACGTTAACCATTTTCGACAAAAGATGGCACTGACAGTCGGATACGGAGCATATTCCGCGGACCGTAGCCTGAGGGAAAGGTCTTTCTTTGGATCGTCGTGTGGGTGGGAAGTTCAAAGGGAGTGTGTTAAAACTATGACATATCAAGAGAACCTGGCCCGTAAGAACATTTTCATGACCCCGTATTTCGATGGGCATTTAATGCGCACAATTTATTAAATGCAGTACGAAATATTTGTTATCTTTAATCATTAAGGGTTGAAAAGTTTTTGCGGTCGTCATTTCATCGGATCACTCCCATCCTCAAATGCGGAAAAAGTTTCCCAACTCTGTCTTGAACCATTTTATTTCTTAAGGATTCGCGATGTCTGTTAAGGACACGCTGACTTCACAATGTCCAAATGTTTTTTTCAAATTGCCCTCTAGGAAAAGTGAGGAATTTTCAATTAAACTTACCTAAAGTGAAGTTTGTATCTTCGAGAATTTCCTGTTGCGGAACGCTTAAAATGGATATGATTAAAGAGTCAATCCAACACGTTTTCAGTTAGTTTAGGCTAAGAAATGTCAATTTAATTTAAACTGAATAATGCGAGTTAAAAACGAACTCATAATAATAAGAAAGAAAATAATTAGCAATTTTACATATTATTTAAAAAATCTTTCTATATACTCAATGTCTGTCCGTCCGTCCCCCCTTTCATCTCCTGAACAGTTTGCCTTGGAGAAATGCTGTAAACGCCGTTTTGTTTCTGCCAACTAGGAGACCCCGGGATAACTATTTTCGTTTACATAAGTGTCCCGGATTCGACTCCGGGAGACGATTACATTCTCTTATATGTTTACACAGGAGTTTCGATTTTTCAAGATGCAAGGTTTATTTCCTTCATTCATTTAAATACGTAAATAGGGACCGAATTTCTCCGTTTTTACTTTATTCGACGGCTAAAACTATAACATATTCTTGCAATGCCTAGACGTTACACGGATGAATTTGTCAGAAATACGCGTTTCTTTTCGAAATTTTATGGCTTTTTCGTACTCTTCCCGGACGTTGCCAAGGCGACCCGCATTGTTGCCTCCGATTGAATTAGCGTATATTAAGCCTTCAAATAGACAAAAGAATTGCGTTATTCGCTTCGCGCTTTTTATGAAGCATCAAAATTATAGTTGTATCAATGTCAAACCTAACGTTGCAACGTTAATTATTGAAGATTAATATTATTCAGTAAACTGCGTGTGGGCTGTAGGAATTTTTAACGATGATGATTTTAAACGTTCAGATTTCTGACTGACATCGCAAAAGTTTTTGCGGGTTACCACTAGTACTAATTAACATAGAAATTAGTAGTTTCGTTTATGCGTGGAAAGGAACCTCCTACGCGCAAAACTTGCAACTGTGCGCTTACTGTAAGACACCTCTCGACATAATGCATCAAATACAGAAGCACCCGCCAAAGGCTAAGTGTTAGGGGAAACCTCTCCGAAATTTTAGCAGATGATACTCAAAAGACATGTCATTCTATTGTTTTTAAGGGAAACTAAACTCTGAAGTGCTCTGTGAATAAATAATCACTGACTAGCGCAATTGACCGTCAAAAATGACAGGATCAAATTAATCAAAAACGGAATTATAATTTTTAACTTTAAATAAATTATTTTGACAATCATTATTTATATTGATTTTGTTTCTCACAGCAGTCGGTTGTCAAGATAAACAAATGAGCGATTTCGAAAAAAGAATAATAGAATAAGTGACTTTAATTATTTTTTTTTAATATTACAAATCGGATTATCGTAGGTCAGGTTTTTCACATTTTATTTTCCTAAAGAAGAAATGACTGCATGACAAAAAGCCGATTTTTTAGTGTTATCTTACGAAGAACGGATATATTACCTTAGAATCGAACTCGGGAATTTTTTCGTAAATTTTCTTTAAGCAAATTATTTTTATATTTGAATAGATTATTTCTGACAATTTTCAATTTTCTATCTACATCCTTCATCGAGTTATTCGCGTTTTAATAGCTTCACACTCAGACCAACGGACGGACCTTTTATTGTTATTTTTGTGATTCTTTGAGTCTTTTAAATCTCTCTCTTCCTATTTCTAAAACCGTCCTCAAGTCCTCCATTCTTCTAACTCACTCCCGTAACCTATCGTACAATCTTTCACCCCATAAACCTTTTACATCCTTGGTTTGCTTATTAAAACGTCAAGCACGTTCCTCAGATTTCCATACCGTTTTTATTTCAATAATGTTGAATTTAGCTCATTATTATGATTTTTAATCTCTTTGAATAATATTTCAGATTTTTAGGTTTTCTTTCTCTTAAATAACGCAACGAATGCTCTTTAAATTGATTGCTATGAAAATCATTTCCTCCTCCATCCGTATTTCTCTCCTTTTCTTAATAAAAGCCTTCAAATAACGCTTAAACCTATATGAATTGAAGTAACAATACGGTTTCGAGGTTTAACAATGCAGTTGGTAGACAAGGCAACATCCCGTTAAAATGCCTAGATGTTTCCAAAATGTACCATTTAAACGATTAACACGAGCGATTGTGAGCTGAAGGCGAAAAAAGACGAACAGAATAAGAAACTTGAAAATGTTGAAAATCCAAAGATCGAAGGTCAAATTTATCTAATTTTAATTTCCAAAAGAAGAAATGCCTGCACGTCGTAAAGTCCATTTTACGTGTTACCTTATGAGAAATAGAAGTAATTCCTGGAATCGAACCCGGATCGTTTTTCCAAATATCTTTTCTTCAATCACTTTTTATATGTGAATCAAGCTATCCTGAAAAATTTGGAACCTCTACCTCTGACCGTTTTTGAGAAATAAACGATTGATATCGGCATGGGTGCTTCAGTGGCGCGTGGTGGAAATTGCTGCTGACGGAGTAAGAGAAATATATATAAGATTTTGCCATGTTTTATGTAATTTATTTCTTATGAAGTATTTCTCATTGAATTTTAATGGTGCTAAATGACCACCGATGTCGACGCAACTTATATATCATACTAATACAAGTAGTAGTTTTGTTGTCAAGATAAAGAGGAAATTCATAAAACCATCGCCTGAGAATATTATTGAAAATTACAATTGATTATCTCAAATAATGCCAGTTGGTGAATCTTAAAGAGCAATTTTCGAACATTATAATTAACTTTTAGATTTTTGCCGAAACGAGATCATTGTACTTTTAAAGTGTTGTATATTTATTAAACTATTAATAAAAGCTTTAATCTGTTGGTTGGTTTGTTGGTTGGAACGCTACATGAGATTTCCCATAAGAGGGATCGTAAATATACCTCTTTCACACTTGCAGACTTATTTTCTTTTGCAAAATTTAATTAGAACTAATAAACTCACAATTTTCGGATAAGAACCATTTTAAAGCAAATTAAACGAAGATTCTTATTCTTATTGTCGAATTTTGTTTTCGAATCGAATTCGCTCACATTAAGCTCAAATATTCGAAAATTTGTCAAAATTTTGCATTTTTATTGAAACGTTCCCTTGGCGATCAACAGAATTGTTGTTCATACAAAAAATCAACATATCTGGTGAGTCCATAATAGTCCATTTTTTGGAATAAAACGTTAAAGATGTTGCTAACTTAGTTTAAAAGTTGTACACTCTTATTGTCTTACTATTAAATATAAAAAAATATATTAAAGTGAAAACCTGTTCATCTATCTTATCTAATGTTCGTATAAGTGTCAGATTTAGCTCACTTCCTTCCAATATAGTTGAATATATTAAGTTCCAATTTTTCCGTTGAATTTCAACGGGCATTTACACTAGTATTATAATAATTCGTTCCAACGTGTGCGCCTATTAGCTTCGTTCTTTCCGTCCGTCCGTACGCATGCTCGTTCTCAGCTTTCACCCAACGGATTTTAATTAAATTTGGTATTTAGGACATATGGCTAAAGACAATCAGAAAATGTTAATAATGATTCACATCAGGGGTCCCACTTGACTGGAAAAAAACTAACTTAACCTCATACCTCGTAAAGTATTCTTGCCAAATACATTTCTATCGTAGGAGTAGCCGTTATCAAGAAAATCTAATAAGAATGTCGTAATTCGGTTTGAACATAGAAAAATTCATCCCTTATTATTTGTCAATGAAAAAATCTTCGTAGTAAATAAGAGAACAGATTTGCTGTAAAATACCCACTGCCGCAGCACTACCTGTGTCAGCAAAATGAACTACTGTAGTACGCGTTTTTTTAAATGCTGCCCATATGAACTTATTTACCTTTATTAATATTTGTGATAGTAAAAAGAGATAATCCATTAAAAATGGAGCCACTTAACCCAATCGGAGGGAGGAAATAGAACGATTCCAACACCCAGACACTTAACCCAACCCCGAGAGGATCTAGAACCCCAACCCAACAGTAGTTCTTCGTAGGTGTCATATCAAATCTAAGCCGTAAATAAGATCTGCTGTAATTACGAAAATGTGTTTAATTTACATAGGTGCGCATGCAGAATTTTGTAAGCGGAAGGAAATGGATCTACTCGCGTAATTTTCGCACGATATTTTTACGCTAAAACAAGGGTGGGGCAAATGTGCGGTTTTCCCCTATCATATGACAGGGAACGTGTCAGAAAAAAATCTTTTATTCCATCCTCATGGTTCAGGTGGGGCAATTACGTGATGGAGGCAATTAGGCGAGTAAATACGGTATCTACGACGAAGAAAAGAAAATAAACCTAAATATTACAACTACTTAACTCAAGTGAGGTATGTTTTCAACAATTTTCGATTGTTTGATTAATTACAACTGATTAGAAAATAAATCGATAAATGAAAATTTAATATTTCTCTGGCCATCATTTCCGATATATCGGTTTGAAGAATTTAATCGCAGTTTCTTAAATTTCTTAAATATGTTTATTAATCCACCAACTGTGGGGGAAGAGAAATTTTTGGTAGACAGAGATATATTCGGGAGGTGGTGTTTCGCCGTTCTATGGCGTGCCTTCGTTCAAACTATGTTGTCATGTTTCAAATGCCCTATCGCACGGAATGTGCCTTTTTGCAATGCACTGTATATCTCATTCTTTGCGTGGTTGGACGCCAAGATCGAAAATAGCATTGAGTTTAACCGAGAATTTCGAATTGAGCAAGATCGCTACAAGGGAGTACTATTGTATGCTCGAAATTTAGCAGGGCGCCAGTTCTTTATTTAATTCGTTTCATAAACAATCTAATTTTCTGTTTGTCTGTCTATGAAAACCATGTAGAGTAAGTATTCCACTAAAAAGTTTGTTATACCAAACATCGAATGAGCTTCAATTTCTTTAAAAACATTATTTGCAGCAAAAACTAAGTAGTTTTCTTGTATTCCATTGAAATTCATTTAAATTAAATGTCTAAAAATTAATTGAGGGTTTCCATTTTTATCGGTTAATTACCGGTTAGCCGATGACTTTTGACCAAAAACCGGTTAGCGAAAATTACGGTTAATTGGATGTCCTAAGTATAACTGCCACGTGTCTAGTTTTACTCACAGCTATCGCCAAGCTTTCCATTCAGCAATGCATCCATTGACTTAGTTGCATTGACAAATGGGAGATAATTTATGCAATTTGAATTGCGCAGCTTTTTGTTAAAGTTTTAATTCGGTCACATCTTTAGTCACGGATTCTCTCCTCCAATCTCTGAATCACTACACCTTCCCCTTTCATGCCATCCCTTAAAGATATGGAGTCCTAATTTGAATAGCACACATTGCGACTAAATTTGTTTGTTTAGCTGACGCATCTGTTCTTATTTAGGGCCCTGCTCGGACCTCTGTCGACTTGGCTTATTAGGAAGCCGCTCATCTGTGACCGTTATTTCGCGTCTTCGATTCCAGAATCGTGACCTCTTGGCATGTTGTCTTTAATACGAAGAAGTGGATTTTATTCTTTTTCGCCTTTAATTGAAAAATATCTCTAAAAATTTCATTAAGATGCCATGTAGCATAAATAAAATTTCAGGGCTTGTAACAAGTTTGAACGAACACGATGTAAAAATGCATGCAAGTATGGTAACAGGAAAAATTGAATTGGCGTCGTTTGATAATTGTTGACGATGCAGATCTTGACTGGTTTTTACAATTTGAAAAATTGACACCATTTCGAATCGTAGACGAATAGATTTCCACGTAACAAGTGGACCTATTCAACTTTTCCTCTATCCGCTGTATATCAAACGGAAGATATAAATATACTTACAATTTTTTAAGTCAAGTAGGGAGACAGAAATTTATTTTTATCGGTAGATGTAATTCGACGCAAACTTTGAAATTTTCTGCGCGAATGCGAACGTAAATTGAAAATTTCCATTTATTTCAATGACAATTATGTATTGTGTCACAGATTTGTGCTTGGGTCGTCGCCATTCTCGTTCCTACATCTCCCCGCACATAAAGAGCAAAAGTTCCTAGACTCTGAATTCTCGTTATAACTGACTCTGACGGTATATCCCAATACAGAGTCGAAGCTGGATAACTCGAAGGGAAGAAGGGAAAGTTTGAATTGCCGGAACTTTTGAGTGATAGAACATATCGCATAAGAAGAAGAAAAAGGAAAAATGTCTACTTCGACTTGCAGAAAATCTTATTTGTAGAGATTCGATTATATATATATATCGTGAAAGAACAAGATTTTTTTAAAGAGGAAGGTTACAACAATGCATCAAAACTTTTGCTGGTTTGCAAGCTTCCTTTTCGGAATCGTTTAGCTTATCCATTAAATATTTTCCTCGGCCGTATAATTGCTGAGATGACAAGTAATGTTTTACTTTCAAAAGAAGAATTTTCGAAAAACATGTGTCGAGGCGATCCTAAATCCCAAATACACGCGCGCGCACACACACATGTGGATTTATTTATTTGTGAGGCTGTGTGGATGTGCATGGTAAATATTATTCATTATTTTTTCTTTATCTCATACGATGTACATATATAGAGATAGTATTGTAATAGTTAAAACATTTTATCTCGAGATTTTGATGGCTATGCACGTACTAGGTTCCCCTGCGTACGAAAAAGTGATTTTTATAGTTGTCTTTGTTATCTGTCGCATATTCGTAAATCTCGGTGCTAAACCGTTCAACAGAATCTGATGAACTCTCGTATATTTGTAGGAAATTGCTTGGAATAAAATACTCGTGGGAATGAATTTTATCGCGCTACTATGGATGGTAGTAGATTTTCTCTAAATGTTTATTTGTTGTCATAAACAATACTATATGAGCCATATGTCTAAGGCGATAACCAAACAACGCTCGATAACATTAAAATACAACGAGTTTTACGACCAGCTACCGCGGTGCTCTCCCCACCCCAGCGTCGGGATCATTATTGTTGTCACGAGGGAATGTTTTCCGCGCCTGAACACGCAACAATGCAACCGCTGGCATTTTATTGTGTATACTAGAAGCATACGGATGCGAGAAAGTTTGCGCGATGCATTTCGCACCTATTTTTTATTTTATTTTTTAACTCTATGCGTCGCATTCGTGTTCGATCGTCCTACATAGATAGTTCAGATTTTGTCGTTTATTTGCCTTCTCCGCATTGCAGCCTCGGATTCGCCTCGTCGGGAAGCGACTCGTGGACAACAGGTCCGGTTTGTAGCGATCGGATAAGGCCGACGATATGAATCCTCTTCTTGGCACAGGACGACACACACAAAAAACTTCCTCCGCGCCAAAGAAAAAGAAAATCGGGAGAGAAAGGGGATATGGTGGGACCCGTGGGGTGGAGTGGGACCCGTGGGGTGGAGTGGAAACCGTGGGGTGGAGTGGGGCCCAGGGGGTGGAGTGGAACTCGTGGGGTGGAGTGGGACCCGTGGGGTGGAGTGGAACCCTTGGGGTGGAGTGGAACCCGTGGGGTGGAGTGGGACCCGTGGGGTGGAGTGGGGCCCAGGTGGTGGATCGGTCGGTCGATGAGCCCTTTTATCGCCCTCTCAGTTCCTTTTAGAACAGATCCGATTTCGGGTTCGAACCACAAGAAGAAAAAAACAGAACCCTGATGTTTACTCTTGCGTGCGCTCCAAAGAGGCCGAAATACCTTTTTCGACGATCGATCTTCATCGCCGGGATCCTCGGGCGACGTCCCGCTGTGTCCCGTGTCGTTACTTTCTCCATACGCAGTGTAAGAGAACGTACTGTATCGGTGAAAAAAATCGAATTCGAGATTTCAACGGAAATACACGTTTTTTCCAGTTTCCCTGAACACGTTTTCACTGTGGTTTGTAAAGATGGTGTGTGTGTGTATGAAAGGAATTTTGTGGGCGCTATAGCTAAAAAATTAATAATCGCATCAGTACTAAACTTTATATTTAAGATTTTTAATGGCAATTCAAGGTCTGAAAGGCGTTGGGCTGAAATTGGTCAACCGGAAGTGGGGGTTTTCTCTTTTCATTTTTCCGTGTTATTCGTCTTGTCGGTGGAATGGACGCTGTTTTCCGCGTGCGTGCGAGAAGATTTAGAGATATAGGGAGAAAAGGAAAGTGGCGGGGAGAAGGGGAGGGAGAGATGTGGAGGGAAGAGGGGTTAAAGGGGGGGCGAGGGGGAGGAAGAATTGCAGAACAAATAACACAGGGGGCTTTAACGAAAAAGGGCTGCATGTCAAGAAATGGCCTTTTGCGTTTCATATATATATGCGATGCGAATTTATAACACAGATATTTTTTAAGATGCACTATAAAAATAGTTAATTACAAACAATTTCAACGTGAAATTAACTGAAAAGAAATGACTGAAAAACACGATTTTAATTACAAAAATTCGGGCACCTTCTCTGTCATACTAAAGCATTCAAATCACGCTTTCTTTACGCACATAGTATAAGGACAGACGACAATGCAACCTCAAGTTTTAAGTATGACACGGTCGGCAAGGCAACATGTCGTGAAAAAGCTTAAATTTTTCCTTACCAATGAATATGATTTAAACGTATAACTTGAGCGATTTCGAATCGTAGGCGAAATTAGACGATAAGAATAAGAAACGTTATTTATTTTGGTACTGTTCCATTATGACCCCGAAATTTTTTTATTTATTTATTCTTCCCTGCTACCATGATGACTCCGAAAATTATCACGTCGCTAAGGTCACGAGTAACAGATGAGGGAACTACGTTTTATTTGTAGAACGAGTTGGTTTGGATTGATTTTTACATCGATGAAAGATAAGATAAAAAAATAAATCAACATGCATTTTGATAACATTTCAAATGTAAAGAACGAGTTCGTAACAAAAAAGCAAATTAACTCAAAAAATACATAATAATTTTTTAACATTTAATACAGTTATACTGATTGTGAGATGAAGGATAAAACTCGGCGATATCTTTTAGTATAGCATTGAAAGGATTGCTTCCTAAACGTTTCTGGCGCCACACAAATTCCATAAGGTACGAGAGACAATCATTCCTCCATCCGTGCCGTCTTGTCTCTTGCTCCTTTCTTTGGCGGATTTCCATGATGTTTAGATTCGTTGTGTGTTGACTCCACTCTCGGGATCTACAAAATTCTGCGAATGGTTGACCGTTTGATGACTAAATTGATCATGCCCATTAATTTATGTGATGATTCTATGTATAAAATTTGGTTGAAATCGGTTCAGCCGATTCTTCCCTGATTTATGCGTACGGACGGACGGACATCACGAAGACCATGACGAAAAGCACTAAAAATTGATTTTTTGCGTGTAATCTTATGGAAAAGAGAAATTATCCTCTGGAGTCGAACCGAGGCCTTTTTTGGGAATTTTTTTCGTAAATGGCTTTTCCTATAGAAAACAATGTTTCTGCCAAATTTCAATCTTCTACCTAGTGGGAAAATTTGTTAAAACACGTCAAAAAGATCGCGTTCGAGCTTCAGATTTCCTTCAGTACGTATCAAAGCAGCGTTCCGTCGGACAGACAGACTAACAGAATAAGGATATATTATATACATAATAACCTTATTCTGTCCGTCCGTCCGCCGTAACGCTCTATAGAATCCCAATAAGAGAACACAAAAAATACCATTCTTTCACTTGCAAGCTTTTTTTCTTTGGAAAAATTAAATTAGAAGTAATTGACCTACGATCTATAGACCCTTTTAAAGAAAAATAAACATGGATTATTATTGTCAACTTTTGCCTTCGGTTAGAAATCGCTCAAGTTATACGTTTAAATCACATTCATTGGAAAATTTTAAGCTTTTTAAAGATACGTATGTTGCCTTGCCGACCGTGTCATTGTTAAACCTCGAGATTGTATTGTCGTCCTTATACTATATGCGTAAGGAAAGTGTGCTTTGAATGCTTTAGTACGAGAGAGAGAAGCGCCCGAATTATTTATAATTAAAATCGTGTTTTTCATTAATTTCTTTTCAGTTAAATTCCTATTGAAATTTTTGGCAATTAATTATTTTTATAGTTATTTTCATAGTTTTTTGCAGTGCATCTTATAATTAACCGGAGTTATAAATTCGCACCGCATATATGAATCACGCGAAAAGCCATTCCTTGACATGCAGACCATTTTCGTTTACATTTTAAAATTATTTCAAGGATGAGGCATTTAACTTAGATATGCGAAGAGAAGAATTTAAATCTCATTCGCAAATCTCCAAAAATTACGTTTTAATACGATTTTTCATGTTTTCACGCATTTTTTAAATATTGAACCACTGTTGTCCCAATTGTTGAATTCTATTCTTGGCCTCGTAATAAATGCACCAATTTAGTGCTTTAACACGGGTCAGCCTTTTATACATGTGTAGAACTTATTTACTGAATCTATTAAGTAATTAGAGGGAGGAAGGAAAAGAGAATGGGAATGAGCAGAAAATAAGAAAGGAGAAGAGGTCGTAGCATTTGTATAGGATTAAAAGGATCTGCAGTACAAAAATAACAATAATATATTATAATTGATTATACAAAATGCCATACTATTGAATCATGCGCCATTGCCAAATGGTGGGAATTCATAAAAGTAAATATAGGTCACGTAATTTTTATTGGAATTCTTCAACTGATAATACAGCAAAAATTTTGAACCGAATTTCAAATAGGATTTAAAAAATAACATTTTATGGCTTTTATTTAAAGATTTTTTAATAAAGTGATTTTTCTGGAAAAATTTCAAAACTAATATAGTTAAAAGAAAAGTGCGATATAAAAGTATAGTTAAAACTCATTGCAGTTAATGTAAGTATTTTGTTAATAGTAAGTAAGTTACTACACAATTTTCCTTTGATGGTAAATTGACAGTTCGTTCTCATTTTATCCTGTATTTTTACGAGTTAATAAGAGTAAAATAATTAATTTATTAAGTTAAATTCTATACGTTTTAAATAACTTATAATTTGCTTAAATATTTCAAGTAAGTTTCAGCTACTTCTTCACTCATTATATCTTATTATTTCGATTTTCCACTTCTTTTCAGAAAATATTTGGATAATCATTTGGCATCTCTACCAATAATTATTTAAACAGTATAATTAAAACAAAGATAACTTTCAAAAACTCTGATTTGATTGTGCATGAAAGCCAAATCGGATAGTTGCATATCTTACTGATTTTTCATATCGAAATCCTATATATTTGGAATACTTTTATGATAATCCCGTCATATTTGACGCAATTACGCTAGTACGTATATAATAGACAATGTATGTACTTATGGTAGGTTGCATTTCCATTCTAAAGCCATCTTATTCACCTTTCGATAATTATCTTTGACGATTAGGTAAGCCGATGGGTTAATAAAATTCAAAAGTGAACATTGCTTGAAGGCTCGGATTTGACTCCAGAAGACGGTTATATTTTCCCATAAGTTTACACGGGATTTTCGATTTTTCAAGGTGCAAGATTTTATTCCTTCGTTCATCAAAATACGTCCATATAAACCAATCTTCATTTTTGCTTTATTCTACGGCTAAAACTATTAAATATCTTCTTCTTGCGACGTTTTGATGTTTCACGAAAGAGTTTGACAGAAATACGCATTACTTTTCGGATTTTTATGGCTTTTTCGTACTCTTTCCGGGTGTTACCAAGGCGATCCGCATAGTTGCCTCAGATTCAATTAGCGTTTGTTAAGCCATCAAATAAACGAAAGAATAGCGTTATTCGCTTCGCTCATTTAATGGAGTGTCGAAATTATTGTTGTAGCTACGTCAAACTTAATAGATTGCAACGTTAATAATTTCAGATAATTATTATTCAGTAAACTGCGTGTGGACCTGTGGAAGTTTTTAACGATTGACTAAAAGAAAAAATCTTCTTTATTTCAATACTGGAATATTAATTTTTCGTAAGTAAAATCATTATATTCTACATATTTAATGTTTGTTAACGCAAATAGGTCTACGCATCAGTTTAAAATTTATTATAAGGTGAATATGGGCTATTATTAATACTTGAACAATTTGTTGATAATAATTCAAAAGTAAAATATGAAATAAATGGTTGAATTAATTGCATATAAACAATCGCATACCTATATTTCACTAAAAGGAAACAATCGGACAGTATTAATAACATAAAATTATGAAAATAATTGCTGTGTATCATAATTTTCCTCTCTAAGATGACCTTTAAACATTCAGATTCCTGACTGACTTAGCAAAATTACTAGTTAAAACATTAAATTAGTGATTCTACGCCGTTCATGTTAGAGCAACCAAATCCGTCTGTTTGCACATTTTCCCTTCAGAAGGATTTTAAAAACCCATTATTAACTATTCACATATACGGGTCCGTAACTACGGTGAATTTTCATTTTGTGTACATTGCTTCAATAATTAAAGCGAAATGTTAAAACGTTCAATTTACTTTCGAAAATGGATAAAGATAATATTACAACTGCTTGACTGCGGTGAGATGGTTTCAAATTTTGATTAATTTTTTGTTTTACTTTGTTCCAAAAACACTATCTGACGCATCAATTCTCCCGTTACTTGTTTTCCCTTTGCCTTTTGCCCTGATTGCCTCGATTCCCATTTTCATGAAAAACCGTTGGTTGGAAGGCGAGATCGAACATGCGTACGTATGGACAAACGGAAGCTAATAGGCGCTCTGGCCGGGAGCGAATCGCGCCCAAGAAGAAATGAAATTTTATCGAGAAAAAGGCTATCTATAAATATAACTCGGTAGACCATGAGGCAACAGTGCGCGGCGCGACGAATTCTGGCTTGTTTGTTTGTTTGTAAATAAAACGCCATCTCGTGGGATCTTCTCCGTCAAGTCTCTCTTCATCTGTTTGTGTCATACTTTCTGCTTGTATAATTTTCATGACATGCCTTGTTCCTTTTTTTCCCGTCTCATTCATGGTTTTATTCTCAGACTTAAACTGTCGGTCCACTTATTTTAGCGACTGGCGCCATTCCATCAAAGTTGCGACAGACATCCAGAATGATAATAAAAAAAATGGTCATCGTGTTTTATGCCGCGGCGGCTTTCGTTGGGCCCGTTGAATTCGCAAGAGCGAGCGGATGACATTGGTGACGTGCAGATAAACCTTTGCCGATTTAAGCCGCTTTCGGGTTTTTAATCCACACTAAGCGAACTTGCGCTGACTGACTTTCCTAAATATCATCCGGCAGTTGATGGCCATGCGTGTCTGCATAGCAGTGGACATAGAACAAGGCGAGGTCCTTCATTTCGTTAATGTTGACGTGTTACGCAAGTATTTCTTGAACTGAAGAGTAATTTATATAGACTGATTGTTTACGTCAGATTCTAATTGTTGATTAATGTTGATCTCATAATTGTTTTGATGGACAGTTTTGGCTTACGGATATTAAAATGAAAATATTTTCGTAAAATGATAAATGGCCGAGTGCCAAGCGGTTTGAAATATTCACCCGATTAATCGTATTTCGGTATCGATATAAATAGTCCGTATGAAAGGCTGCTTTCGTGGAAAAAAGTGCGAACATGGAAGCCACGAATATAGTGCATAGGTGCTAAAAGATTAAGAGAAATATATTGGGAGAACGAAATGTTTTTATTTATTCTCGATACTTTTATCAGCCCTCATTTCCCTCTTCGTTTTGGGGCCATATCTTAATCGCAATATTGCAAGTAAGTGTTAAAAGATTTCGTGTGATTGCAGCTAATTACACGCGTACGAACACGAGAGGCGAGTCAAGAGACACCCTTGGGTCCTTCTCCGCGTGCATCGCAGGATCCCTTCATCTGCACCATGTTCTTATCTCGTTGACCAGCGAGTGAGCTGTCGGCGGCGCGAATAAGCGAAATTCAACTTCAGCGAACATTTTACAATTGCTACAATAATTTCTGCGCGAACACTGTAACGCGCGAAAATCGAGGGATTGATGTAATTCGTAATTTTAAAAATAAGTATTATCACTTACCCGAACGTCCACCATATGTCGAAGCACATCACGTTCAGCCACGACAAGGCCGCCATGAATGTAAACAAGATTGAGAAGCCTGAAAGATAATAAAACCGTAAATAAATCGAATGTTTCGCAATTTTTAAAACGATGGGTAGTTATTTGGAAATTGGAGACTTGAAATTTATCGACATGATAGCAAAGGGAAAAATTACAGCCGCGAATTTGTCGATCAAAGATGCGTTTTTATATGCGTTCTTTGCAGGAAGTGGACGCTTGTAATGGAGGTCTTCTCCGTCCGCACGTTTCAACTCGGGAACACCGGGCGTACTTTGATGGAACTTCGTATCGGCAAGTATTACTAAAATTTGTCGACCGATTCCAATTTTGGTAAAAATCGGTCGATAATAACGGCCACTTTACATGACCTACATGTAGTTAGTTAACAATGTTCCTTTGTTTCAACTCGGGAACCGCTATACGTATTTTAATAAAATTTCGTATTGGGAAATCAATTTTAACCAAATTTAATATTTGTAATGAACACATACTAGAAACCATAATAGCCTATTTGGACCGCAATTAAAATTTAACTCTTTCAGTAATTATGGATTCGGAAGGAATTGGCTAAATGGATTTCAACTAAATTCCATATATAAGATTTTTGAAACATACCATAATGAAATAAAGATGTTTAAAGTGGAGCCAAAGAGCAGGGCTACCAAAATAAAAACAAAAATAATATTTTTACACGTATTTCTAGAGAAATGGCAAAATGGATTTTAACCAAATATGGTATATGTAATCTTCATATAAATAAATAATTAAAATAGCATATATCAACCAGGTCGTCCAAACAGTGCTACCAGAATATCTGGGTTAGGATTTTTCTGCAACTATGAATTTGGAAGGTATTGGTTGAACATATTTCAAAGAAATTTCGTTTTTAGGGTGAGTATAGAATGGGAAAACCAGATATGTTTAGAACGGATTAAAAAAGCAGGCCTACCTCAGTATAAGGACATATAATTTCCCGATTTAAAAACAAATACATTAGTATACGATTATACTACGGCGAATTTGACGAAAAGCACTTCTGTACCACGGAATACCCGTATACATCCTTCTTGTTAGTGCTTTTCGTCATTGCAGAAAAGCACTATTATCTTCTTGATGTCCGTCCGTACGCATATATCAGGGAAGAATCGGCATAACCGATTTCAACCAAATGTAATACACACAATACACATATAAATTAATGACCAAAATGACATATTTGGACCAGATCGACTAAGCAGGGGTGCCACACTTGCAAAGTTAAACTTTTCGGTTATTGTGAATTTGGAAGGAATTGGCTACACCGATATCATCGAAGTTTTGTAAGAATGAAGTGTGCAACATATAAAAATAAAATGAAGATTTTTAGTATAGTTATAGAAATCAGGGCTACCACAATACAATAAATAAAAAACATTCTTTTTACACATATTTGTGTTGAAATGTCCAAATCAAATTTAACCAAATTAAATGTTCATAATGTACACATTTATATAAAACAATAATAGCATATTTAAAATGAATCAGCCAAACAGGGGTGCCACATTTTCAAATTAAATTCTTTTACTTAGTATGGAGTTGGAAGGAATTGGCTGAACGGATTTCAATTAAATTTTGTATATAAGATTTGTAGAATAATGAAATCGACACGTTTAAAGCGGAGCTAACGAGCAGGGCTACCTCAGTAAAAAGTAAAATAATATTTCCTGTACACGTAATTCTAGAGAACTAACGGCATGGATTTTAACCAAATATGATGTGCATAATCTTCATAAAAATAAATAACAAAATTATTATTTTTCAACCTGGTCGACTAAACAGGGCTACCACAATATCAAGGATAGATATTTTCTGTAACTATGAATTTCGAAGGTATTTGCTGAACTGATTTCAAAAAGAAATTTCGTTTTTAGGGCGAGTATAGAATGACAAAACGAAATGATCATGTCTAGAACGGATCTAAAAAGCAGGGCTACCGCAATATAAGGAAAAATAATTTTCTGATTTCAAAGCAAATACATTAGCATACAATAATACTACGGCGAATTTGACGAATAGCACTTCTTTACCACGGGAAACTCGTGAACCTCCCTACTCGTTCACTTAACGCTGTGTGTGTGTGCACACGGAAGGAAGTTAACGTATTTACGTAATTGTAGCTAATCATGTATAGATTGGTTGCAACATAGATTGTTCACTTGGAACCAATAAACCATTTGCCGTTCTTAATTGTGCATACATATGGTGGTAGTTTATTCTTTTATTATATAAAAAATTCTGTTGGTTATGCCCAAGAGAAGAAACTAACAGTAGAAGAGCTCCCTGTCAGAATGGAAGAAAACAAATGATTTCTGAGCGGAAAAGGCGACGATTTGAGGGCCCCGAATACAGGCAACCGGAGCAAAAAATATACACAAAAGCTCACAAAATATTTTTCCTCGATTCTAATAATAAATTTTAATGTTGGTTATAGTAAAAAATACCCCACGAAGTAAGCATAATGACATAAAGTACTATTCTTTAAATACCCTAAAAAAAACTCCACAGCAATTTCGAACTTTCAGAAATATCAAAGAACGCATTTCGGAAACTCTTGTGTACTCCGACATTGAGTACATCTTTCCATTCTTGTTTCAATAGTGCAGTTGTTGCTCGTTGATAAATAGTTCAAGACATTTTTATCTAGTATCAATTCCCATGTAACGGAGTTAAACTAAACGTAAGCTTAACCTTCTCCAGTAAGTTTTATGATAAATTAACATGCATAAAGTCAAACTCGCCGAAGACCACGCTCTCCATTAATCTAACAATTATAAAAGGTTACTTCTGTCCCTTGATCCAATTGTCCATTTGTGGCTCCCTCTGTCACGCTATGAAAATCCGAATAACTCGATAGTGGAACGAGATACATTTTTGAAATTTGGCAGGAATGATCGATTCACATATTGTAAGTTGATGACGCAAAGAAATCTCGAAAAAAGTTCTAGGTCGACTCCAAGGTAGGCATTTCCATTTCTCATATGAAAACACGTAAACATCGACTTTTTGACTTGCAGGCTTTTATTCTTTTTGAGATCTAAATTAGAAAAAATTAACCTATGATCTTCGAATCTAGCCCTTTTAAAAGAAACAACTATGAAGTTTTTTATTCTGTTCATATTTTCTCGCCTACAGTTCGAAATTTCTCATGTTAAACGTTTAATTCACATTTTTTGGGGAAATATTGGCATTTAATTGGGATGTTGCCTTGCCAACCAATTACATTGTTAAACCTCGAATTCCTATTGTTATTTCAATTCTTATGGGTACAATTAGTACGAGAGAGAAGGAGAGAGAAATTATTTTCATAGCAACCAATGTAAACAACATTCGTTGCGTTATTTACGAGAAGGAATACATATGAATGTAGAACATTAATCATTCGCATATTAAAATTAGGTACTTAGAATCATCGTAGGAGTTCAAAACTTGAAGCAATGAACGCCTAAAAGAATGAAAAATTGTTTTCTTGCCATCCAAAGAAAGTCAAGGTATATTTATATTCATTTTTTATTTCACAAAAAAATTTCCCGTTGAATTTCAAAAGTATACGACTCAAGATTATACATAGTACATAGTTAATTAAGAGCAAATTGTCATACATTCCCTAATTGTGAAATGTGTTATATTGTTTCATACCTCTTTGATGTTCCATTATTATCTTGTCGGCGCTTTCCTCTTTACCAGCTTGCATAAGAATCAAAGTAATGAGAGGGTCGCAATTTATTAACTATCATGCAGCATTCTTGGTCATTTTAAAGTCTAAAATTAATGCATGTAATTTCATGAAATTGAATGTGGACTTAAGTTTTAAATTTATTTTTTTTAAGACACAAATTCCAGACGAATGTGAATCAAAACAAAATCTTATATGTCAGACAAACGATTAAAACACTTTTACAAGGAATCTCAAATTCTTATATCCTTCCATGAATTTTATCACCGAGTTTATTATTATTTTATTGTAAAATAAATCATGCAAGTGCGGCATTCAAATCATGGCTTATCGTTTAGAGTATAATGACAACCATCCCGAACGTGTAGCATATTCTCCAAATTTTCACCAAATTGTTTTTGACTCGCACGATATTTTATTTCTACGGTTACACAGTAAAACTCGCACCTAACGAATTTCTCTTTATAGGTTCAATAAATTTCGAACTTCACCTCTCTTCCATTCTTTTAAATTCCCTCCGAGGAACACGAGATGCTGAATTTATTTGTTCGCGAATTTCGGAAGGATCCTAGGTTTTGCCTATAAACTCTTGTAAAAATCGCGTTATTTTCGGAAGATGAAGTTTTCTCGCCGTGCATTTGTTCCGCCGAAGCGGATTTGATTCTGTTTATTTTACATTGGGGGTGGGCGGGGGGGCTTCGGTCTCCCGTTACCAGGCTATTCAGCAACGCCTACTTTCCATAAATGTTTACCATTTCGCTTGTGTTTATGCACGCATACCCTTCGCTTCCAAGTTGGAATTTCCGTAAAATGTGATTTCCGCCCGAGACCGCGTTAATGTCATTGCAGAGGCGGGATCACGTGAAGCCGTGACCTTTTAGTATGTTGCGAACAATAGCGGATTAGGACATTTCCCGCCCTTGGACCAAGTTACTTGTCAGCCCCTTTTTAAATTTTTTTTATTCCATTAATTCATTTGGTTTATATATTATATTTTAGCACTGCATATAATTTTCAAAAAAGTATTTATTTGGTTTTGCGATATTTACTCTAAATAAAAAATATTTACAATTTTCGTATGTAATTTTAATCGAATATTCGATTTGGTATTGAAATGTTTATTTAAATGAAAAATTATTTATTTATTTCGTCTTGCTTTTCTTTCTGCGTACTATTCAACTGTGTTATAGAAGTCGATATTTTTAGAATATTCAGATTCAATTGACAAAATAGCGAATGCACTTAAACGATCTTCAGCCATTTTTGATCAAGTAATTACTTGATGTAAAAATATAATTTGGAGCCTTCGGCGTAAGGTATGGAATATAAAAAATAAACTCCTGAAGGGTAAAATTATCCCGAGAAACAATCCCTCGTCAATAAGGAGGAAATTTAAAAAATTTAAAATTAGTTACAGGTTTAAAGGATGAACGTCTGCAGGGACCTGTTTGCCTAAAACTGGTTAAAGGAGAGGAGAGGAAAAGGAACAGACACACACACGCCTGCACATTCACTCGGGAACTCGGAAGACGCTAAATACGCATTTCGAGAGCCACGCTCTCATCTTCGCTAGCTAAGATAGTATGACTGTTGTTCGTGTTATCTGGAGTATTTAAACTTTCTTGGTAGGAGTGGAGGGAGGGAAGGGGGTTATTATGATTACGTATTATGATGAAATGGGGAGTTTTGCTAAAATTTATCGACCGATTTCAGTTTTGGTCAAACTCGGCCAAAAATTACGGCCACTTTACATGACCTACAAATAGTTTACAATGTTCCTTTGTTTCAACTCGGGAACTGCTTGACGTATTTTGATGAAATTTGGCATTGCGGAGTTTTGCTAAAATTAATTGACCGATTCCAATTTTGGTTAAAATCGGACAATAATTACGACTACTTTACATGATGAACTGTATGTATTTTACAAAGTACCTCGCTTGCTTCTCGTTAAATTCTCATCTGAGCGAAAAATATTGAGAACATTGTGAAATCTCAAAGAACGCATTTGGAAACTCTGTCTACTCCGACATAAAACCCGGGACTTCAATCTTCGCCAAATAAAATATAGCGCGGAGGTGGGCCCTGGCAGCACGGGCCCCATACCCAGTTTCATGAAAGTCGGTCCACTGATGCAAAAGTTGTTAGTGGGGGACACACAAACAGACAGACAGGACCATTTCAAAAGGCTATGTTTCCTTTGGAAACCAGCCTAAAAATCGATACCTTATAATGTCGCTGCACGCTAAATTGTTATTTTTCGAGAAATATGGTTTAGTATTGTTAATGACACCAAGAGTGGATTTTAATAACAATCGCAAGAGCCATTTTTACTTTCTCCATACGTAGGGCAGGGGAAAGCATTTTTTTCATGAAAAAATCGTATTAGAGATTTCAACGGAAATACATGTTTTAAGGTCCCTTGATCACGTTTGGACTATTTTCTTGATTGTGTCTGTAGATGTGTATGTTACCGGAATTTTGTGGGTGCTCTAACTCAAAAATTATTAATCAGGCCAACGCGAAATTTTATATTTAACATTTTTATTAAAGTCGCGAGAGTTGATTAGTTTTTGCTAAAAATCGGTCAACCGAAAGTAGGTATTTACTCTTGTCACATCCGTTATTTTGAAATATTTGCTTTAATATTTGATATAAGGTAACTGTATCCAATATGGCCTGCTCCCCAATATGGCCTGCTCCCCAATATGGCCTAATCACCGTATAGACCGTACTTCGTGGCAAAATAGATAGATGGTGGTTGCGGTATATCGGTAGACTGTTAACAACTGTGTTAATATGGAATTCCGCTGGACGCGCTCATTTGGCTGAACTTGCTGGAGTGTTTTGTTTGAGACCAGCGTTTGTGGTTACCTGCATCTAATTTCAAGACGTTGATTAAGTAATTGTTTGTACAGGTAAAAGTTAACTAATTAATTGGACCTTGGGCATTCTGCAAGATAATTGTCTTTACTATTAGTAAAAATTGATGGAATAAAGCGATCTAAAGATCCTATGAAGACAGGCATAAGCTGTAATGTTGGGAATAGTTTTGAAACGAGAAAAAAGTCTGCTATGACCGGGAATCGAACCCGGGTCTTTCACTTGCCGGGCGAATATTCTACCACTGAACTATCTTAGCAGATCAATTTTCTCTACTATTAGTGGTGTGATTGGTTTGGCAATTCATTAAGATGTCATGTGGTTCCAAATGAATATGTTTTACTGGTACAAGTCTCCCCATTACGGCCTACGTAGGCCATATTGTCCATTTTGTGATCCTTAAATAATGGCAATGAATTTTTTGAATGATTTTAGATCTCATTTCGTTGTTCATTTCTTTATTTAAATTAAATTTTGACCTCATGTGCCTAAATATTTGGTGGTACGATTTTGACCTATGTAAAATTAAAATCTTGACTTTTATTCTCATTTTTTAATTTTTTTCCTACTGATAATTTATTGTAACCATTTTTGAGCAACCAAGCATTAGAATTTGGATACAAGTACTTGATGAATATTTCAGATTCTTGTTCTCTTATTTTTTGAACAATAACCCAATAGGCCATATTGAGATATATAAGTTCCTAATATAGCCTAACAGTACCGTTTTGCAAAAATGATAACCAGTAATTCCATGTTGAGGCGTTATAGTTGTAATTTTTTCTGTTTACATAAATAAACTGTCTAAGAATACATTATTACATTTGGGAAAGCTGCATAAAAAATTAATAAAGCTTAGCTAGACCATATTGGGTAGATTTACCTTATGTAAAAACGTATTGGTATAATAGTTGTAGGAAATTTAATTTTCTACAACCTTTGTTTGAAAGATTTTTCCCATATAATGTATTGTTTAAGAGGTATCTTAAAGCTAAATTTTTTAGCTGCTACAAGCATACCACCTACCGGCGACTATTGTAAACACTTGACGCTTAGTTACGTCTTAGTCACGCTCCTTTTTATTGCATACTTTTATTTAACTTTGTTATATATATATGTATATGTTTCTTTCAAATCATTCTCGCTTTATATCTCTGCCCCTATAAATTCTACAGTGCTGAAATTTCGGGTATATTCTTATTTCAGATGACAACCGACGAGAAAAATAGAAAATCACAAAAAAGTTAATATTTAAGCGGTTTTTTAAACCCCAATGTTCCATTTCAATACTCCATAAGAAAAGCATGGGATTCAGTGCAAGGCTTTCTAAAAATGCATTTTAAAATTACTTAAAATTGGGATACGAATTCGGGAAAAGAACACAGCACACCATATTTAATTCAAGTTGAGGGCAAAAAAATTTATTTTCTACTTTTGAGTACACATAAAAGTGTGTATACCTGCTGAAAATTTTTAAAAATATTTTTATTTTCTTAACTGTTGGAGCTTTGTGGCTAGATCCAATATCAGAAGGCTATGGTTTGAGTTTATTTCTGTTCTTTGTAGTCTTTAAAATTTTCTCGCAGTTCCTTAAAATATTTATTATCATTTAACCTATTTGGAATGTTTAGAAATATTACAGATATGGAGAAAGTCATGTGGTGGCCACATCAGATTTTTTAATTATAAATTTTGTGGGCGTTTTATGAAAAACTACTCTAGTTAATATTTTCGATTTTTTCCACCTGAGAAAACATTGCTTTAGCCATATTTCTCAACAAAGCAATGCGCTGTCTGGGTAATGTTATGCCCTGCAGTTGGCAATCCTGCATCCAGTTTCACTCCGAAATTTAAGAGGGCGAAAATTGTTGGACGGAAATTTATGTCGTTGCTATCTAGCCAAAAATACGAGCGGTAAAACTTACCGAAAGGAACGCATCCGTGAAAATCCTCTTTGTTCGTGACGTATTATCAAAGATTAGGCGAACCTAATTCTCTATCTTTCCATTGTTATGATTTTTTGATCCCGTTCCATTAACCATCACAATCAGCGATCGTATCTAACGACACCCGTTCGCAACTTAGTTTTAAGACCCCAATTCGTCGCCTTCACGTTCATCGCCGATAAATTCCTTTCCGTTTGCGCTTGAAACAAATGCGCAGAGGCGCGCTGCTTCAGCGAGAGGGAATAAACAGGTACATCGTCGAGTGGATATCACATTTGTTTCCGGAGATAGTAACGGCGGAGAATATTTCTTTTTTTTCTTCCTCCAAAGGCCGAGCCATGAGACGCGCGAGAATGCCATCTGCAACGCACACTTTAAAAACGAAAGAATCGGGTCTGTTTGTTTGTTTGAAAAAGTCGCGCCGTATCTCAGCTGTCCAAACAAATGCGAATCTCGTGGATCTCGGCATCAGACCCTCGTCCATCGTTGTGTTCGGTTCTGGGAAAAACCCGAGACTCTCAAACACATCGGGCTCGCGGCGGAGGATGATCTTTAATGCTTATGAGTTATCCTATCGGCGAGTCGAATTTCGAACGCGAACCGTTTTAGAAAATAATGCGCTCGATTCCTTAGCGTTCGGGACGCAGTACGCCTCGCCTCACACGACACATGGGTTGCTGGAAAAGACCGCGTTGAGTGGGATAGATTTTTCCCCTTGGAATACATGGCGAAACATTTCAGCGCCTGCTACAATTTAGTTACATTTCAGTTTTCAGAATCCCTTCCTTTGTTCTTTCAACTAGTTGAATGCTCGTTCAAAATAGCGACAAGAAAAATATTTTAAGAAGTTTGTATTGGTTCGAAATGATAATAATGATATATACGCATTGGTATTCTAATTTATATTTCAAGAATTCTCAAATCATTTATTGATAATTTCGTGATAAAAGTTATTTAGGAATAACATCTGTCTAACCATGGGTCATTATTTTAAGTTTATTATTTTTCCCCCATATTATTTACATTTCAACGTAAAGCTGACCATGGGCAAAACTGCAAGTTCCAATATGAGAGAAAACCATGAGCATTTAACGACACAAGCATAAACATTTACTGAATAATAATTAACGGTGAGAGTTGGTTTGATTTTCAGTTTTTGCGATCAAACTGCATTATTTTAATGTAACTGAATATATTTTCATACGCCTCTTAGCATTAAAAAGAAAACGCGGAACCCATTATCAACCGAAAGTTATTTAAAACACCTCACCGGAGTTAAGCACTTGCAATGTAATAATTATTGGTCTTAAATTTATTTTGTGTCGCATTAATTATCCTTTTTTCTTTTAACAAACGGAGCGTGTGTATGAAAGTAAATTAAAACGTATTTACACTTAGATGTTATTTTAGCAACGCAAACAATACTACGCTTTCCAATTTAGTTGAAGGCCCAGCATATTCAACATTTAAACTGACCCCTATATCCTCTTGCTAAATCGCCAGAAGCTTCCCACGCACGTGCGCTACATTTTCAATATGTAACTTAATAACAAAAACTAATATCAATTTCTATATTCAATTCTTCGTTTTATTTACGGCCACCGTTTGATAAGCATACGACTCAATGATTTGCAAGATGATTAATTTGAAGAGTGAAGTGTCCAAAGTCAGTTAAGATGTCCAAAGAAAAAGCTTGTTTGGCAATTGTATTTAGCTTTGCTTGTGAAAATAAGCGAAAGAGACATGGGTCCAAGGATTGGTTCCAAAAAATGGGCTAAATGCACTCACGAAAATTTAGTAATTTTTCACTCTGTATCTTTATCAGCTTCAGATTGCTGTTCCTTGTGTTTATCAATTAATACATCGTAAGCTTGGCTCTCCTTATTGCCATCGCTATAATCTTAATTTTTCACAATGCCTGAAACTGCCGCAATAACTCCGTGAATTTTAAGCGTTAGCTCACGAATGTTTGGTCGTTTCTCTATGACGTCTTGATCACATTGAGCAAATATTGTGCAATATTCACCCTAAGTATGTCATTCTTTTTGTATTGCGCAATATATTTCAAACAATCGTAAGCTTTAGTCAATAATTGTGCAAGAATCTCTCAACACTAGTAGTAAACGCACAATAATAATGCGCCATGTTATTGTGCATCTAGGGGGGTATCTTGTCACGAAGATTCTTTTGCCGACAACAATTAAAGAACCATATTTTCTTTTCTTTAGCGATCTAGATAGCAATCAAATATTTTTTTTAGTATAGAGGACATCAAATCCTTTTCAAAAAGTCTTTGAGAGTACATAATTACGACGCATAATTTCGAAGAAAATCGAGTAATTCTCGAGACTGATTTGCTCACAAATCTCGTAAGCAAAAATTAAATTGCACCTGGGCATGAACTCAGGTATTTTGGAGAAAATGATCTCCACTTTGTCCTTCATCTCGAAAAGGCGAGCGAAATGGTAACAAAATTAGGGCAATTTGGTGAATGCCGTCAGGGCGTACACGATAACTTTCGTACGACCGGCTGACGAGCACTACGAAAATAAAATATAGTAGATAATAAATACAGGAAGTCCTCAGTTATCCGAGACTATGCGTTCCTCTACTAGGCGTTGGATAGCGAATCGTCGGATAACGAAACGCATTTTCCCATGCATGTAATAATGGAAGGTAGGTTCACAACTAGGACCAAATACCCTATTTTCACTAAAATAACACAAAATAGCAATCCAAATCACATAATATCTTAAATAAATCTGTAATAACCAGTTAGTGGCTGGACTCCGACGAGAGCAGACGTGCTTTCACTTTTGCTCCCGCTGCTTCGCTCCTACCTGCTGTATCCCGTAGTATAGCTGCCTTTGGCTGACCATTAGTTTTTAAGAGTAGCTGTAGCGATAAGTACCCTTAGTTATTTATAGTTATTGTATTATTCTAATATTATTGTGTTCTTAGATTATTATTACTTCATTTTAATTACAAACTTTACGTAAATTTCCATAGTCTACCTTTATCATTTAAGTTTGCATCCTTAGCAGTGACTTTCCCAATAGTGCAGCCTCCTTAGCTCTAAGTGCTCCCTATTTAGTTTATTTTTAACGTATTTTACTTTATTCTTAGTCTACTTCCTTATTATATCTCTCATTGCCAAATTGAAATCGATACTTTCATATCGAAAGTAAATTCTTAAATAACTAAGCTTATTGAAGGCAAATTGATTATTATTATTATTTATTAATTTATTTACAACCTTCGCCGTATATCTAGTATACTCCTGTTTACTACCTTTCGTGATATAATAATATATATTTACTTGTTTCATTTCCTTCTTAATTTTATAAACCGTCTTTACTATATACTGTGTAATACCACGTTTGTTAGTGTATATGTGCTTAACCATTACTAACGCCTACTTTTAGAAAAAGTTATTGTGATTAATCTTAGTATATAATATCATTTTCTTCTCGTAGATGTAAATTTTAGTGTTAATTCAAAGCAAAGGTCTACTATTTGTGTAGTTTCAGCACTCTCCTTTCACTTCCTTTTAGCCTAGTTGACCTTGACTCATAGCGTGCACGATGAAAAACCATAAATTGTTTGTCTCCCGTCAAGTAAGACCCATACTGCGTGGCTAGCCGAGCTTAGGACTCTTATCGCCGAATTCTTTCCCTTCTTTGTTTACTAAAAGTCAACGTTTATCTTGCCTCAGACCAAGTAACCTATTCCACTTTCGCACCATAGAACGACCCGATTTGCTTTTTTTTATACAGAGTAACTTTTTTTTCATATATATAAAGAGTAACTTTTTTAATATATAAAGAGTAACTTCCAATCATCTACATCTACATATTACCCTGCAAGTCACCTTGACGGTGGATGGCAGGGGGTGCCGCGCACCAAGTTCCTAACTAATTATTATTTACAGTTATCTATTGTGGTCACGTATTGTCCTAGGGAAAAAGGACTCCTTATACCTCTCCGTCCTACTATCTATTTCGCGAATCTTGTCCTCATTATCCCTCCGTCCGATATACGTTGGTTGTCGAATAATATCCTTCATTTCATTTACGAATATCTCCGACCTATATTTATCTAGAAGTTTAAGTCTCGCCTGTAATCTACGATCTTTCAACGATGGGCGGTGTTGATGAATCATCGACCACTCTCCAGGCCGGTATCTACGTCGCATGTTCGAATTATCTCTACCCTGCACTGCTGCTCTGCTCAAGAGATGTGCGTAGTCAATATTGCACGCTTTAACGATTTTCCAGTGATAGTATTTTCGGGCGGGTAGGATTAAATTGAAAAATAAAATATTACATACATCGTGATTCATTGTGTGTGTGTATATATATATATATATATATATATATATATATATATATATATATATATATATATATATCAACATAGGTAGTCTGTTCGTAGACAGGTCCGTGATTATTCATGGTTAAACATGGTTCCCATTTACTCATATTTTCCGCTGTCCTCTTCATATCGTGATAACTCTCTTTCCCTTTCGAATCGTCTATCAACTGAAACCTTTTCCTACCTCTTTTCCTTTTTCCATCTAGTTTTTCTTCTAACACATCTTTAATCAAACTCTCTCTCCTCAGGTAATGTCCAACCCAGTTTGCCTTTCTCTTTCTAATAGTCTGTATAATCATTCGCTTCTCTCCTACTCTTCGTAGCACTTCATCGTTTTTCATCCTATCTGTCCATTTTATCTTCAGCATTCTCCTCCAAGTCCACATTTCAAAGCTTACCAAGTATTTGGAATCATCCTCATCAATCCTAGCGCTTCTATTTCCTTTTTAGTCCTCAAGTACGCACATTAGGTAAATTCAATTAACTTAGTTAGGTATGGCTTCCCATAGGTCTTCTGTTGCTCTTTTCAAAAGCTCTGTTGAATGTGAGCTGCTCCAAGCACGCATCACAGAACTCGAGAGGATTGTGGCGGAGCTCCTCTCTAAGGTTAGGGAGTTGGATGCTGCTCCGAAGGGGGGTGAAGATGTGGGGACCTCCGAGTCGCCTTGCCGTACCAAGGTGGTACCTCGAGCTAGCTCGAGAGCGAAGGCTGGCTGGGTCGTCGAAGAGAGCCGTAGCCGACACTAACCCGGAAAGGGTGGCTTCATCTTCCGAGCCCGACGGGTGGAAGGTGGCTACCAAAGGTCGCGGGAGAGTAGGGCGGCCATGGCGGGGAGACGGGAAGGCGGAAGCTGACTCTATCCCCGTCAGAAACAGATTCGAAGCGCTATCGGAGGATGGTACGACGAATTCTGTGGCCGCATCCGCTCCCCCCGATTCGAGGGATGCCGCACCTAGGGGAGGTCGGGTTGGGAGAGGGGGAATCTTAGTGATAGGTAGCTCGAACGTCCGGCGTTTAGTGGCACCGTTGAGGGAAAGGGCCCGCCGGGAGGGAGATGAGCGGGTGTTCTCCTGGTGTATTCCAGGCGGAACAGTGCCACAGGTGACGAAGGCGGTTCGGGCGGCGGTAAGTGGCACGGGATGCTCCAAGCTGCGGATAGTGGCGCATGTATGCACCAATGACGCTGAGGATCGGGGTTCTGAGGAGATATTGGATTCCTTCGGGGATCTGTGCTCTGAGGTTCACCGACTCCGACGGGTCATGGGTATCGACATGCGCCTGACCGTATGCAGCATGGTTCCGCGGACCGACCGGGGTTCGACGGTTTGGAGCCGAGTGATCGGCTTGAATCGGAGACTCTGGAAGTTTTGCGAGAACATGGGAGTAGATTTCGTGGAACTCGGGCTGGTTCTCGAATCGTGTAGGGTGCCCCTGAACCGATCGGGAGTTCACTATACTGCCGTGGCAGCCCAGAAGGTAGGTGGTAGAATCTACGAGCATTGTAGAGCTTTTTTAGATTAGGGAGTAGGCCAGTGCGTAGGTCAATCTCGGGGTCATCAAATAACTGCGATAGTAGGTCAATACCTAGGTCGACGTTGGGACTCAATAAACTCTGCGCTAACAATAGCAATGATAACGCCGCTCTTAGAAGTCGCACCATCCATAACACAGAAAAAATTCAGAAGCGGCCCGAAAGCGACTCATTAACAATTTTAAATATAAACTGCCGTAGTATCAGGAATAAGACAGCAGAATTTCAGAATTTATTAGAGGAAACTGAGGCAGATATAGTGATAGGCACAGAGAGCTGGCTAACTTCGGATATACACGACCGAGAAATTTTCCCCTTAAGATATAATATTCACAGACGAGATAGGGTAAATAGGAACGGAGGTGGAGTTTTTATAGCGGTGAAGGACACGCTTATCAGTTCGCCAATTGAGTTTACGGAAAACAGAATAGAAAGCATTTGGTGTACAATCAGCAGGGGAGGTTTAGGAAACATCCATGTATGTGCATGCTATAGGCCGCCAGGTGCAGACGCAGAAGAAATTTATGAGCTAGAGGCCCAAATCAACTCAATACAGGTGAAAAATAGCAAAAGTCTTACTATAGTAGGGGGAGACTTTAATCTGCCCTCGATAAATTGGCGCAGTTGCAGCTTCACACCACCCAGTAGAAATCGTGAGTCATGCGAAGCACTAATAGACATCTTCAATAAACATTCCCTTATTCAGGTAGTCAGAGAACCCACGAGAGAGGACAATATATTAGACTTAATAGCACTTAATATCCCTGAACGTGTTTCTGAAGTAGTTATTGAAGAAGGAATCAGCGATCACCGAGTAGTCCGAGTTATCTTGAACATAGCATTCGTAAAGTATCGCAAGCCTAAGCGAAAAGTGTACATATTTAAAAATGCTAACTTTGCGGACTTCAAAGAGAAACTTATTAAAGATTACGCAACTTTCAGAAAATTAGCAAGCACGGAGAACGTTGAGGAAACTTGGAAAGCTTTCTTATCAGTAATTAGAACAGGTATAAATACGTACATACCAAGTAAACATAATGCCGATAATGGAGAACCTAGGTGGTATAATCGGCAGGTTAGATGTGCTCTCAGGAGACAAAGAAAGCTTCACTCAAAACTTAAATGCGCCAAAAATAATATGTCACAGGAGGTAATAAATACAATTTCAAACAAGTACAGAAATTGTCGGACTTGGACTAAAAAGATTATGCGCAAGGCATTAATGAACTTTAAGAAAAAGATTCTCTGTGAACATCTAAACGAAAATCCCAAAATCTTTTGGCCTTATGTTAGAGAAGTTCAAGATCGACGCCCAACCGTAGCACCATTAAGAAACGACAAAGGAGAGGTAGTTTACGATAGCATTGATAAAGGAAACTTGTTAAACTCATTTTTTCAAAGCGTATTTACGACCGAAGTGGAGAAAAGGAAGGTCGATCCACCCGAACCAAGCGAAGAGAAGATGAACGATATACTTATATCAGCGAAAGGTATAGCAGAACAGCTCAAAATCATAAATGCAAATAAATCCCCGGGACCGGAAGAGATACCAGCTAGAGTATTAAAGGAATTAGCGTTAGAAATAGCACCTTATCTCGAAACAGTTTTCAGTAAGTCACTTAGTCATGGCGTTATACCTAAGGAATGGAAATTAGCGTTTATAACTCCGCTACATAAAGGCGGGAAAAAAGACGACCGAGAAAACTACAGGCCGATTTCGCTAACCTCAATATCTTGCAAGATTCTAGAGCACATCATCGTTAGTTCTGTGATGGACTTCTTAGATAGCCAGGACTTGCTCAGTAAATATCAGCACGGTTTTAGGAAGGCAAGATCTTGTGAAACACAGCTCGCTCTCTTTGCACATGATATACTACGATCCGGTGATCGAAAGACCCAGCTAGACGCGGTTTTTCTTGACTTCAGGAAGGCTTTCGATAAAGTCCCTCATATTAAGTTATTGAAAAAATTACAAGCCTGTGGAATAAATCGAAAGATAATCGAGTGGATCAGGGACTTTCTCAATGATCGGGAACAAATGGTAGTCATTGATGGATTTAAATCAGATTCGGTCAGCGTGTCCTCCGGCGTTCCACAGGGAAGTGTCATCGGTCCCCTACTATTCCTTATATACATAAATGACTTAGATAATGTTATTACAAGTAAAATCAAGTTATTCGCGGATGATACGGTAGTTTACAGAGAGATTAACAGTCCTGCTGATCAAGCATTACTTTCTAACGACCTACACGCAATTCTCGAGTGGTGTAAAGAGTGGCAATTAGAGCTGAACTTAGGTAAGTGTTCCGTCATGAGATTCTGGAGAAACAAAGAAATTGAGGCGATGAATTACAGTATAGAAGGCGTACATCTAAAATTATCCGAATCCGTCAAATACTTAGGTGTCATTTTAACAAGTAACCTCTCGTGGGACACACACATACGAAATATATCCGGGAAAGCTAAGCAAAAACTAGGATTCATCAAACGGATAGTAGGTAAAAGCGAAGAAAAAGTCAAAGAGACATGTTACTTTTCTTTAGTTAGACCGCTGCTAGAGTATGCGTCGAGCATATGGGATCCGTACGAGAAAGGATTAATCGCCGAGTTAGAGAAAGTGCAGCGAAAAGCTGCTAGATTCGTCAAAAATTGTTATGATAGAAATAAAAGCGTTACAGGCTTGATACAGGACTTAGGATGGAAATCACTAGCTGAGCGCCGATCACGTGCTAGGTTAAAACTTCTTGAAAGATTTTGAACGAGTACTTTCTCCAGCGACGTCAAAGAAATAATAAGAACTCCCACCTATATCGTTAGAATGGACCATCCTCGTAAAATAAGAGAGATAGCCTGTAGGACAGAGAGATACAAAGGCTCATTTTTCCCTAGAACGATAGCTGAGCAGAATAAAACTTGCGATCAAAAGTAACCTCGCGTAGGGGGTAAACCAAGGCCTAATTTTGGAGTTTTCCCCTTGGTGTTAATACACCCCCTGCCACACACTCTTGCGGTGGCTTGCAGGGTAAACTGTAGATGTAGATGTATCCAAATTATGAGGAGTTTTTCTACCTCTGCAATAAGTCCAAAACGGGTTCTAATAGTCTTTTCTTGCATAAGGGCTGAACACTTAGCCTCATTCAAAATTCGATTCTTGTTTATGAGAACTGAAATTAGTGTAGTACGGGGAACAACCAATGCTCGACCAATTTCTGTATTCGACTGGCCACCATCAGTACGCTTGATTACATTTAATTTTATTTCTATAGTAAGAGGCTTTCTACTACGTTTATTACCAGAAAAAAACACCACTATCACTGCACTTTCTTTTATCAGACATGGTCAAGGGCTAATACAACTTTAAAAACCACAATAATCCCAAAACTAGGGTCGCGACAACTACCGAAAGAGCTAGTTTAAAGAGGACCTTTAGTTTAACTATAAACATAGTTTAAAGAACCAGCTCTTTTAAAAAGAATTAGCTCGTCCAATCACTATATCGCACTGATTATAATGGCATTGGAAAAGGAAATGACTGGCGAGATGCGCTATACAAACTAAACTCTTGGCAAGACGTCACGCCAAAATTAAATAAATTCTCAATAGCCTTGGAATCGATACAAATGTTGTAATCAGATTTTATTTGTTTTTTTTTCACCTTTTCCTTTTGCTCGGCGTTTTTGGGCCTTTTTCAAATCAATCTAGCGGAAAATAGCTTTTTCGAGTAGTTATAGCCGTATCTTTTTGATGGGATTCGGCAGCGCTGTATTTCGGATTTGAATACATGAATATATCTGAAGTGAAGTTAATAAATATCGTGGGATAGCTGGGTTTGACGTCTTATAAGCGAGACAATGGTTTTAATAATGAAGCGTCGGATACGCGAAACGTCGAATAACGAGGACTGCCTGTAGTAAATTATAGCCTCCGTTTCGAATTGAAGCATTTTATGACTCTTAATATTTGAAGGACTTCCGAAAGCGTGATACAGTGAAATTTGTGGCCGTGCAATCCGAAGTACTGCTCTAACGGCAAGGCCGTGCTAAACCGAAAACGCGTAAAGAGAAACAGCGCAAGTCGAGGTATTGGATGTATGTACTCGGAAAATGTTAAATTTTACAAGTCTATATATCGTTTTTTCAGGCGTATAAACATCACGCCTTTTAACCCTCAGACTACCAAGGTATTTTGCATCTCAATCTTACCAAGCGGAGTAACTGAATTACCCCATGAAATTTCTATTGTAAAAAAATAATTTTCATGAAAATTGATAATTAATTTTATTAGTCTTTTAAAGCCATTTTGAGGTACTATAATGCAGAAAAGTTTTTCTAGAAACAAAACACCAAATATTGTTAATTGAAAGAAAATAGTTATGATCCCTTTAAAAAGTTTTATTTTTAATAACTTTTATTAATTCAGGCATTTGAAATGAATAATGAATTGCCCCCACTATTATTTGTTATATCCTACGATAAGAATGTTGTTGTTATACTCCCTGTCAAGCTTCTGTTGTGGCATGTATGATCTGTGAAGATGAACTAAAAACAGAAAACTTGAAGATGAAAGTTGTTAAAGACACTGAAAGACGAAAAATTCGATGAGGAATAATTGTTATGAATAATGCCAAGAGGGTACCTCGGTTACCACAAGAGAATTTTCGATATTTCTCTGTATATTTTAGATGCGTTGTGAATTCTTTTTCATAATTACATTTTGAATACATTGAAGAACCAATTCATGAAAGAACAAAAGTCAGAAAAATTTTTAAGGAAGATATCTAAGAAGTTAGCGTCTGTAGAGATGTTGTTAGTCTGAGGGTTGATATACTACAAGGAAAATCTTCATATGAACAAGTATGAACGCGCATTATTACGGTGCACACGCGTAATTTCACTCCTATTAATAGGCGAGGAAAAACTTTGTCCATTCATTCTTCCTGTTCTTTCGATGACGTGACTGGAATTACTTCTTAGCCACTTTCCTCGCGCATTGCATCATATTTATATTCCAAGTAGAGGGACATTTTTGAAATTTTTGCTCGGATCCCTTCTCGCGAGATTCGATAAGGCGTTTCGTATTCCGCGGAATGGCGGCACGATTTGGATTCGAAAAGAAACACCGCGAAATACACGTTGTATATCGTCGCGGTCAATCAGAACGAACAAACTGATGAAAGGGGTTTTCTTGTGTTTATTGTTTTCATGAAAACAATCGAATTCGAGATTTCAACGGAAATACATGTTTTAAGGTCCCCTGAACACGTTTTGAATATTTCCTCGATGATGTATGTGAGTGTGTGTGGTAAGTTTGTTCGAAACATTTTTCCACTTGATGTATTGCTTAAGAGGTATTTTAAAATCTATATTTTTTAGCTGCCGGCGACTACTGTAAACCCTTTACGCTTAGTTACGTCTTAGTAACGCTCCTATTTGTTTTCATAGTTGTTGGAGCTTCATGGCTATATCCAATATCAGAAGACTATGGTTTGAGTTTATTTCTCTTCTTTAAAAATTTCTCGCAGTTCATTAAAATATTTTTTATCATTTACCCTATTTGAAATTTTTAGAAGTGATTCAGAAGTACCAAAAATGATTATAACATTATAGCTGTTATATTAGCTTAAAGTTGATTGGTTTATAATAATATGTTGCAGAAACACATGCCTGAAAAACTCAGCTAAGTAATATTTTTCTGTTTAGATTTTCTCCTATTTTCATTAATTGTTATTATTTGCTATAAATTTTCAAATGTTTTATTTACATATTTTGATAAGAAAAAATGACGAACGTCAACTTTTTTACTTGTAAGACTTCTTAATTCGTATTTGAACCAACTGATTAAATTAAATTTAAACTTTTCTTTTAAAACTTTATAGTTTTTAAATGAAAAGTGAAGGACTTTTGAGCTAGGGCCCTCAAAAGTTTGCTTACGCCACCGATAAAGAGTCTTACGCACCGTTGAATACACTAATCTTTTCTTTGGCACTTCCTCACGAAAACCTTGACCATCATGCGTAGGAACAGCGACTCGACTTATTGTTTTTATCGCGCGACGGTTTACCGCATTCGAACCCGCCGAACAAAACATTCATATTTTCTTAATCGAATTACGTGACTAAATTTATCCGCGAGAATACTCTTCGATTTCTTGTGGGAGTTTACTTTTCTCGTCCGCAAACAAACTTGGCGAGTGAAGCGGAGGGACGATTCCTATATTTTTAATGATCCCGAACAATGGCCAAACGGGAGTGGAACCGCACTCCTCTTCGATTGCATATTTTTACTGCCGTTGCAAGTTTTGGCGGCGTCGCTTTTCCAAGCTGCGGATCCGGGTTCGAATGGCAGAATTCCAACATGAGGTCGACCGCACATCCTTGCGTATACCTCCTCCTTACATCCGGTGACCTCGCGCAATGTGGGGAGGGTGTTCGAAAACAAAAGCCGTTTTTTTAGCTGTTAAATCTAAAAAAGCGATGTGATCAGGACTACCGCGTTACGCAGAATTATGATTTCATTTTTTGCTATAAAAATATCCTCGTAATGGTCTTCCTTTCTCCGAGTGTTACTTCAATTTAAGTTGCGTCTGACTTTTCACGCGTGGAATTCGACGGACTCGCTAAAATAGGAAAAGAAAGGAGAATTTCTCCCGAAATAACGTAATTCGTTTCGTCATCATATAAGCCGGTCAAAGTTAAAGTGGTATATGAGTCAGTTTCTTTTAATTTTGAGATAGGGAAGGTTTTGCTTTTGGGTTCAATCAGTTTATTACGTACAGCGAAAACAAAAAAAGCAAAATCAAGATGTTTAGTATAGATATCGAAAGCAGGGCTGCCACGATACAAGGAATAATAAAATTTCTTGTACACGTGTTTGTGTTGAACTGCCTCAACCAATTTAAACCAAATTTAATATTTATAATGTACACATTTATACACATTTAAAAATTAAACTCTTTCAGTAATTATGGATTTGGAAGGAAGTGGCTGGGTCAACTAAACAGTGTTACCACAATATCAAGGTTAGTAGGTTAGAATTTTTCTGTAACAATAAATTTGGAAGGTATTGGCTGAACCGATTTCAAAGAAATTTTGTTTGTAGGGCGAGTATAGAATGGAAAAACGTAGTGAAGATGTTTAGAACGGATCTAAAAAGCATAACTGCCAAAATATAAGGAAAAACAACTTTTTTCTGATTTCAAAGCAAATACATTGATATACGATTATACTAGGGCGAATTTGACGAAAACCATGTACATCTCTACTTGTCTCCGTTTTAGCGTCGATCACTTCCGCAAAGTTTCACCTACAACTGTTAATTTTAAAACGGTTCATTTTTAAAAGGAATGTGTGCAAACGTTTAACCTTAATAAAAGTCGAGTTGGTACGGATTATAATTCTTCACTTCATTGCATTGAGTTCTGTTAGATTCACAAGCTTTTTACGTCATCATATGCTAAGTATATAGTGAAATTATTGCGATCGTGAAAAATTATATATCTGAAGTGCGTCTTTTGTAATTACGTATGCCTTTAGCCCAGGGGTGGGCAAACTTTTTACGTGGCGGGCCGCATTAACAGTTGCAGCTTCTTAGGCGGGCCGCATAAACAGATGAAAATGCTTCGGCGGGCCACGTTAGGGTTCACATCGTAAGTAATGTGAGGTAATGCGAGGGATCCTGTTAGTGAAAATCAATAATAAATAATATGTTATCCCCATAACACCACTGGAGAAGGTTTTCCGGTATTAATTTAAATTATAAATATGAAATTATCTCTATTTTATATTACGGTTCGCTTTCATAATGGCATCGCGAGCCACATAAAATGCCCTCGCGAGCCGCATGTGGCCCGCGGGCCGCATTTTGCCCACCCCTGCTTTAGCCTGTCCTCTGTGCGCGGCTATATAGGGTAAAGATCAAATAGAAACTGAAGAAATCTCATATTTATGTAGTTTATCGCACATTAGGACAATGGCGAAACCAGAAACTATGGCCGATTTACTCAACAAAGGCTTCACGGATTTTAATTGAAATTAATTCACTCAAAGAGTCTCTCATAATTAGAAGTGATGAAAGGACGTTTCTCAAAAAATAAGTCTAGTGATATTATGATGCATCGAGTTTTAAGCTCAGATACGGCCAAGCTCTCCATACAGTAATACTGCCAGGGACATTACTCTATGGAATAGAAGCGAAGGGATATGAGAAAGTTTTTGCGATGCACGTTGCGCCGATTTTTTTGATCGCAACTGTTCATGTGCAAGCGCTTCCTTGCGTCACTGCTATTCGCTCCGTCTGCTTTTTATTCCCGATGACCTTCTAGCTCGATGGTTTTTTCCAACAATGTTATTTCATGATAACCTATTGCTATGTACAGAATGTTTTTAAATAGAACGCATATCTCAAAACATTATGGACAAGAGTGCAGATGCCTGTATTTTTCTTAAGAGTAAAAGTAGTGTGTACCATATGTAATTCGTCTCGCGAGAAATAAAAAATTCACATCCTATAAGAAAATGTATTCAATATAGATCACAAGATTGGGATCAACTGAAGAATCTCTCCCCCAGGTAGTCCATCTGAAGAATCCCCCCCCCCCCAGCCAGCTCCATATGAAGAATCTCCTCCCCAGCCCAATGCGTCTGAAGAATCTCCACCCTCCCAGCTCGCTCCACCTGAAGAATCTCTCCCTCAGGCCGCTCCACGTAAAGAATATCCCCCAGGTTGAGCTGGGACAGAGAGGGATATTCTTCATGTGATCCAATATTTACGACCCCCGGGTTGGGGGTTAGGTTCGTTCCATTTTCCTATCCCGGGTTGGGTTAAGTGGTTGGATTCGTTCCATTTTCCTTCTCCGGGTTGATTAAGTGCTTGGGAGGTGGGTTCGTTCCATTTTCCTCCACTGGGTTGGGTGAAGTGGTTGGGGATTAAAACCTGAAGAATCTTCCTCCCACCCCACCCAGCCCGCTCCATCTGAAGAGTCTCTCCCCCCAGTTAGTGCTGGAGAGGGGGGAGGGAGATTTTTCGTGTGATCCCAAAATTGTATTGTGATAAAACTATGCACCAAATGACTGAGTTTGTTATGGTCGAAATGACATTGCTTCGGAAGTGACGAAGAGCACTTAGGAATTTTTATCTCGATTCAAACTTCAGCACTTCATTATACTTTTAGGATTAAGTAATATTCCATTTCTGAATCTGGCGCTGTGTCGAAAATTTATAATTAATTTGCGAATTAAAAAAAAATGTGCGTGAAATTGTGAAATAAAATGTGTTTTGTTCGGTACATTTTTATCGAAGGAATAGCCGTTTTCAAGAAAACCAAATGAGAACATTTTATCCATTAATAGGCTGGTTTTCAAAGGGCACATAGCCTTATGAAATGGTCCTGTCAGTGTGTGTTCCCCACCAACAACTTTTGCATCAATTTTCATGAAATTTGGTATGAGGCTCGTGCTGCCAGGGCCCACATTCGGGCTATATTTTATTTGGCGAAGATTCAAGTTTGATTCCAGGAACGTTTTTTCTCCTATTTGTTTTACATAGAAAGTGTCAAATCCATCACGCAGAGATGTTTTCTTTAATATTTTAAAATATCTTAAAATTGTGATATCGGAACGAAGTTTGTACTGTTCTAAGGGGAAAAGAATGTAGATTGTAATTATTTTCGCTGAATTTTTATAATTGATCATATTTTTTTACTAAAACAGCGTTTTTGCGTTTTAAATCGCATTTTGTCGAATTCTTGCCATGGAGACGATTATTACCGAACTCGGCTTGAGCATAGACGGGTAAAAAAATGGGTTATAATTCTTTTCCACTACCCTTTCGACTACCCTTCAGCAGTGAACAGTTGATCCATACATATTTGCATATAAACATTAACATTTATTAAATTCGTTTGTTTAAAAAATACATGAAAAATATAATTTCAGAAAGAGTTTTTGACATTGCTTGCAGTATTTGAAACGTGATAATGCTTTATTAATAAGTTTTCCAATTTTTCTCTATCATTGATAAACTATGAATTACAAATGGCATTTATGGTATGAGAATTCCTTGAAATGACTAACATATACTGAAACATTTCCTGTCAATATACGTAAGTAATCAATTCGGGAAGTCAACTTTAGGAAAGCAGCCTGCATTAGTCCTGGTTTGGACTTCTAGTTTAGTTGTTGTTAACGAAAACAATCTCCGTAGCAACTGAAGTAAACAAGATCTACTATAAATACGTTATATTCCTTTCGTACTCTTACAGCATATGCTTAGTGAATGAAAGGAAATGGATTATCAAGAAAAGGAATTGAACTTAAGTTCATTTTTCTTAGGAATACAAACAGCTTTTGTAAGAGAAAAGTAATTGAAAATTTGCGAGGAAGCAATGAACGCGAACGTAAAGGTACTACTGCTTATATTTCAAGAGATTTGCGTTTTAAATAATTTTTGATTGTTTAATTGATTACTACTGAATATAAAATAATCCGTAAATCTCAAATTCAGAATTTTGACATTTCATATATCGTTTTGCAGTGCCTAGACATTAGACTAAGTCGTTAACATAAATCACGAAGAACGCCATTGGAAATTGTTTACTCCGATATGGAGTACACGTTTTCAGTCTTGTTTAATGTGTGGTGGAATTGTTTGCATATGGAGAGATCCAAAGGTAACGCGACGGTTTTAATTTCAACTCAAATTTAGTTTCGCCGCTTTAGTTTATATTCGGATTGATCATCGGCACATAATTTGATTCGAAATCCTGCTGTTGCATGTTGATCAATCTCGCAATCAAAACGTTGATACTTATCGCTTTTAACGAGTGAAGTTCGTTCGAGTCTTATTATAAACGGATCCAGTTTTTTCTTTCAAACTGTTGTGCTTATGATTGTGGAGTCTGAAGGAACATGCTTTTGACATACGAAACCGATTCCTCTTGCTTCTGATATACGAAACCGATACTTCTTGCTTCTTTACGAGCATTCTCCGCCTTGTAATAAAGTTGTATGGAGATAAATCGCCAGGGCATTCGAAGCTAAAAATTAATAATTGTTTAATATAATAGCCGTTGTCCGAAACGTAACGCCGACGTCACTAATGGCACGTTTTAACGCGTTTTTAACAAACATTCCGATTAGGTGGAAGGCTGAAATTTCGCAGGAATCTTTGATTCAGATATAAAAATGAATTGACGAAAAAAAACACTAAAAAAGACCTGGGTTCGACTTCAGGGGGTCGATTTCCATTTCCCGTAAGATAACACGTAAAAAGCGACTTTTTTAATTGCAGACTTTTATCCTTTTGGAAATTCAAATTAGAAATAATTGACGTACCATCTTCGAATTTAAACTATGTTTTAGGAATATTAATGAAGTTTCTTATTCTTTTCATCTTTTCCCGCCTACCGTTCTAAATCTTTTATAATAAACATTAAAATCACATATTTTGGGAAAATATCGGTTTTTAAACAGGATGTTGTCTTGCCAACCACGTCATTGTTAAACTTCGAGAATCAATTGTTGTCTCAACCCGCATATGTGTAATATATACGAATGCATAGATAGCCTTAAATTATCGTAGGAGTTTTCGCGAAATTACGTAATTCTAATGGGACTGGGATTTAGTTTTGATTCTTTTGCTCATCTAAACGACTATATAGATGTAGAATGAGGGGGGTGTGGGGAGGGAGATAGGAAGGAAGGGATATAGAATGGTAGGTACATATAAAGTAAGGGTGGTATAGAATTAGTCTATTTTTCCAGAGAAGGAGAGAGAGAAATGAGGATGGGAGAGAAGAAGAGGGAAAAGGAGGAAGAATGGGAAGTTCCTTAAATTTAATGCTTAATCCACGCATACCCGCCATATTTGACGGGCAATTACGCTAGTAATAAATGACAAAAGTGATTTGCACATTTTGAGAGATTTATCTAAAGAAATGATTATTACCTTTGGACCATTCACTCTTGAGAACGTTGGTTTTACTTTTAATGTTGGATTGAAATGAATATTTGAGTAAATTTCTTGAAAATTCTGAGTTGATCAACGGTCATTTTCACGAATCTATTCCAATTTTCCATTTCGTTAGAGGGAACTGCTTCGTATCCTCGAGATTATCTCTCCAGCCGAAACAACAGTTCTAGGATTCTAGGGCGGGATTATTTAATGCCGTTCTATACTCAGAACGCAGAGCTTCCGCTTCAATCATGAGATCGCGGATGTTTTCGCGTAATTGGGGCTGATAACGTACAAGACGCAGGCGCACCGGACAAGGGAGAAGTGCGCCTCCCTACCCCCCCCTCCCGCCGATTTTAACGATGCCGAAATTAAAATTTGTCTATTTTTCTATCTTTTTAACACCTTTTTAAAAACTTTTTTTACATCGTTTTTTGCACGGATTTACTGGAAGATTTGTAAAAGTACTGCGAACGTAGGCGTTCTCGTATCACAGAAAATGAACACCAATACGATCTCTTGTATGTTGTTTCTCCTGTTGCACGTTTCAAAACCTATGGGAGGTCGGTTACCATGACGTCGCGAGTATATGTATATGGCCTCTTGGCGCGAATTGCAAAAGATGATCTTGTTTAAAAAAAATTTTAAATTCTATAATTGGTTTTCTCTAAATTGATTGGGAAACAGAGAGGAACTACTTAAAAAAATTTAATGGAATTTAACTTTGGAATCCTTTAAAGTAAAATTTAAATAGATGTATGCCACTAATTTGCATCGATAGTCAGTGTTATCGGTCGGTTATTTTTATCGAACGCAAGAGTTTCAATACCAATTCTAGTTGATGGAAGGCTGCCACATATAGTCTATAGGCCGCTTAATATTATAATGTAAAATGTACCGAATTTTATCGCATTTTACTACGATTTAATGTGAATGCTTCATCGAAGTAATCGTTTCATTTAATATATGCAACGCAATAACTCTTTATCATTTGACCTTTTTCCCCATTACTCAGATTACTTTCGGATCAATTATAGCGGCAATTAAAGGAACTCCGATTCGAATTTAATTGAGGAAACTACATTTCTCGCTTTCAGGTAGATGTCGGCGACAATTATGTAAAAACGAGCGCTTGCGTCGTGCCAATAATTTAGGCATTTTTCGCGATATCTTGAAACTTTTCCGCCTATTTCCACTGAAAATTTAACACCCCTTTAAAATAATACGCTACATAAGACGTTTCAGTTTTAAATTATTTTTTCTTCTCACATTGCCTAATAAATGCTTCGTTTTTTAGAATAATTTACTGACTGTAGGAGGAAGTTTAGTATTTGTTTATAGCTACGCCGGCAGATCAGAAATGAAACGTTTCTATTTCGAATGCAATTATGTTGTTGCGAAGATTCTGCATATAGTATTTTAATGTGATTGTGTGTGTGTGTGAGAGAGAGAGAGAGAGCATTGTTTGGTCATGCGATGTAATAGCATAAAGTGGTGCAGACGTATTCCAATGAGGACCAAATTTTAACTTTGGCCGACGATATTTCATCGCGAATCTCCCTTCCCTTTCAACGCGATAACTAACGTCCCACTGGATTTGTCAAGTATTCCAATCGGACAAATGTAAGAAAAAAATTCACTTTGCGTCCCTCTGGAATTTCGTGAGTAGCTGCTCTCACGTTTGGCTTGATAAAATTACGTGCATTTGTAGAGAGTACTTCGAGATGCATTTAAATTTCTAGAAAGTTTTTGTATATGGCAGGAAATAAAAATAGAAAAAGGACAAAACAAGTAGGGTTCTACACGGGTTTGCCGTGGTACGGAAGTGCCTTTCGTGAAATTGGCCGTAGTGTAATCATGTATTTATGTATTTGCTTTGAAATAAGAAATTAGGGGTCTATGAAAATTCACAACCAGCAATTCAACGCCGCGGAAAATTCAACGAAAGCAATTCCGTGACGTTGAATTGATGGTGGTGAACTTTCCGGATACCAGAAATTAGCATCAGGAGTTTATTATATTATTTACTAAAACAAATTGTTACAGACTGGTGATGTCCAAAGAAAAATTATTTCTCCTTGTATTGTGGTAGCCGTGCTTTTTAGATCTGTTCTTTACATGTTCATTTCGATTTGTCATTATAATCACCCTAAAAACGATATTTCTTTGGAATCGGTTCAGACAATACCTTCCTAATTCATAGTTACAGAAATATTCTAACTTTGATATTGTGGTAGCCATGTTTAGTCGACCCAGTTTAAAATAATAATTTGGTTACATACATATATATGTGTGTGTGTGTTTGCGTGTGCGTGTGTGTGTGTATATCGTATTTGGTTCAAATCCATGCCGTCAGTTCTCTAGAATTACGTGTAAAAGAATTCATTATGGTATGTTGTGAAAATCATATATATATAATTTAGTCCGTTCAGCGAATTCCTTACAAATCCATAATTACTTAAAGAGTTTAATTTGTAATTGTTGCTCCCCAGTTTGGCTGATTCGGTTTAAATACGCTAGTATGGTTATATACTATAAGTATTAAATTTGGTTAAAATTGATGCGGTCAGTTCAACACAGATACGTGTAAAAAGAATATTTTTTATTCCTTGTATTGTGGCAGCCATTCTCTCTATATATACACAAAAAATCTTGATTTTGATATTTATGTTGCACACCTAATTCATGCAAAATTTTGTTGTAATCGGTAATTCCTTACAAATTCATGATTACCGAAAAGTTTAACTTTGCAATTTTGGAACCCCTGCTGGGTCGATTGGGTCTAAATATGCCATCTTGGTCATTAATTTATGTGAATATTCTATGCACTAAATTTGGTTGAAATCGCTTCAGCCAATTCTTCCCTGATATATGCGTACCGACGGACGGAAGGACATCACGAAGATAATAGTGCTTTTCGGCTACAAAAAGCACTAAAAACGTAGTTAGTCGTAAAAAGGTTTAATTTTTTCCAAAATACCTCTCGTAACCATGGTTACAGACACGATGAGCCCAAAATACGACAGCGTATCGGTCCTCAAAGCGTTTGAAAAACGATCCCGTTCGGGATGTCGAATCCATTTACTTGATTCAGTTAGCGCGACTTCCTACTTGGAGATATGATTTCGACACGTATGGTGGGAGTAACCAGGATAGGTTTTCAGCCGAAGAATTGATCAAACATGAAAATATTACAGCCATAACTCAGCTGGAGGAAATCGCCGACGTGGCTTTTGGGGGCTAAAAGGATCTCTCGAAATTCATCCGATGTTCATGCTAGCAGCATCCTCTTTAATATTTCCACTCCGGGCGCGAGAGAAAATGACTACGTAAATGTTACTCATCTGAGAGACCTCGGTCACGATTAAACAGTTCACCTCTCTCTTCTGCGTACGCTACTGGGATCGCGTACCGATAGAAAGTTTCCTTCGCGTCTTAGTATAAAAAATAAATCGGTATCATGTGACTGCTTTTCGTTTGTTTTTAAATGTTTCGTATAAACTTCAAGCTGAAACATTTTCCATGAAGGACGCGAGGAAAAAACATAATTGAATTGTATCACAAGCTGAGGGGAACGGATTAGATGCACAAGCGTATGCTTTGTGTGTGGGTATTTTTGTCTCGCCCGTACAAATTTGTCCCATTTTTTTCTCATCTAATAGTCCTTCCTTCATTTTAAGCAATCAGGAATAAGGCGGAAAATTAGAAGGATTTTCCAAAGAAAAATCAGGCGGAAGTATTGTTTTGTCTGTTATTAGCGCGTTTTATTTTATGATCGTGCTTATGTTTACGCTCTGTCTGTCCGCCTGCGCAAACAGTTAAATTGAAATGGCAAGTAAACGGTAAGAGATATAAAAATGACATTTGAGTGTGTATGTGTTCCGTGATGCCATTTATTACTCTGCCAGAGAAATGTTTTGGAAATATCGGTGGGCGGCAGGGGGTGCCTTCATAATATTCGAAACTAGCTGAAAGTACCCGACGTTGCTCGGGTAATTAACTCAAGACAAAAGATTTTGAGAAAGTATTCCTTACGCATATAGAATAAGGATTAAGGCGACAATACAATGTCAAGGTTTAACAATGACACGGTCATAAAGGCAACATATCGTTAAAAAGCATAAATTTTTCCAATAAATGTGGTTTAAATTAGAAATTGAGCGATTTTGTATCGTAGGCAAAATTTTACTATAAGAATAAGAAACGTCATTTATTTTTCTTTAAAATGGTTTAGGTCCGAAGAACGTAGGTTAATTCTTTCTAATTTTAATTTGCAAAAGAGTAAAAGTTCACGTCCCCCCTCCTCGCAAAAATCAAAATTCTGGCCCCGAGGTGCACATCCTCGTGGTCCCATTAGTAACTGCACCAAGTTTTAAGTCTCTAAGTTTCTTAGTTTTGGAGTTGCAGCGGTAACACACAAACAAATACACAAACACACACAAATACACAATTTCTTTATTTATATGATAAGACTCGGAGTAAGCTATTATAGATAGTAAATTTTTTAAATTAATTATTAAATAAATTACTTTGTCGTCTTATATATATTTCTCTTACACCGTCTGCAACAACTTCCACCACGCGCTAGCAGACCGTGCCACTGAAGCACCCATGCCGATTTGAATCGTTTATATCTCAAAAAACGGTAAGAGATAATGATTCGAAATTGCCCAGGATTACTCGTATCACATATAAAAAGTGATTGAGGAAAAGATATTTGGAAAAACGACTCCGGCTCGACTCCAGGGAATTACTTCTATTTCTCATAAGGTAACACGTAAAATGGACTTTACGACGTGCAGGCATTTCTTCTTTTGGAAATTAAAATTAGATAAATTTGACCTTCGATCTTTGGATCTGGACCATTATAAAGAAAACATTTTCAAGTTTCTTATTCTGTTCGTCTTTTTTCGCCTTCAGCTCACAATCGCTCGTGTTAATCGTATGAATGGTACATTTTGGAAACATCTTGGCATTTTAACGGGATATTGCCTCGCCTACCAACTGCATTGTTAAACCTCGAAACCGTATTGTTACTTCAATTCATATAGGTTTAAGCGTTATTTGAAGGCTTTTATTAAGAAAAGGAGAGAAATACGGATGGAGGAGGAAATGATTTTCATAGCAATCAATTTAAAGAGCATTCGTTGCGTTATTTAAGAGAAGGAAAACCTAAAAATCTGAAATATTATTCAAAGAGATTAAAAATCATAATAATGAGCTAAATTCAACATTATTGAAATAAAAACGGTATGGAAATCTGAGGAACGTGCTTGACGTTTTAATAAGCAAACCAAGGATGTAAAAAGTTTATGGGGTGAAAGATTGTACGATAGGTTACGGGAGTGAGTTAGAAGAATGGAGGACTCGAGGACGGTTTTAGAAATAGGAAGAGAGAGATTTAAAAGACTCAAAGAATCACAAAAATAACAATAAAAGGTCCGTCCGTTGGTCTGAGTGTGAAGCTATTAAAACGCGAATAACTCGATGAAGGATGTAGATAGAAAATTGAAAATTGTCAGAAAAAATCTATTCAAATATAAAAATAATTTGCTTAAAGAAAATTTACGAAAAAATTCCCGAGTTCGATTCCAAGGTAATATATACAACACTCAAAAATCGGCTTTTTGTCGTGCAGTCATTTCTTCTTTTGGAAATTATAAAGGAAAAAACTTGAACTGCGATCATCCGATTTGAACTAATTTAAAGTTAAATTAATAAAGTCACTTATTCTATTATTATTTTTCCGAAATAGCTCATTTGTTTATCTTGACCACCCCTCCTCCCCCTCACCCCTCCTCCCCACCCTCTTCCCCCCTCTTCCCACCCCCTCCCCTAACTCCTCCCCTAATTCCTCCTCTCTCCACCCCCTCCTCCCCACCCTACTCCCTTCCACCTCCTCCTTCCCCTCCCCCCTTCCTCCCCCTCCCCCTCCTTCCCATCCCCCCTCCTTCCCTCCCCCCCTCCCCACGGAGTCTCATCTGACAAACAAGGCTTGCGTGCTGGGGCTTTCAAGCTGTAATCGGATAGCGTGGAGTGCACGCACGCCTAAAAGCCGCGGAATCGTGCGAACAACATGCATAGCCTATCTCGCTTACGTAAGGATGCGAAGAGCGTAAGGAATGGCGTCGGCGATAATCCACTCTTGCCGCACAAACTGTGTAAGCCGCTTGTATATCCCTTTGGATGACCACAGCGATATGGGAAGATTAATTAATACGGGAACAAATTATGACATATACCGTTCCCTGTAATTCAGTACTCGCGTAGGTAAACTCGGGAAAAAATCTTTTAGCGAGAGTATATACTTTTTAACCTCGATACCCCGAAAGTCTATAATTCAAGTTTTCTTTGTAGAGGTAGACGTTAACCACTTTGTTCTCATGTACGTCAAGATGAATTAAATTTTAAAATATCGATCTTGCTTTATGGCAAAACTAGCAAAATTAACCGCTATATATGACGGGTGTGCGTAAATTAAGTATTAAGTTGAAATTGAAATAAAAATTAATGAAACCAACTTTTATAGGCACTAAAAAGTAAGCAATAAATATAATATTCACATAATTGAGTGTTCCAGAGAGAAAAATAGTTGTGTGCTAACAGAAATTGTATTACAAAGAAATACACTACGCTATATAACTCTTATACGTCCAAAATTATTTTTAACTTATGGAACATTTAATTTTGTCACTCTCTGTCTCTCTCCTTCTTTCTTTCTTCCTCTCTCTTATTAAAGCATTCAAAGCACGCATTCCTTGCGCATGTAATATAAGGATCAGGGCGACAATACAATCTCGGGGTTTAACAATGACACGGCCGGCAAGGCAACAGTTAAAAAGCTTAAATTTTTTCAATAAATATGATTTAAACATAGAACTTGAGCGATTTCGAATCGTAGGCGAAATGTGACGATAAGAATGAGAAACTTTATTTATTTTTCTTTAAAATGGTCAAGGTCCGACGATCGTAGGTCAATTATTTATAATTTTAATTTGCAAAAGAGCAATCCCTCTAAGTCGAAAAATCGAGTTTTACGTGTTATCTTACGGGAAATGGTACTCTGCTCCACTCCCCCCCCCCCCCTCCATCAAAAATCAAAATTCTGGCCCCAAGGTGCACATCCTCATGGCCCTATTAGTAAGTGTACCAAGTTTCAAGACTAATTTTCTTGGTTTTCGAAATATGCTGTCCACACACTTTGCATTTTATTAATAGAGAAAATGAAATGTAATAGGCATCTCCCATAGTCGTAATAAGTGGGCAATTCGAATGCGTAGCAACCGTCTTCAGTGGTGATTCGTCGATAGTAGAGTCTAGCATATTTCGCCATCTATTCTATTGGAATCTACACCAGAATTCTCTTTTTGCGGAGTGGGTTTGGACCGAGATCATTCCCTATAAAGAGATTTTCTGTAATACCGGTATTGGATAATGTAACTACGGAATTATTGTGAAATACACAAAATACGAATAACCTTAGAAAGTAGCGATTGTTTAATTACAGTGATAGATTTCATAAAATACAGTAGATACATAAAACAATACAACATTTATTGCACGGATGTTTTATGCTAAATTTTCAGCACTGAGCATGGACCAGTTTTGAAACTACAGGGATCAAAATTCTATCACCTGTTTCTTTTTTCCATTCCGCAAAACCGGCATTCCCGGTAAAACGGTACTACGCAAAAACTGGATTTTGGAGAATTGCCTTATTATGCTTGTATCTACAAATCGCCACTGATGACGGCTAAATTGTAGCCGAAACGCACACCTGGTTTTCCTTTTAGTTTATTTATTTTAAGGGTCCTGTTTATCAAATTCTAATTCCCCTTTTTCCTGACAATTGACGAATTTCGCTCAGGATGATTTAGTCGGCCCTCTAATACCGCGTAGGTGTACGACGCTCCAGCTACTTACTAATGTTCAGATGGCTTCGGTTTTCACGCTTATATCGTGATGTTTCCTTTCCTCTGACTTTCGTATTCTTTCTCTTTTTTAAAATGACTATTCTCTCTTATATTTTACTCGCCCTTATCTTTCCAGATTCTTCCTTTATAGCGCATGTTCTTAAAGCTTTCTATAATTCCGTGGGTTTCAGCCTTTTTTATTATCGTTCCCCTTTAGAAGACTTTTTGTAATGGTCGCCTTTCCCCTTAGTACACTTTAAAGTGATAATGAAATGAATAATACTCCCAGTAAGATGGATAACTCATGTTTATGACGCTAACATTCACAGTTTTGGCGTATTTTTCTGTTTTATGGCTTTATTTTAAGTCGTCACATCGCAACTTTCGATTCCGAAGTCACACGTGAAAGACGAAATAAGAAGGAGAATTATAATCTTTAACACTGCCGCCTACCCCTTCAAAACTCCTTAAGGCACTCCCAGGGAAGTGTGCACCCCCAGTTGAAAACCCCAGCATTAATTTATTGACAATTTTTAAGAAGCTCTTTTTTTGTTGAAACGTGTGAATCAAATATATGCGCTCAGCTCTCCGCCAGCCAGTTTAGGCATAGGCTCGAGTTGCCTTTAAGTGATCCTAAGATATTAGTTTAGCTTTGTTCGATACTTTCTCTTTAAAAGCCTTTTGAATTGGATCCGAGATATTCAGTTGGACTCGATCCCTAAAAATATAAATAAATGTAATCGTTGGGACCTGGACGTCCAATATTTTCTAGTATACGCCGTTTGTGAAGAGCAAAAAGGTCAAATTTCAATTGTCTTGAAGATGATTCTTCATTCCTTCGTTGAAATTTAGTGTAAATGACGTATGGCTGTGTACATGGACGTACTGTCAACGCGAATGCGGTGTGATCTTTCCATTGCTTTTGTTCTGCCAGGATGATCTAGTTAAGTGCATACTTTTTGATTTTACATCAATATTATTCTAATTAAACTATTCACGTTAATCGGTCTCGAGCATTGAACTAATCCTGCAGATTTCTAAACAACCAGAAGTATACTCCATAAACTGAATTACACAGAGATTCCAAAGGCGTTCTTTATGGGAAATACGTATAAAACTGTACCGAAACATCAAAGTATGTGATGTTGGGCTTTGGATTTTCTAGAATTTTTGTCTCCGAAACAATAACTCGTAATTCTGCGATCTCACCGATTGTTTTGTGGCAAACATTGTTCTCTATCCGATTATTTTTTTAAATCAATGCCTTCCAGACATATAAGAGATAGGGAGAGAAATGTATGGTATCTAATTGTTGCTTGACGGATGCCATTTAACGAGATACGAGTACGATTATTAAAATATTTATGTAAAGCGGAATTTCGAAATGAAGGACACAGTTCAAAATCACAAATGAGCGATCAATTTTAATGAGCATCACTCGTGCTTAATTTAATTAAAATCTGTCCAGGGGTTTAGGAGATGAAAGTTACGGCAGACGGACGGAGGGACAAGACGTTCCCATAAGGCGTTTCGTTACTAACTCTTCGCTGATAACTCCTAAAAATACTTTATAGTAGGTACTTAATGAGGTGTGAATAAACATGTTCCTTTGGTGTGACTAAAGGACGCCGCATCTTAAAATCCACAACCACAAAAACCTCCGAAAACAAACTTCAGAGTCATCTCAGCTGAATAATTTATTAGTATTTACTTCGTTTTTTCGTTTCGTTTACCAACTTTTGACCTTAAATATCTTATGAACTTTATTATTGTTTTACTCGAGTTAAAAATGTCCGTCAAATTTCCATCGGGAAGGTAACCCTTAATTTACACATTGTGTATAACTAAATAGACCAACCGTAATGATGGATTTTCTGTACTGGTTTACTGGTATTAAAAATATTTATGTGATACACTGCCTTAATACGATTGTTTACTTGACTTATCGGAATTTGGGTCGTACTTAATATCTGTCGCTCTCAGTTTAAGCTCCGTTTTGTTACTTATTTAATTAGAATAAATGTTCAGTATATGGACAACTTTTATCGTAGTGTTCGTAAAAAAGTATTGCAAATATCTCTATAGATTACAAAGTCGTTGCCCGAACATTTGGCAAAATAATTTTGTACAGACTTTCCTTAATCATCCATGTAGCACTCTGGAGTTAACTGAGTTGTAAGGGCAACAAACTTCAACTGTATTTAATTGGGCTTGGAAAAAATTACCACTTCATGTATTGGTGAAAATTGGTTCTCGTTAAGCGTCGCAATATTCGGAAACGCATTTGCGACACATAACGGGGACTTATAGGAAATTGGTAATGATTGGATCGGTTTTTCGATTCGACCTCGACAATTTTTACCCTTAATAGCGGCATCCACTCGAGTTGCTAATAGAAACGCGACGCCTCGCTCGCCCTATTATTTTTTCTTTGCCGCCCGTGTCTGCGCCAGGCGACGGGTTCTCACATGTTGACTGGTAGTTGATAAAAAAATTATCGCCGGGAGGAGGAAATTGGTACACACGGCCGATGACGGGAAATGGTACGTAGACGGCGTTCCTCAAATGTTTGCGTCCTCATCCCTCCGAGAGGGAAAAAAAGCTCATCGATTTCGTGTTTGTTCCGCTATGAATTCCCTCCCGAGCGCGTGGAAAGCGTAGTTCCTGTCCTTAAAAAAAATAAAAGAAAAACGCGATAGCCGCCTTTCCTCGTTTGGGCGATATCCGCGGGAGGGCGAAAGCGTGTCAAGAAAATTAAGTGCCGATGGAAACGAAGTGTTGTTGTTATCGAGTAACGGAGACGATGACGCAGCGCGCCAAGGCCCGAGTTCTAGGAAGGCGTCAATTTTTCTTTTTTTTTTAAGGGATGCTAACACACAGTGGCCTAACTAGGGTTTGGCGAAGATGGCATTTGCCATATGCGCCACCTGCAAAAAGCACCAAACGTTTACTCTAAACATGCCAAAAGTTTATTTTTTCATAAATAGTATTAATTTAACAATCCAATGTTATAGTTATCTCTATTAATAAAAGATAATGTGTGTGTGTGGACAGAATATCTCAAAAACCAAGGGCCTCAAAGTTTTAAAACTTGGTACACTTACTATTGGGACCATGAGGATGTGCACCTCGGGGTCAGAATTTTGATTTTTGGTGGGAGGAAGGAAGGGGAGGGGTGACATTTCCCATAAGATACACGTAAAAATCGATTTTTCAACTTACTTTTACTCTTTTGCAAATTAAAATTAAAAATAACTGACCTACGATCTTCGGACCTGGAACGTTTTAAATAAAAATAAAAATAGTTTCTTATTCTTATCGTCACATTTTGCCTACGATACAAAATCGCTCAAGTTTTACGTTTAAATCATATTTATTTGAAATGTTTAAGCTTTTTAACGATATGTTGCCTTGCTGACCGTGTCATTGTTAAATTGAGATTGTATTGTCGCCTTAATCCTTATACTATGTGCGTAAGGAATGCGTGTTTTTCAATGCTTTAATTCGAGGCAGAGAGAGAGAGAGGAAGAAAGAAGTAGAGAAACAGAGAGGTAGAGAGTGACAAAATTAAATGTTTCATAAATCTATATTACTTATAGTCTGAAGAGATTGTGGGTTTGTGCAAAATAAAGTCATTCTTCCCGAATAGCTGCAGATTCCAAATTTTGAATAAACAATAAAAACCACTCAAATGAGCTGAATGCGCTAATTTTTACACCGAAATATTTTGTGTAAATGGTTGAAATAATTATTTTTGTTTATTATGGGATTCATTTATTGTTGAGCGCCATTTAGATATGCATGACAACGCACGCTCATATTTGTTTACTTATATACTCTTTACGTTCATATTTGTTTTGTTATTTACTTTTTAAGATATTCGCATATTACCTATTATAATGGTAATATGATGAAGAATCAGAATTGATTGTTTGACATATTTGTATATAACTTTTTCCAATAATTTCATATTTCGAATTTTATTATTTACTTTGATAATTATTTCGGACAATATTGTTTTGGTTACCAACGAAGAATACTTCTGTTATCGTTTGTTGTACGTATGGTGATTTGGTGTACGTCATTATCGTATAAGCGAGTTTAACATCTATAAGGAACATATTTAGTTCTTTTGGAATAATTGCGAAGATAAGATATTGTACTTACTAAATAAAAGTTATGGATTATAGTTTTTCGGTCGTTGTGTTACTCAACAATAAAACTGAATATAAAAAATATTCGTATCCGAATAATTAACTCTTTAATTCTATAACATTCTCATTTTAATTTTTATTATTTTCACCATTATTCTCAGATTCAAATAAGGTCAATTCCAAACAAATGGTTCTCACCAGTGCAGCAGAAAATGTCGATCAAAGAAATAAAAGACTTGAAGAGCAAAGAGCGAGGTAGGCGAACGTCAGAGCAACAGGAACTACTGACCAAAGGAGTTTAAGACAGGAAGAAGAAAGACCGAGACAGGCGAGTGCAAGAGAGAAAGAAGCTAAAGACCAAAGGGATTTACGACTTCAAGAACAAAGAAAGTGAAAGATATCACAGAATGTACAATTAGAAAACTTCTATAACAATCCTTTAATTTCAACCAAATATAATCTTTCACTTCTTTCTCCCTTAAATACCTTTATGTACACTTTGCTTTCTCTTCAACTGAACATTTGTATGCATCAATTAAGCCAATCATACTTATTAGATTATAATAACACTTTCCATGTCATACCAACACACTTTTCATCGCCAAATTCGATTTCAAAGTCCGGTAACTAATTTTGTTACGTAGGTTTGACTTTAAAATATTCACGTGACAAATTAAAACCACAAAATCAGCCTTTGCGTGGGATAACGTATGGTTAAGCTAAATTTGAATATTTCTTCAAACGTGTATCCACCGGTTTCATTCCTAGAGCTTGCAATTCCAGCCCAAGGTTTTAATATTTTTGAGATTCATGACTACATAATATGATGCAGTTTCTTCCACTGAAAATAAATAAATTTTAAAAGTGATTCCATCGACTTTTTATTATGATTATTTGATAAAAAATGCAACAGTCAAATTTATCGATAAAGGATGCGGGAAAAATTTATATATTTGGGCAAAAGATGGGAAGACAAAAAATATCGCATAACATTAAGCATTGCAATAAAAATGAACGTGGTTTCATTACTTGGTTTTATTCTCAAATCCTACTCAATATTTTTGTCTTGATTTAAAAACTCGAGCAATGCCGGATACTTTCAGCTAGTGTTGAATAAAATTCTGATATACTCTATAAAAATGCAGCAAAAATAATATACTACACAACTAAGGTGTTTCTTAAAATTTTGCCATAGGAACCATACCCTCCAGTTACGTCTCTGATCACACGCACGAATTAAAAATGCGGCGCATTTTGCCGAGCAACTCGCGGTGGAACAATTATCTAGAAATCGCTAATTAAATCTTCCAACTCCGTGTGTATCTTTGTATATTCGTGTATGAATACGTCTGAGAGCTTGAAATTCTTTTTCTCGTTAAATTACACGTTATATAGGGTGAACGAAAAGTCACGCGACACGTTAAATAGACGACAAATTAAAATTCAGAGAACACAAAATTACAAAAGTAGTTTGGAATGAAAATTTTGTCGGTCATTTGTGTGGAGATAGTAAGAAACTCATGCGCACATTTTGAAGAGTTTGATAGTTTAACACCGAGAGTCGGCAGAATCGCTTCTTTAACGTTTCCCGTCTTGCGGAAACGTTTAATGAGACGATACATGGTCGATTTATCAGTAAAATGTGGTTGCGGAAATGATTACCTAAGCGCATTCTTGCAATCTACGTAAAAACGAAACGTTAAGTAATGTTTAACGGTAAAAACGAGTTGAACTTGTGAAAAATATTGTTCTGAAACAATTGATGCCAAAAGGGAGGATTAATGAGTGATTAAATGAGTGATCTGCGTGGCCTTGAACACTGCTCGCGATGTTTACATTTTCAACTCATTGTGCTCAACTGGGAAAAAACGTCGTCAACTTCATGGGTTGCTGGACTTTTCGATCACCCTGTAGTAATGGCTGCATTACGATAAAAAATAATCGAATTTTAGAAAAGATGCCTTTTATTTTGGGAACCGGACTTCTAAAAATACAGAAAGCGAATCATAATATGATTGCAATTAACATTTCTTTGAAAGTTTAACGCTCTAAGTTGTGAATTGCAGTAAAAGACCCGTTTTTACGGAATGCCGTTGTAACGGAAATTCGGTGTTTTCAAAATGGAAGTGGACAGTTGTGAAGTGCCTAAAACAGTTCGACGATGCACTTATGTGCTGTGAGAATTGTTAATTCAGCTCCACAAATCGCTCCGTAATATCGACAAGATGATCGTCTGTCGTTAAAAGGCTGACCACTCACATTCTAATTGTAAGCTTCAGAACTATCCGGGAAGTTTTAAATCGATAAGAAATAAATTTTCCTTCAACGGAAGAGATTTTACTGTATTTTTCCAACCACTAAGTTCACTGTTGCTTTTTTGTTAGTTTCCAATTTTTTTATTGTTGCAGGTTAAATTATTTTACTTTCTCACGTTTGAAGTATAGAAAGTATTGTGAACGCGAAAGAACTCTAATTCGATATTTAGGTAAATATGCATGTTTTAGGCGCCCTCGAATCTGAAAAAGGTATTTTTTGCAATTCCGTATGTCTGCATTGTGTCATCTGTATTTTTTCACACCCAGCTACCTCTAAAGCTCTCCCCAGTTGCATGGTTTCTGTGAGTCAAACTGCTAGGAAATATATTCCGCGCATAAATGCGCATTAATATTAACCAGAGGCGTGAACGGACACGCGAAAGTTTGTGCGTCGCTCTGATTTCTTCCCCGGCTGCATTTAAAATGCTATTCAAATGAGCGTCGAGGAAACTTACTTCTTCCTCGAATTTTATCGAGAGAATCGCATTTTCAAAATTCCGAAAGAGGAAGTTTCCTACCGAGAAACTTTCTCGAAGTAAGAGAATTTTAGAGAGAGAGATGTATAAGGAAAGAGAAAATTAGCATTTTGATGAATACTCGGAATTCTTAATTTTACACCAAACTCATTTTTTTCGCCTGGCGCTAAATATTGATATTTAAGACTTGCATGGTTGTTTCAATGAAAATCTCTTTTTGGGTTGTGTAGGAAGCAAAAAAGTTTACAAGAGTGAGTTAAGTGCAACTAGCCCACACGATATATCGAAGTGATTCGCAGTGTAATCCCATTATAACGGAACTCTGGAAGATATCGTTTCGTTGCACTGCGAGTTCTTTATAACGAATACTTTGTTGATAAAAATGACAATAATGACTTTATTGAGGGCGATATTTGGACATTCGTGTCCGTTCTTACGTTCCACCCCGACATGACGAACACACATCCACGACCTAGGCGGGATTCGAACTCGCGACCTTAACCAGCCGTCTACCAACTGCTCAGTGTCTTATAAAAAGACCAATTATAATTATTGGCCGAGCGAAGCGAGGTCTCTCCTGTTGAGTCCATGTGCATTTTGTCTGGTTTTCTATGATAACTGCCGTCTCAGTTGTCTGATTTTTACCAAACTTCGTGTGCATGTAAAAATAACTTAAGTATCAACTGCCTATAGTTTTTCTAGAATATCCCCTTTATATGTACTGCGCAATTTGCGTTAGCGCATTACGCTAATTTCCAAATCTTATCCAATCGAAACGAAATTTGGCACACATACAGAAAAAATCAAACATGAAGACAACGTCAAATAAATATTTCTCTAAAATGTACAGGGAGTTTCCCAGAGGCGCGCAATTTGCGTTCACGCGATCTCTCCTGTTAAGTCCCTGTGCACTTGGTCTGTTTATTTGTTTGTCTGTTCTACTATAACTGCTGTCTCAACGAGAAGACAAGGCTCAGGTTTATTTGCCATTAGTTCCTTATTTGGTGCGTTTCTTAGATTTACATTTCTTCCATAGGTACAGTCATTTGTAAAAGTCTGTGGGCAAGCTCGGTCGCGCCTCTCTCGGCCAAACAGTGAAGTTAAAATATATGTTGGCACTACGTGATTAGCAGCGAGAGAGGGGAAGGGTTGTGTGGGATATATGTTTTGGAAGTTCGAGCGAATGAGGGGAAACAAGAAATGGCCGTAGAATTGCAAGCTACCGGGGTCGAATTGAGACCGCACCTCGCCCCTGAGGAAAGGTCTCGAAATTGAGACCCAAAGACGGAAAAGCGTTTTCCATGCTCATGCCAGACCCGGCTACGATTCAGCGCAAATCTTCCACGTCTCTGATATAGTTCACCAAGGATTTGGTTTTCTATTTTCGCCGATATGCCGAGAGTGTTTGGAATGGAGAGGGAAGTGAAAGAAGAGGATTACGAGAAATGAGGTTAATGAAATTTACCAAGGGCTTGTTTAGCATCCAGCCGCATGACGTCAAATTAAGAATTATATTAATACTTCAATTTAACTTTAATTTGTGTAACTCACGGATTGTATGTGGAAAGAATGAGTTGGAAACCTCGTGAAAATGAAAGCTGTTAAATTCTCTAATACGTTTAAATATGTTTTTCTTATAACAAATTATTACTATTTTGGTTTAGTATTAACGGTTTAGTAGACCTGCTGTTTTGCTCAGTTTCTAAGTTCTTTTGTCAAGTAGGTTTTTATACGGGTGGATTGGGCTGCGGGGGAATTGGACAAAGTTCCGGTAGGCCGATGGTCTATGAACCTGTGGTGCTGCCTTGGCCAATAGGTTGGTAGCCTGAGTGTTACCAAAATGAGCCAGAGGCGGGCTTTTTTCTGGTCCGTTTCCCACTTCCAATTCGCTCCTAGTTATACACTCGCAATTAGCATTCATCGGGCATTGGAAATGGATCGAGCTCCGTTTGCTGAGACTTCGCCTGCGGTCAGAGGAGAGATTGTGGGGATGGTGGCTGCTGGACATTCAGTCGCCGAAGTAGCAAAGCAGTTCGGTGTGCACCGAAATTGCGTGTACAGATGGGTCAAACGTAGCAACGATGGAGACCGTGATCTAAAAAATAAACCGCGAACGGTCCGGCCCAGCTTCACGACTGAAGATCAAGATTTGGCGATTCGGCAGCATGTAGCAGAGCATCCTCTCACAAGGCGTGGATTGGCTTCGGTGCAACGAGATTTCGGTTATGGATGCAGCTATTGGATTTATAGGGCTAGAGCGCTTGAGGCTGGACTGTGCCACCATAAGCCGTGCCGTAAGCCACAGCTTACATCAGGACATAAGACATCCCGCTTATTCTTTGTGGAAACATATGCGTAAATGGGCCAGGCCTTCTGGGATCTCGTCATATTTGCCGATGAAAAATCATTTCGGAGTGATGAGGATGGCAGGATACAGTTGTGGCGTCCCCGAGGAACAAGGGCATCACAATTTTTTTTCTTATTTTTTTTACTTCTCGCAAGATTTTGTGCTTTGCTGTAAATCTGTAAATAATATCACCAGAAATTTTTTATATGAAAGAAAGTTTTTCTGAAATATGTGTTTTCAGGTACAAGCCGCAAAATATGGTTCGCACTGAAAAGTCAGGTCACGTAAGTGTAGGTTTTTGGGGTGCGATGACTGCAGCTGGACCCGGTCCTTTTGTGAGAATCCCGCCTAGAATGACGGCAAGAATTTACAGTGATATTCTTCGCGAGCACCTCCTGCCTTATGCGAAGGAAATCGTCCCTGAAGGCGAGGAAGTCGTATTTACTCAGGACAATAGCCCGATACATACGGCACGCATTACAAGGGATTTTTTAAATAATCGTCCCGAAATACGAATTCTTCCCTGGCCTGCGCGTTCTCCATATTTTAACCCGATTGAAAACCTATGGGGCATCGTTGTTCAGGAGTGGTTTGCAGAATACGAGCGCACTCCTGAATCTCTGGAAGAACAAATCAGGGAGATATGGACTTCTCTTGGGCGGCGTCCGTAAATATTCCAAAATGTAGTGGGGTCCATGGGACGGTGACTACGTAGCGCAATGGAGTTCATGGAGATATCACAGAATATTAAACTTGTTAACATTTCTATGTATTTTATTTATCTAAATACCCGCTAAAAATGACATTTTCCTTATGCATAGGGGAGACTGGGGCTAGTTGTTACACTTTTCACTAATTATTTTTTCTCTTTTATACCTGAGATGAATTGACAAAAGACTTTCCTTGCTATGTTATAATTTTGCTTTATAAATTATATTTTTATGCGCTATTTGCGTAGCGGCTGATTCCAAATTCAAAAATACGAGCGACAAATTTTAAAAAAACGTAATTTCTTCATGAATCCTCGTATTGGTATTGGTATTAGTGAAAGATTGGTAACAAATTTGTTACAATTCTTCATATTCTTCCGATATACACTAATTTAGGACATTTAAAAAACTGATAAAAAACGCAATGAAAATGCATTTTGCTTATAAAATAATTCAATTCTATTTAATGTATTTGTTGAAAAGAAGAACTTCTCAACGTTCTCTGGCAATGGTAAAAATTTGATTAAGTGAAACATAATTTTAATAATGCAACAAAATATACTACAATTTTCGTCTATAATGTATTTCTAGTGCCAAAGTCGACTTAATGTTTGCTTCCAGTAAACTGGAATACTTATTCGAATGACAGATATTACTATATCTATTGTCATTAAAACTTACAATATTCTGCAGTATAAAATCATCTTTTCGGTTTTTATTAAAAAATAACTCTAAAAATACAACCTCAATTCCATGAAATAAGCGAAAATTTAAATTAAAAATTTTGTATTAACGCACGCGTCCACATCATTTACTCCGTCGTCGGTTCAAGTCCCTAGCGATCACAGAAACGCAGCCAGTGTTAGTCCAGCGGAAATGGAAAGCCATATCCTTCGGTGAACCATTTCAGACGTGGAATATCCTCGAGGATTTGGGCTGAGTCGTAATCAGGTATGGCATGAACATGGAAAACACTTTTCCGTCTTTGGGTCTCAAATTCGAGACCTTTCCTCAGGGGCGAGGCGCGGTCTCAATTCGTCCCCGGTAGCCTGCAATTCTACGGCCATTTCTTGTTTCCCCTCATTCGCTCGAACTTCCAAAACATATACCCCACACCACCCTTCCCCTCTCTCACTGCGAATCACGTAGTGCCAACATATATTTTAACTTCACTTTTTTACCGTGAGCGGCGCGACCGAGCTTGCCCACAGACTTTTACAAACGACTGTACATATTCTACTGCTGAGGGCAGCGCTTTCAATTCTATTCAAATTTTACATCCCCACTGAATGAAGTGCAGGAGAACTATGAAGACGATAATAATATTGAACGTGTGATTCTCCCCCACCAGCCCTAAATGAACTGAGCGAGGCCAAAGATCCCGGGGATCCCCTAGTAAGTACATATATAGACTTTTGATTAGCCAATAATTCTATGGAACGCGGTGGAATGGCGTTAGTAAATATTTTTCGGTGGGTTAAGTTAAGTGAGATTGAGACGAAATTCCCACACACACAATACCAATTCGACACCCCGTCGGTGACAATTCCTTTCGGACGTCTAAAACTTCCGTTTTTTCTATCGGTAGGACAGGATTCATCCAATCCCAGCCAGCAAAGACAAAAGAAGTGCGATCGAGTAAAAATGTGCAAGAATGATTTTTGTCCACCTTATGATTGGGGTTTTGACGTACTACATTATCATGAGTGGGAACGTTTTACTTGCTTGCATTATTAGAAATACGCATTAGGTTAAAATAATTGCAAGCGATTTACGTTGCTTCTTGTTGTTTTTTCACATATGTTTTTGTAACAGCTTTTAAAATAAAATAATTGACTTGCGAATCTCAACAAACGAACATGATGAGGAAATAAGCATTAAAATTATGATCGAACTAGGTCGAAGTCAAAACCCCTGGAGATTTATCAGAAACATTATTTTTGCGAAATCGTTCCATTTTCATTGAAACGCGACATTTTTTTCGCCCGAAGATGTAACTGTATTACCTCTGTCCTGCCTTAAGCAGTGCTCATTATAATTTTCTCTGCTAGCTGATTGTTTTAGTCACACCCATTTAGTTTCCGAGGTATGTCGACATTCACCGTCTCCGTACTTGCGAATCACTGAGATGAAATGTTGGGGTTTAGTGTAATATACTGATTTTTTCTTATACTCGTAGTTCGAAATGGTTCCGGAATTATGTTTAATCCGGAAAAATACGACCTTTTTCAGGAAATATGGCGTGGATGGCTTATCGATGTTTCCATTCTCTGTGTTCCTGCAGCTTAAGAAAGGAATTTCGAGATTTAAAAATGTTGAAAACTGTCCGTTTCGTTTAATGATCCCATCCGAATCGGGCAAACCAAACATCCATTTTTTTATATTAAGTTTTGACTTCCCATGCTATATTTACTCATCTTCTTTTGTCAAAAATGAAATTATGACTTAGTTTACGTGCACAGCAACCGCTCAATCATTACGCGCTAAACACCCGCGGCTCGGAAAATCCTATAGTCCGGAACGCCTCCGGTCTCTATCTTTTCAGATTAGAGAGGGTCATATGTAATTTCTGATTTGTGTCGAATTCGTTTTATTTTTAGGATCAGCGGCAGATATCATCTTGCGCGCTGTTTCAAACTTTGCCGCATACTTCGAAATTCGTGTTTCGCCACTCACCAAGTATCTTGCAACCGATATCGTGCCTCGTCAGCGAGTAACTCAGCTTGACGGTGGCGAGGCATATGAAGGCTGCGAGCAGGCAGGAAGCATGAGAGACTAGGGTGAGGCCGTGGAGATTCCTAAGCGACGGCAGAAGTGCGTAGACGACGAGGGTGGCGAAGAGGAAGAAGCAGGAAATTAGGAGTGCCCCAGGGTACACCACTCGGTCCACATTTTCCTTGGTTTGGTCGGTGTCACCTGGGAAACAAATGTTATCAACTTGTGAGTGAACTTATTACGCCCTTTCAGTCGCCATGTTCATATTGAATGGCATTCAATTTTACACATCAGTTTAACAATGCACATTATAAACACACCGGTAGATACTACGGTATTTTCCCTAGTGTAAGGCGATCTCGAATATAAGGCAATCCCCTATTTCAGAAGCTACGGAAAAATATTTTTCGGGCCATTGATACTATTACTAACTATCATTCGTTTTAATTGCAGATTATTCCGACAATTTTTTTATTATTTTAAAATAATAGCGCTGCAAACAGCTCTCAGAAGTGCTATGCCTAATTTTTACCTAATATAATTATGCGTTAAGATTAACAAATACTTAGGATAAAATATGTACATTTATTGGCATCCAGTGATATACATTAAATTATTAGTTTAATTTCTTAAAACGTTTCATATTGGACGAATGCATAAGCGCTGGCTCTAACGCAGGCAAAATTTGGCAGCTGCGTTAGCCATAAGCGTAATGCTGTCATCTAAATTTGGAACAGACTATAGAAGATAGAATTTTAGTGAAAGAGAGAGGTGGAATAAAAGATTTCTTTGGTCGCAAGTATGAATTTTTCGGCTGACATTTTAGAAAAAATATCGCCTTATGCTCGAGCAAATACGATTATTCTATTGGAAAGTATCTAGCTCGTGGTGAAAACAAATTCAGGAATATCCACTTAAATGGGAATAATAGATAAAGGCACTTATTTCAGGTATCTTCAATAGCAAAAACAAGGCTATGAAAAATCAGATGAGAATTTCGGCTACAATGCAGTCGTCTTCACTGGTAACTCACAGAAAGTAGATTCTAAAAAAACCGTTTGAAGTGAGTTTACAGTTGTCTTTTTGCTTGTCCTATGTAACATTTGTTACAGATTGAGTTCTGTTTATTTTAGAAATTCCAGTCTTCTCGAGGTTTGGAATTTCTCCTTTCGTGATTCCAAAAAATGTTTTTAATGCTATTGTTTCGGATGTAAAATATGGAATGGTTGGTACTGTTAAATATTTTCGCTGAATTGCCGCTGAAGATGGCTGAATTGTAGCCTAAATGTACGTCTGGTTTATCATAACCTTGTTGTGGCTATTGGAGACACCTTAGATGAGCACTTTTTTCAATTTTAATTTTAAGAACATATTCTTGGAAACAGTTGTTTGTTTGAATTTATGACTGATTCAAACTCTTGGATTATTATAGCCATTGCTCCCTCCACACCGAACGTGACGATCCCAGGTTGAACAATCCGACCTTCGCCGGATTCGAATCTGGGACCACTGCGTGGAAGGCCCACCCTCTAACCACTCCGCCAACGCCACGCCAGTTTTGAAACAGTAGTGGATTGAAAAAATATTACAAGTTTGAGGTCTATGACCTAAGAATTTCATAAGGAATTACTGAAGTATTCATAGTTAAAATCTAACTCCAATAAAACAAGAAAATTTACCCCTCGACAATTTTCATGACTGAAAGGGTTATTACAGTTGTAATTGCTCGTAAAAATAAAGGGTGTGCATAAATGAAACAGAATTAAAATTAAAAGAGATCGAGATTGGTCTTAGCTATGCATTAATTCGGAATGGCAACCTTACTGAAGAAATCCGTAGTTCATTTTATACATAGAATGAATCTTATAAAATAAATGTTAATTATACCGTAGTTATTATTAATGTTGAGTAAATGTACTAACACAGTTTGCCATGCAGTTTTTCTTTAAGAAAAGGTGTCACAAAGATACGGTTGAAAATGATATGAATAAGTTGTTGTTGCTATATAAACAATATACATATGACATTGTGTCAAACGAAAAACAGGTTTTCCGAAAATCAGTAGAACGGTTTGATGGAATCTTAAAGATATGCATCCACAAAATCTCGTGGATTTATTCCAAATGAAAGTTCCTGAAAAAGGAATAACGGGAACTTGTGAATTATTACGTAGTATCTCAACTGTTCCTGGCGTAACTTTGTGGAATAATTCCATAATATGAAATGACAACGCTTTGTAATTTTCCACCAAAAGTGTTTCCATTTCATATTATTACGCAGTAATTGATTATTTTTTTAAACGCACGATTCCGTGTCGTCAATGAAGCTCGATTAGTCTACTATAATTAAACGTTTATTTTAATAGCTTGAGCATTTTTCTTCGGAGAAACATTCCGTAGAATTTAAGAATTTCATCAATAATTTCGGCCATACTGCACGTGGGGTCAGCGACGCATTCTCGCATTCACGTTCTCCCCTCGGATCAAACGAGGAGCTGAAAGATTGGAAACACGCGTGTTTGTGCGTGCACACGGCCCAAATTCGTTTGTTATCAAATCGTCTCGAACCCAGAATGTGCTTGTTTGGGTCCGATGCGCGGTATCCAGCTGGTTTTGGAACAAAAAAATGCGCAGGAGGGTTCTTTTATGCCTGTCTTTCTCCAAAACCCCATATATTCATTGGATGGATCCTTAAAACTCCAACAAATTCGCGGTTTTTATTGCTGAACATATGAATCATAATACATATACCCATCCACCGCTTTGCACCGCAGGTACTTTCCCGGACAACACCGCTTAAAGATAAACTTTCCAGTTTTCCATTAGGAATTCATGAGGTTAAATCTTTGCGCCGCCTTGAGCTCAAAGTGTAGGGAACGCATAGTGAAACGTGACCGTCTGGTATGACAAATGCCGATTTTATTTCCAGTTTTAATGTTTAGTGCTCAAGTTTTTTGTGTTTGAGTTTGATAAACCAAAATTAAAAATCGCGACAGAAAATTTCGTAGAAAATGTAGCGGTGAAAAATCGACGCGCATCGACATCAATTCATTTTCGTCGAATTTTAATAATTTATGAAATCGTTGTTTATCGATTTAAATCGAATCCTATCATGCCCGGTTATATTGTATTCGAAATTGCTCCCTTTATTCCTTCACATAACTTCTCGAGTCTAACTGTAACATTTTATGAATTTTTAATGCTTTGACATCGTATCGAAACCGTGAAAAGGTGAAAAAGGAGTCCGTGTAATTCGAGGTAGTACTCTTAAAAAGTAAACAGTGCAAAACCGAAAACGTGTAGAGCGAGAACCGTGCGATTCGAGGATGAATGTATAACGAACTTGTGGGGATGTGTAAATGATTCAATTATACCGTATAATCATTCGTTTATAATATTTTCCCAACAATTTCGTGGGAATAAAAATAAAAAGTGTTTATATCAAAATCAATGAAACTTCAAAATATTTACCTACAAAAGTTGTCATTTTCAAGGTAACGTTACGACAGAAATTTGGACGGGGCTTGGAAATATTTTCGTCATGGTGATATTTTTGTTGCGACGATATTCGTCGTGAGTATATTATATTAGATTTGCGGATTTTTGTCGTGAAGCGTCTTCACATTACGCGTTATCTCTGTTGGAATTTTCAGTTCAATTTCCTTGCTTAATTTGCAAATTTTCATCGAGTTTGTGCATGGGTTCTTTGAGAATTTGAAAATAGGTTTGAAAATCCGACAATTGTATACTAAAAATATTTAAATTAAAGGAAAGTAAAGTTATAAATCGAAGCCTTGTCTATTTAAGCGATGCATACATACTATCTGGAATATCACGGTCTCGTGTGGCTCGCATTGCACAGTTATCTTTCCAGACATCTACCTAGAACGACATTTTCACCAATTTCGTTTTATCACGGTGTTTAAACGGACTTCTAGCATTCAATAAAATTAAAAAAACGATCTCAGAAAATAACTTTCAATATTAAAGCACCAAAATGGAAAAAATGATAAAAATTACTTATGACCTTTATATTGTACAAATTTTATAATCTCACGGGCTAAAACTTTGGATTTCTCTAGTGATTAAATGTTAATGTTTTATGTCTTACTTGAAACGAATCATTGTTATGAAGTGATATATTTGACATAAAACATACATTTCTTTACTTTTGATCAGTACTAAACCACAGAATTTAAGCCCTTATGATTGGAAAATTTTAGAACTCTAGAATCGAAGTAAATCCTACTGCATCTTCTTCCTTATTTTCCAATATAGTTCGTTAATATAATAATTATTTTGTAATCATTGGTGATGCCATCTTATATCAATTTACAAATTCTAAATGATTTTAATAACGTCTGTATAAATACGAGAGTGAAGATTATATAAAAATTATTAAAATCATAAAATGCTTCGGTTAAGAGCCAAGATTATTAAAAAAAAGGAAAAAGGAAGCAATTCTGAATTCAGTGCTTCTCAAATGTAATCAAGTGTTTCTCTTTGGGACAAATCTATTCCAATTTTCACGATTTCGTGTTATATTGTATTTTCCAGGAAAGAAATCGAAGTTAAGGACTCCGTACACGGGCTCTTCTGTCTTAAAGGATCGAGACATCGCAAGCGTCGTTTTAACAGGTACCTTGAGAGGATAGCCTATTAAAAAAATAGTCCGGTTTGTCGTTGCGCGCCCCAGCGATCGTAAAACCCGCCCTAAATAATAAATCGGGAAAAGGATAAAACTTCCTTCGAAGCGTTTAAGGCATTCTTCCCAAGAGAGAGAGAGAAACCAGTGCAACCTACATAACACAAAATATACGATATCCGTACACTTCTGGTCCGTGTAATTATGTCACTGGTTTTGTATTGACAACCGGTCCTCCTAAAACACGGGTTCGCCACAGAATGGTTCGCTTTTTGCTTTCTCATATACGTAGTATAGTGAGAAAGTATTGTTATCGTGAAAAAATTTGACTTCGAGATTTTGATGGAAATACACGTCTTAGGTGTCCCTGAGTCCGTAAAAGTGGTTTTCGCGTATGTATGTATGCCCAGTCAATTCGCCTCTCTTACAGCACAAATGGGTATCTCAGAGGTAGTGCGATGAATAACCGGGGAGGGAGGAGGGAAACCCGGTGCCGGCATTTGCCTGCTCTTACGAAGAACACCAGGGGGGCCAACGGCTTAACGTCCCTTCCGAAGGACGGAACAGCTGAATTTGCGCGGTCTCCTCAAACCACGCAAACAGGGGGCCGGGTGACCTTGAGAAAAATCCTACTCGCGCAGGATTCGTACCCGATGACTTTTTCAAGCATCGGGCGAGTAGCAGCCAGCGTCCTAACCACTACGCCACCGGCACCCAATTTTCGCGTATAAGTGTTCGTGTGTGTGTATATTTATGTATGGTCGACCGGTAGTGGGTGTTTACTCTTGTCACATCAGTTTTTTATATTCGCTTTAATATTTGACGAATGTAAAATAGTATAGGAATAAATATTTTAGGCAATTTAATTTTCTACAACCTTTGTTTGAAACATTTTCCCACATAATGCATTGTTTAAGAGATATTTTAAAATTCATATTTTTTAACTGCCGCCACCACGCCACTTACCGGCGACTATTGTAAACACTTGACGCTTAGTTAGGTCTTAATAACTCTCCTTTTTATTTTTTTAATTGTTGGAGCTTCGTAGCTATATCCAATATCAGAAGGCTACGGTTTCAGCTTATTTTTGTTCTTTATAAGATCTTTAAACTTTTCTCCCAATTCCTTAAAATATTTATATCATTTAACCTATTTGAAATTTTTAGAAATATTACAGGTATGTAAAAAGTCATGTGGTGGCCACATGAAATTTTTAATACAAAAATTCATATAACGCGGATTGTGTGATTTTCATCGACGTGGTTTGGTCGGGCCTGGGATCTAGAATTCCAGACTGCTGAGCGAGGAAGTCATTTTAGAGAGAGTACTTCGTTTATAAGCTTAGACAACGACAAAAGCACTCTATTTTTAGAGGTGCATCAGAGAGAGAGGTTGGGAAACCTTGGGTCTAGAGGAGGATGCTTGAACTCGCCTCTCCTTTCGAAATGGAAACCTAGTTTCACATAACACGGATTCACATTACGCGGAACTTTTTCATAACCTATCACCCTGTTATGTGCTCTCTATACAAGATAGTAGAATCCGTTCTTGTAATAGAGAATGGTCCAAAAGTCTTTGAATAAATTAAAAGTAAAAATAAACTACGGGATCCGCGGGATATTTCAATTCAATTCAAATTCAATATTATAATCGTCTTCATAGTTCTCCTGCACTTCATACAATGTGGATGTAAAATTAGAATAGAGTTGAAAGCGCTGCCCTCAGCAGTAAAATATGTACGAAAGAAATGTAAATCTAACAAACGAACCAAATAAGGAACTAATGGCAAATGAACCTGAGCCTTGTCTCCTCGTTGAGACAGCAGTTATAGTAGAACAGACAAACAAATAAACAGACCAAGTGCACAGGGACTCAACAGGAGAGACCGCGAGAGCGCAAATTTCGCGCCTTTAGGGGGCTCCCTGCACATTTTAAAGGCATGTTTATTCGTCGTTTTCTTCATCGTTTGATGTTTTCTGTATAAGCTAAATTTCATTTTGATTGTATAAGATTTGGAAATTAGCGCAATGCGCTAACGCAAATTGCGCAGGAACTATAACAATTTTTTATTAAAAAACTACCATTTTTCTTAAAAAGACGTCATTTTTGCGCCACCGGTTATGTAAACATACATAAATAGGACCCGACCCCGCTCACTACCGAACTAGGCCCCTCAAGTAATCACGCCGGCCCTGATCGTTAGGCGACGCGGAGTCGGTCTGAGCGATGTAATACAACAATGGAGTAATTTCCATTGCGCAGTAACCATACTCGCTCTGCAGCAGTTCCGCTTCATCTTTGCATTATAAAGCTCTTCTTATTGCGTGGATATGTCAAAGGTCTTGTATTTAAGTGGAAGATGGGGGAGATTGATGAGCCCAAGGAACGTATCAGGGAAGCTATCGCTTCAAATGACAAAGACATGTTGGCGCGGACATGGGAAGAACCGGGGTATAGGTTTGATGTCCTTCCTGCATCAAATGTGGCGCACATTGATCCGTAATGATATTTTTACTTTCTCCATATACGAAGTATAGAGAAAGTATTGTTTTCATGAAAAAAATCGAATTCGAGATTTCAACGGAAATACATGTTTTAAGGTCCCCTGAACACGTTTTGACTATTTTCTCGGTGATGTCTGTGTGTCTGTCTGTCAGTCTGTCTGTATGTGATAGATTTTTGTGGGCGCTCTAACTCAAAAACTATTAATCAGATCAACACAAAATTTTATATTTAACATTTTCATAAAAGTTAAAAGATCTGATTAGTTTTTGGTCAAAATCGGGGAACCGGAAGTGGGTGTTTACTCTTGTCACTTATCCGTTATTTTGAAATATTTGCTTTAATATTTGATAAATGTGAAAATGTATTGGAATAAAAGTTGTAGGAAATTATATTTTCTACAACATTTTTCCATATAATGCATTTTTAAGAGATATCTTATATTCTTAACTGCCACCACCACGCCACCTACCGAAGACTATTGTTAACAATTGACGCTTAGTTACGTCTTAGTAACGCTCCTTTTTCTTTTCTTAATTGTCAACCGGAAGTAAATATTGACAACGATCCCAGAGCTAACAACATGTAATTTGCCATATAAATATGGAGAAAGTCTTGTTTTGCCCACATCAGTTTATTTAATAAACGTCTTGAATTGGTCTGCCAAATAAAATAATCTGCGTGTCTCTACTGCTGATAGTTATTGTTTTACATTGTTAAATTTGTCCAAAGATCATTCTGCATCAGTGGAGCAGCCAGAAATTTAGTTGGGGGAGGCCGAATACTTCAACACATTATTATCTGAGCATTTCTTTAGTGACTTATCTAAAAGAACCTCCGTGTAATGATATAAGCTAATTGGTAAAGGTACTGATTATAATTTGCAAACTTTCTATCCAGATTATTTTCATCTGAGGCCCGCATACTCTATGATTTTGTTAATATTATCTCCGACCGTAGTGGGAGTGGGGCAAATGGCCGGTTGACACAACCCTGGCTGCGCTCTGTATATCCACACATGGCGTAAAACACCCTCTAAACAAGTGGTTCCCAACCTGGGTGCCGCGGCACACTGGGGTGCCGCAGCAGATTTTTAGGGGTGCCGCAGCAGATTTTTAGGGGTGCCGCGATAAAATTAGTTTTGTAAATAAATCAAGGATTTGAATGTGTTTACAGGTAACTAGGGCATTACTTTTTATCTCTAAAAATTGATTATGGTGTGATACTAACAAATGGATATGTTCAAAGGTTTTAAATACTCGTTTGTGAAAATATGAAAAGATTGCTTGAAGGCTGGGGTACCGCGAAATTCAGTTTATCTTTGGAAGGGTGCCGCGCCTACGAAAAGGTTGGGAACCACTGCGTCTTAACAGCAAAATTTCGAAAATTTTTAAAATTTAAAGCATTCTTCAACTTTTTCCTGGAGAGAGGTGTTTGAAAACGAAAACAATTCTCGAACTCGTTGCATCTGACGACGAGGCTTCGAAACGAATGGTTGCTAAGGCACACGCTGTTTACCTCCGGGCGCGCGAAAGTGGCTTAAGAAAACTCGGTATCCATTGGTTAATTCAATTTACGCGTGATCGGATCATGGCGTCCGGTGGCGTTCTCCTTCTGGCGCTGTAATTAGCTCTTTTCCCCTTGGTGCGCGTGCCTAGGGGGTTTGTTTACCAGCGATTTCGACGAAACTTAACCACGCGCTGAATGTCACCTCCATTCAAAAAGCTTTACCTTGTAAGCAAGCAGCTTCGGTGGTCGGAGATTAAGGGTTTGTTTCCATAGTCCGAAGGGGTTTTAAAATCCATTCCCAAAAACAGATCTAAAATTCAGTCTAAATACGTAACCGCGAGATTTCGCGGTAATTTAGCCGCTTGTTTACGTTGACGAACGTTGCTAACCGCAATGGGAGCCGCCAACCGCTGTAACAATGCAACAAACGAGTGCATAATTCTCCCGATCGCAACAAAATATAGATTAATAAATTTTAATAAAAGTCTATACTGATTGGTTGGTAGGTTGATTGGTTGGTCCATGCCATGCTCTTAAAATGCGACTAACTCAATGAAATATGCAGATATAACCTTGAAATTTGGCAACAATAATCTACTTGGATATAAAAATGCTCTAGGGAAATTTTACGAAAACCGTCCAGAGTTCGACTCCAGGGGATGATTTGCATTCCCCATAAGATAGCACGTGAAAATCGACTTTTTGACGTGCAGGCATATCTTCTTTTTGACATTAAAATAGAAAACATTGACCTACAAGCTTAAGATTTAAACCATTTTAACGAAAAGATTACAAGGTTTCTTATTTTGTTCGTCGTTTTTCCTCTACACTTCGAAATTCCTCATGTTAAACGTTTAATTCGCATATTTTTGGGAAATATTGCCATTTGAACGGGATGTTGCCATGCCTGCCAATTACATTGTTAGACCTGGAAATCCTTTTGTTATTTTAATCCTTAATGGGTATTAAGCGTACTTTGAAGGCTTTTAATACGAGAAGGAGAGAAAGACGAAAGGTGAAGGGAATTTAATACAACTGGTTAGCAAATAAATCGGGGATTAAAAATTTTGATATTTCCTTGGCATCACTACTGGCGTTCCAGTTCGTAGACCTTATACTAACAATAAGTCATTAATATTTATCTTTTTTGACATGAATACATAAATCGTAAAGAACGCCTCCGCCTTGCATGTGCGTATGCACGCATGATGCGTGCATCTTTCCACTGTTGTTGTTTGTTGGATGAGAAAAAAGCTTCTTCGTCGCAGAGTAAAAAAGGTGTACGGCAAAGAAACTAAAGACTGTCGACGATTTTTTTATCTCTAATATATTTACTTGTTTTATTATTATTAGGTCGTATTTTCCAATGACGATAAAACTTGTTTTTTATGCTAAAAAAATTTCAATGAATTTTTACTTTCTCCATATGCGAAGTATAGAGAAAGTTTTGTTTTCATGAAAAAAATCAAATTCGAGATTTCAACGAAAATATATGTTTTAAGGACCCCTGAACACGTTTTGACTATTTTCTCGATGATGTCTGTCTGTATGTGACAGATTTTTTTGTGGGTGCTCTAACTCAAAAACTATTAATCAGGTCAACGCAAAATTTAATATTTAACATTTTCATAAAAGTTAGAAGATTTGATTAGTTTTTGATAAATATTGGTAGACCAGAAGTGGGTGTTTACTCTTGTCACTTATCCGTTATTTTGAAATATTTGCTTTAATATTTGATAAATGTGAAAATGTATTGGAATAAAAGTTGTAGGAAATTTTATTTTCTACAACTTTTGTTTGATACATTTATCCATATAATGCATTGATTAAGAGATATCTTACATTTTTAGCTGCCACCACCACGCCACCTACCGAAGACTACTACTGTTAACAATTGACGCTTAGTTACGTATTAGTAACGCTCCTTTTTCTTTTCTTCATTGTCAACCGGAAGTAAATATTGACAACGATCCCAGAGCTAACAACATGTAATTTGCCATATAAATATGGAGAAAGTCATGTGTTGCCCACATCAGTTTATTTTATTCTTCAACTTTTACATTTTATCATTCCGTATAAACCGAGTTTTTAATAAACCGAGTTGGCTCTGATCCCGTTCACTTCGACTTTCAAGTTGCTTCCGACAACAGCTTCCTCGTGAAATACTAATACTATCGATAATTGCGCTCGTAAATAATTTTTATACACTTTAAATGATTTTCACAATGAAAAATACTTCGAATAGATATTGAAATTGGTGCAACAATACGACCGATAAAAATTCTCAATTGTATTAAAAAATTTCAAGGTTTATGTATTTTCGAATGTGCTACGGAGCTGAAATTTTTTTTAGAGGTAGGATTTGTAGAAAAACGGAATAGAGATTATAAAAATTTCGATATTTTAATTTGTTTGGCAGTAAAAAATTCTTAAAATTGAAAAATAGATAACTGATTAGACAATATGGGATGAGCTTGGAAGCTGAAAATTTCAAGTTATATACAGAGTAATGCATTTGCACAAATGAACATTTAAATGTCTCCATAAACTTATTGTGGCGGCCGTTAAAAATGTTTAAAATTTGAACAATTGAAAAAATAATATTTCACTTCTAGAAGTACTACAACTTCAAAATTTGGATAAAATGTGTAGCATTAGTATCCCATAATGAAGATAGTGTAATGTTTAAAATTTCAACAATTGGGGAAAGTTTTAAACTATTATATTTACATGTGAGAAAAACGAATATCGCTGCGGAGGTGAAATCTTTAGAATTAAAGGACTATTTGTAATGATGAAATGTCTGTCTTAAAAATGAATGTTTTTTTCAAGGTGAGATGAAATGTTTGCAGTATGCAAGCACCAACTACTAGTCATTATATATCGACGACTCTTACAGAGTAGGATATAACATCTAACATATAACATATAGGAGGATACTAATGTTTAGGCACTTCCAGATGAGCTGGAGATTCGAAATTTTTTCATAGGTAGGATTTTTTGGAAAACCGACTAGAAAAAACGAAAATCTTCAAAAAGTACAACAATGCGGCCGCTAAAAATTCGCAATTGTTTAAACAAAATTTCAAGGTTTATGTATTTCCGCATATGCTACGGAGTTGAAATATTTTTATAGGTAGAATTCCTAAAATAACGAAATAAGGATTATACAAATTTCGATATTTTAATTTGTTTGGCAGTTAAAAATTCTTAAATTTTAAACAAATAGATAACTGTTTAGGTACTACGGGATGAGTTAGGAAGCTGAAATTTTCAAATTATTTACAGAGTAGTAAATTTGCATAAATAAAGATTTTAATTTTACCACATATGATTTGCGGCGGCCGTTAAAAATTATTTAAATTTAAAAAATTACAAAAATATTATTTTACTTCTAGGAGTGCTACAACTTTAAAATTTGGCTAAAATGTGTAGCATCAGTACCCCATAATGAAGAAAGTGTAGAATTTTTAAAATTGCAACATTTGGGGATTGTTTAAAACTATTATTTTTACATGTGGGAAAAACGAAAATCGCTGCGGAGGTGAAATATTTAGAATTAAAATTATATCTGTAATGATGAAATATGAATAATGAATGTTTTTTTATGTTGAGATGAAATGCTTGCAGTATGCAAGCACCAACTACTAGTATGTTATATCCTCCTCCTCCTCCTCTGTAAGGAACGTGTATATATAATGATAACAGGAGGATACTAATGTCCAGCCCAAACTATAAGAGCTAGAAAGCTGAAAGTTTAAGTTTTTGTAGATATGATGGAGAAACCCTCAGATAAAATGGGATTTCTTCCCTAAGTGACATGAGTTCGACTCCAGAAATTCCGAAATTTGCGTTTTTTCCCATAAGGAAAGCATTGCGCCATATTTGTAAATTAATTATGGGCACTTGCCAGTTAGCTAGAAAAATGAAATTTTCAGTAATGCTAGATGGCCACAATATCTATTAGGTATTGTTGTCACTTTTGCTTACAGTGTCTTGGGTTAGACTCCAGAGACCCCAGAATATCTCCCATAAGTTAGCATGGGAAAATGCAATCCAGTGTGTAGACCAATCTAATAAGTTTAGGAAGCTGAAATTTTGCAAGATTATAGAACTTTTCTCATAACCAACTATAAAAATCGAAAATTTTAAAATTGTAAATTTTAGGGGTTGTTTTAACCCCATTTGAACATTAAAGTTTAATAATTTTTAGGTACTACGGGATGAGCTAGGAAGCTGCAATTTTCAAATTCTTAACAGAACAGTACATTTGCACAAATAAGCATTTCAATCTCTCCATATACATATTGCGGCAACCGTTAAAAATGTTTAAATTTTAAACAATTAGAAAAATCTTATTTTACTCCTAGAAGTGGTAGCTAAAATGTGTAGCATTAGTACCCCATAATGGAGGAAGTGTAAAATGTTTAAAGTTGCAACATTTGGGGATTGTTTTAAACTATTATTTCTACATGTGGGAAAAACGAAAATCGCTGCGGAGGTGAAATCTCTAGAATTAATAGAATATTTGTAATGATGAAATATCTGTCTGAAAAATTAATGTTTTCTCAAGGTGAGATGAAATGCTTGCAGTATGCAAGCACCTTCTACTAGTATGTTATATCCTCCTCCTCCTCCTCTGTAAGGAACGTCTATATATAATGACTAGTAGTTGGTTCTTGCATACTGCAAGCATTTCATCACACCTTGAAAAAACATTCATTTTTCAGACAGACATTTTATCATTACAAATATTCTTTTAATTCTAAAGATTTCACCTCCGCAGCGATTTTCGTTTTCCCCAAATGTAAAAATAATAGTTTAAAACAATCGCCAAATTTTGCAATTTACACTTTCTCCATTATGGGGTACTAATGCTACACAATTTAGCCAAATTTTAAAGTTGTAGCACTTATAGAAGTCAAATAATATTTTCTAATTGTTTAAATTTAAATAATTTTTAACGGCCGCCGAAATTCATGTATGGTAAAATTGAAATGTTTTTTGTGCTAGTTCACTACTTTGTACATAACTTGAAAATTTCAGCTCCATAGGTCATCCCGTAATGTCTAAACAGTTATCAATTTTTTAAATTTTAGGAATTTTCAACTGCCAAACAAATTAAAATATCAAAATTTGTATAATCCCTATTTCGATATTTTATGAATTCTACTTATAAAGAAATTTCAACTCCGTAGCACATGCAGAAATACATAAACCATGGAAATTTGTTTAAACAATTGCGAATTTTTAGCGGCCGCATTGTTGAACTTTTTGAAGATTTTCGTTTTTTCTAGTCGGTTTTCCAAAAAATCCTACCTATGAAAAAATTTCGAATCTCCAGCACATCTGGAAGTGCCTAAACATTAGTATCCTCCTATATGTTATCATTATATATCGACGTTTCTTACAGAGGAGGAGGAGGATATAACATATATATATATATATATATATATATATGAGACATATCATAAGTAAATAGCAGCTATTGATTTGGCGAAAACGGAAAACTGACAAGAGTAAACCTTCATTTCCAGTTGACCATTTCAGCCAAAACCCTAAATATCAAATACTTTGCCGGTTTATTAGTACAAATTTTTCTGTCTCTCACAGATACACACACAGACATCGTAGAGAAAATAGGGAAGACGTATTAAGGGTGATATAAAGCGTACATATTCGTTTGAATCTCGAATTCGATTATTTAATGAAAACAATATTTTCTCCTATACTGCGTACGCGGAAGGTAAAAATGTTTGACGCGAATATGACTGCAAAGCATTTCACAGGTTCTTCAGCCTTGTTGTTACTTAACGTACTTTTTGCGATCTGTCTGTCTCTCTAATACAGCGGTGAGTGCGTGACGTTCCCGCTATAAAAATGCGAATAACCCATTTCCATACTTTTCGTCGAGCAGGCTTTTTTCTTTTTGAGATTTAAATTTTAAATAATTAACCTACGATCTTTAAATCTAAACCGCTTTAAAGAAAAAGTAATCAAGTTTCGTATTCTATTAATCTTTCTTCGCCCACAGCTCGAAATCGCGCATATTAAACGTTTAAATCACATATTATTGGAGAAATACTGCCATTTCAACAATAACTGCCTTGGCGAGAATGTAATTGTCAAAACTCGACCTTTTATTGTAGTCCTAAGGCTATATGCCTTCCTCTCCCCTATCTGAAAATTTGTTTATCTTGACTACCGACTGCTGCGATAAATAAAATCAATATAAATGGTGATAGTTTAACTAATTTATCTACAGTTAAAAAATTAAATTCCGTTTTTTATTCACTTGAACCCGTCGTTTTCGACGGGCGATACACACACACCCCCATATATATACACACACACATATATAATATTATATATATATATATATATATATATATATATATATAATATTATGGCTGAGATACATCGACGATGTCTTCCTCATTTGGACGCATGGACCTGACTCTCTCCTTTCCTTTCTCTCGCGTCTCTCCTCCCATCCTTCACTGTCCTTCACCCACCAATCCTCTACCTCCCACATCACATTCCTGGATGTCGATCTTTACCTTCAAGACAGCCAAATCCGCACCTGTGTTCACATCAAACCCACCAACAGCCTCCAATACCTCCACTTTGATAGCTGCCATCCCCTTCATACCAAAACCTCTATCCCCTATGCCCTTGCTCGTCGAGGATGGAGGATTTGTTCCGATAGAGCATCCCTTCTCGAGTATTACTCTGTCCTCGAGGATGCTCTTCTCAAACGTGGTTACCCTCCAGTCTTGGTCCGCGAACAGATCCATAGGGCGATGACGCCTACCCACATTGGATCTCATCCTCACACACCCACTATTCCTGCATCTACCCCTCCACTCACTCTTACGACACTTTTCCATCCTGGTATCCACGAAGCTCTCAAAACAATCCTTCATGCTGCCCACCCAATTCTTACCTCTTCCTCCCATCAGTCCCTCTTTATCAACCTTTTTGCCAATCCTCCGCTCCTCTCTTTCCGCCGGCCCCCAAATTTGGGAAATATCTTGTGGATGAAGGAACTTCCCACTTCTACCACGCCTCTTGCAATAGGGTCTCACCCCTGCGGCAAACCTCGCTGCCTCACTTGCCCTATCCACCTATCCTCATCTTCTTTCTCGAGTCCCTCCACTAATATCACCTACCCCATCACCTCCAGAAGCAACTGCACCACCCGTAACGTCATTTACCTCCTTACTTGCACCCTTTGTCCCGCGTTTTACGTAGGCCTCACCAGCAATCCGTTAAACATCCGAATGAACGGTCACCGGAATAGCGTTTCTCTCAGACGCCCCCTCCCAGTTGCATTACATGCTAATACCCACAATGTCCCCTTTAATAGTTGCTACAATGTTAGGATTATTCGCGCTTTACCCTATGACACTCCTGCCCCCTTCTCCGACACTGAGAACTAGCACATATCCATCTTCTCGACTCTTTCTCTCCGCCTGGCCTCAACCTCCGCTAACCCTATTAGCCCCTTACAATGTTTCTTTGTTACTTTGTAACTATTCGGACTATACCTCATCACACTCCCTCTTTATTAGCTATCCACCCCTCCTACTCCCCACCTCCTCCAATCATCAACCTTCCCACATCACCCTGTCATTCCCCGCCCAGTGTGTCACTTTACGTTACTCTTTCGCTGAAGAAGGGCTTAGGCCCGATAAGCTTGCGTGTGTTTTTGTGTTCGTGTGTTTTACGTGTCTCTTCGACGCCCCCAGCAGCCTGCCAGCTTGGTCCTCAACTTGGTGAGTGTCCGCTGGGCTTCCCTCAACACCTTGTTGCCACCCTCATCACTACCTTTTCTTTTCCTTTAGTTAATATATATATATATTCATAGATAAATTCCTTGCCGTCAAAGACAGGGCTGCTGGTTTCTCGGAATAAATCAAAACGCCCAGCTCGACCATGCAACAGCAGGCGTTAGGATAATGCGTTTTTTAAATTCATAAACCACCTTTAGAGAACTTCCATAAAATTATATAATCAGTACTTTTGCGCAAATACGTATAAAACAAAATAAAAATAGTGCAGAAAGACATAAAATGGAAAATTTAAGGTTTATTTGAAAACTGTTGAAAAGAGGACACATTTATCGAACAATAAAAAAGACCTGAACCAAAAAACGGAAGCATATTCTCTTTAAAATAATCTCAATGGCCACCCTACGCATTGTAGAGAGTTATTTGCTCACCTTCGGCAGGGCTACTCTCCTGGAAGCACAGATACGCGTAGAGTCCGTCCATCTTTTGTTTGGGGTCGTACACTCTCTCCAAGCAGTTCTCTGTTTGGGGAAAGAGCTTCGGCGGGATGTTCGGGACCAGAAGGGAACCGTTTGGTTGCAGGTACCACTTGTCTCCTGCGTCCACGTCCGGCTTTAACACGTATTTCTTCCTCTCTCCGCAAGGATGCCCGCTGTAGACACCCACAGGCGAATCTTTTGAAAGCTCCTGTGAAATAAATAAGAATCAAAGTGGTAACATGGTAGATAAAATGCGCACCCTGTTTTTTTTTAATTTTTATGGATAAGCTATGTAGTCACGGAGGCCTTCAAAAAGTCTGGAATAATAATAATAATGATTACAATAACATCGACAATAAAAACAATGATGATAGCTATAGCAATGGTAATAGCTATAATAGGTTATGTGGCAAAAAGGTTTCCTTAATCACGAGTGTTACAATAGAGGCGATAAAATGATAGGAAAGACGAGCATCATTCCATCGGCAGGATTCGAAACAGGGACTCAAACAGTGGGAGCCAGACACGCTAATCGCCCCTATACAAAGGAATTTGGCTAAAAAGGAGTCGTCATCGGATGTGATTCGTCGACAGTAGATTCTATAAATTCATATCGTAAATTCTGTAAATTTAGAATCCACTCTCGGAAAATCACCACCGATGACTGATTCTTTGTGTTCAAAACGTTTACCTGATTTTCTCGACCTTTTTGTGGTGATTGAAGGTCATACCGTGTCAAATTTGCCTTTGGCCATAAGGAAAACTCTCTTGTAAATTGAAAAAAAAAACGTCTACAAAGCAGCAGTCATCGTAGTCCATTCGCCGATATTATTTTCCAATAAAGAGCCAGGGCGACGTCATTTCCTGTTGTTCTTATATAGGTGGTGAGAGGTTCTTTGGTTAGAATCTATTATGAACGTCCAGGAGTTACTAAAGAAGAGCAGACGTGAGGCAGCACGATTGATCCTCGACGGCGAAACGTCATGGGACAGGCCTCGGAACCTGATAAGCTCACGCGTATAGCTCGGGAGCCGACCTAAAGTTTTACAGCCTTCGAGTATCGCTGACGCACAGAGAGGTCACTGGCTTTGGGTGTTCTCAGCCACTCTGGTCCAGTGGTATTAAGGCCGGTGTCCCCACCACACTCCGCGCTCTTCTCTATGACGTATGTCGAAAAATAGCGTATCGATGTGACTGTATCTAGCCCCTGTGTACTTGGATGTTACCCACTTCCATTTTCAGTTAAAAAATTAGGGAACCGTACTTTCTGACTTCCCCTCGTAGATCAAATTCTTTCAGAAGCTAACCCACCCATTTCGATAAGCGGTTTCAGTGATGGGAAGTGAGAACCAGGATGGAGGTTTTTTTGTATCGTTTTGCGTTCGAAAGTGGGAACGAAGGACGTAAATGTCGAGTTGTGTTATGACAGGGACGCCAGAAAAATTGAATGACTTTTGTTGAATTCTTTGGGAGAAGGTCCAAATTTCCCGAGCAAAAATAAACGGTGAGAGAGAGAGAGAGAGAAAGAGGGAGAGAGAGGAAAGACCGATCATTGGAATATCTCCCTTGTTTCGTCCTTCTGGGAAAACGTTTTCGAGACGGAATCGCGTAGTCGTCTTTTCTCGCGCGCGCTATCCCGACTCTTTTGTTTTGACTAGAAAGCCGAGTTTTTCCTGGCGTCCTCTTTTGAATGACCGCTGTTTTGGTTCCTGGCTCGGGTTTCATTTTTCCAAAAAATTTACTTTGTGAATCTTGGGGCAAAAATATGAGGGAAACCGTGAGCGATATTCTGGTCGCGTTTCGAGAGAGTTCGTCATTCTCCGTCGGTTGTGACTTTGTATTTATGAATATTCTTTAATTAAACAAGTTAGATATTCTTGATATAGGAAGAGGTGGAAGCAAGTTTTCTTCGAGATTTTCAGAGTTCTGGTTTGCCTCCTCTTTTGTGGACGGGACAACCTGCATTGTTATAATGTAGATTCCCATTATTCCTTCACTACTGTAGCACCATTATTTTGGCTACAATGCTATTTCAAATTTATAAATTTTCCGATTTTGGAACCACCTAGCGGAAAATTTATGAATTTCTTGGAAACTTCAATCGGAGGAAAATTCATAGATTTATACTCTTACTTACTTACTCTTAAAACGAAAATTTTGATTCTCCACAGACGGACGGAGAGACAGAGTGATCACATAAGCACGTTTTTTTCCTTTCAAGAATCATGTTATAAAAAGAATAATCGCGCCAAGTTTACAGCTGAGATAACATTGAAAGGCTATATGTTTCTCCAACGGTTATTAATAAAAGATCTTTGAAACCAGATAGGAATTTTGGCCTACAAAGCAGGCGTCATCAATGGTGATTCACCGATACTAGAATCGTGCATTTTTTCACGCGATCTCGATTCAGTCACCATATTTAATTCATGACACAGAACACCCGATCCACTGGTTCCCAGGCAAAAAGAATATAAATTTCATAAGCCTCACTGAACTTACGGAGTGAATGTCCGGTTCATAAAAATGTTTTAAAGCGTCCAAACCATTTGTTTTCACTCGCGATCCTCTTCTTCTCTCGCTATTTAATCCTCTTACGTTCAAAAATAAATTCTTTTTCTAGAGTCACTTCGTCGAAAAATCTGAATATATTGCAATCTTTCAATAATTTTCATTTATATTTTACATAGTTTTCTTAAAGCCATGCCGGGTAATTTTAATCCGGGAGCATTCCGATTGAATTAGGGCGTGTTTGAAGTAAGACGCCTCTTGCACTGTTATGCCGTATTAAGCCGTATTTATCAACGTCATCCTCGCACTTTTTCTCTCAGCATTTTATGGCATAAATATCGGGTTCGAGGTTTATGCCAGAAGCAAACAGACGCTGGGTTTTCTTTGCCCCATTACCGCACATCACGTATTATACTTTCGCATTTGTGCATTGAAGATTTTAGGGTAAAATACGTAACGTGAAAGAGGGAGGCATTGTATTAGTTAAACTAAATATTTAAAGCACAGGAGGTGCATTCCTGGTGATTGTCAAGCTCGACTTAGGCTGCAAACAAATTCAAGAGTAAGCGCTTGAAAATAATGTCTTAGGTATCCCCAATAGCAGGGCTATGAAATCCTTGTTGTGGCTATTGGAGATATCAGAAAATAAGCAAGGGAAAGAAGAAAATAATTTCTTCTTCATGGCAAGACCTCTGTTTTATCGGCACCTAATGCCAAGCATCTACCTCGTTGTAGAGAAGCGCTTTCGATCTTTAAGACCGTCTTGAAAATAGATTAGTTGTGTGAGTAAGGGTACGGCGATAATTGTACACGAGGCTGATTCGCCATCAAACACACACACGCTTTCGATCTTTAGTAATATCCAAAACGTAAAGAGAAAAATTAAACGAATCGTTTCATAGCGCGCACTGAAGTCGTACTCTTGTGAATTCCCGACCAGCAATTCTCTCTTGCCGCATTTCACTTCCTCAAGATATCCTTTTTCCAAGAAAGTTCTTCCTCGGCAATTTTCGCTGAACATGTCTTTTACGATGAAAACGTCGGATGCGAGGATTACGCCACGCTTAAGATTATATACTTTTCACATCTAATAATAAAAGGGCAAGAGCATTGCGCCGAGGTTAAAATTATGCTAGTACCTACTACAGTAGAACTCCAATTACCATGCGGCGGATAAACCGCTGCTTTCTGGAGCGAGTTTAAATTCTCCCGCTTACACATGAAAAATGTAGAGAGCACTGATTTATTAAACATCCGCCAATATGTAATATCAATCAAACAAATCCGATTTGCACACCATTTTTATTCTAAATGAAGTTTTTCCTTTTATATTAGAGAGATTCTTATAAACCAAGAACCATCTTAAATTCGCAGCGATATTAATTTATTCTATGGGCGATGCTACTGATATTTATATCTTACTGCCTCGTCCTTTCTCATGTGCACGCATAACAATAACTTGTTAGTCAGAAAGAATGGTCACTGTCAAAACAAATTTCAATTTTTTGTTACTATACATTCCAACCTAATTGCAATTTATGGCTTAATTCAGGGGGCACCAACCCGAATTTCGCCGCATGCGGCCCTCAGCCTTTCAGACGAAACTAGGCCATTGAGTTATTACCTTTAACCAAAATAAAAATATGCCGTCATACATCTGTAATATTTTATTTAAAAATAAACCATATCATCACTTAGAACAGGGGTCGGCAACCTACGGCCCGCGGGCCACATGCGGCCCACGAGAGCGCTTTATGCGGTCCGCGAAGCTTTAATGAAAAGTGATCGGGAAAATATCACATGGACGATTTCATATTTTTTTCAGCTAAATGATTGTCTCACACCCTTTTCTGGTGAAGTTTTAACGCCAGTAAATTATGTAGACCCGATTTTCGTCTATATTAGGCCACAGAAACTCTAGATAACATTTGATATATTCACTCATCCGGTCCGCCGAGGCATTCTTGACTTCCAATGCGGCCCTCAGAAGCATCCACAACTGCGAATATGGCCCACCGTGCAGAAAAGTTTGCCGACCCCTGACTTAGAACATGGAATCTGAATTTGTCAATCTTTTGTACAAATTCCATTTACTCAACAGCAAACGGGCGACATGCCACCTTCGTATATGCGATTCATACTAACCAGTTTCACAATTTCCACACTTTAATTTTGATTCTCCATCTTAACAACGAGAAGGGCAAAACCGATTCGGTAATGGCTCTTCAGTAGGATTCTGCAGTATAGTTTGATTCGCTCTTCAACTATTTTACTCTCTTAAGAAATTGTAGATTAAGACTCACGAAATTTACTGTCGCATCTCTTTTCATGTCGATTACTTACATTTTGTTCTCATTAATTTGATGTTTTCAAGTTCATCGATTTTGTTACATCGAACCTCAAATTTCTCGCTTTATGACACTATAACGAGAGAAATGTTGTAATAATATTCTTCTCATTCCCAAATGCCCCACGCATTGTGTTACCATATGTGCGGCCCTCGCCGCACACACTTGGAGAGTCAGTGTGGCCCACTTACTCCTTAAAGATTGTGGGCCACTGGTTTAATTGATTGCTTTTTATTTATGGCGTGCCGCCTGTTTTACGCAAATGAATTTTTTACAGTATTTAACGCATTTTCCCAAATTTCGCCTTAAAAATGCGGATTATCCGCGTCCTTCAATTATCCGCACCTACCAAATTTCCAATTAACATGGATAATCGGGGTTTTACTTTAAATATTTCATGGGGCGAAATTTTTTTATAATCATCCTCGGCGCCTTTTTGCAACGCCAATGCTTCCGTCCGAATCTCTCGCTCGGAAAGAAAAGTCATTTATGTGCATTTCAAAGTTATTTGGCTGATTTCAAGAGTTTGGCTGCAATTTTCGCTGATCGGCCGAGATACCTGGACGGTCTTACCAAATTCGGGACGCAGGGTAAACGTATTTCCGGGAAACGCTGGCATACAAGAGTTCAAGATGACTCACGTTCATTAATCAGTGGCTTAACTAGGTCATCGAGAAGTCTGGGTCAAATATCCTGCAGGAAACTGAAGTTTCGATGCCGCAAACATCGTGAAGGTCTCGCATCAGCTTAGATAATTGGGTTTGAACCTCAAAATCGCTGGAGATAATTCCGAATAAAGGTGGCGAACCGCATGCGATAATTTCAACGGTATGGCGGGCCGCGTGCAACAATAATGAGCGTAGACATTTTGTTTGATGTGTTCAAACGTGCACAACTGAAGTGACGTCCCAAAAGCCATTTTTCCCGTGTGTTAAAATTACTGAGTCAAAGTAAAGCACATATATTATCTCTTCTATATTTGTTGTTACATTTATGGTTTGCTTAGTTTTGTAGTAAACAAAGAACGTAGGTAAGGGTGTCCTATAATTAGGGAATTTATTTTTCGGGTTTTACCCGATTTTGCCCGTTTTTTACCACCCGATTCTATTTTTAATTATTCGGGTAAAACTCGAATTAAACCTAAAATGCTCAATTTTTAGCCTCACTTAGAAGTTTAGACATTTCTAGAGTCAAAACTTCAGCGGGGGTACCTGTTCGTTTGGTTAGTTTTTATTAAAGTTCTAAAATAACTATCAAAATTTGGGAAGGCATAAACAATTTTTTGTCAGATTCAGAGACATTCGGTGGTAAAAAAGTATCTGACCTCTAAGAAATTGTTGAGTCTTTTAATCGAAATGAACTTTTCTCTTATACTTAGAAGAGCAATTATCAATTTTCAGAAGCAGCTTAAAACTAGCGCATCAATCATACATCGAATCGACCATGCCGTCAACGTACGCTTGAAGGAGCGAATGGAACGTTTCTGGAAACCATTAGAAACGGGGGTTGTGCTATTGTCATGAATACACGCCGGGAAACTACAGCAGTCATTAAACATTTAAAGCGTTTTGAAGTTCTTTCAGAATAGCAGAGTTTAATAATGAGTGTTTGGATCATTAATCCCATTAATACGAAAGATGAATCGTTAAAATCAGCGCCACGTGATTCTCTGCGCTGAAAACAATGGCACCCGCACTTATGTTATTGATTGTTAGAAATACATTTGACGACCAAATATATCATAAATAAGTCAATTGAAATATCAAATATAGCAATGAATAGAAAAAATATAGCACCTGTGTTTATTTTTAAGGCTTAATCTTAACACCTGGGGGTGAAGAAACTTTTTGCACACACTTTATATATGTTTTAACTAAAACAAATTTTAATACAATTCCTTCGCCATGAGAGAATTATTGAACTGGTCATATGGCTAAAAAATTTCAAGAATTAGTCGTTAAATAAAAAAAATTGAAAAAGTATTTACCTCAGGTTTTCCAAATAGCCACAATAAGGTTATGAAAACCAGACGCGCATTTCGGCTATAGTGCAGCCTTCTTCAGCCGTAATCCATCGTAAACATTCTAAAAGACGTTGTGACTATTGAAGATAACTGACAATGGGATGATAATACTTTTTCAGTTTTTAGCCTACTTTTCAGAACGGAAATAGGCTCATAGTTTCTTTGTTGCTTCTGTCTGTCCGCTTGTTTGTCCCCGCTATTAACTTCTAAGCCAATCGACCGATTTTAATGACACTTGCTGGAAATCTCTTGCTACTGGAGGCGAGCTCCCGAGGATAACTTTTATTGCGAAGAATGAAAGTCTCGGGTTCGATTCCAGGAACTTGCCTTCCCATTTGATTTGCATGGGATTCTGGAATCCGTCGTGTAGGGTAAATTTCTCTCGCACATTAAAATATCTTAGAATTAGAATATCGGTGCGGGATTTGTACTCTTCTCTGAAGAAAGGAATGGAGATTCTAATTTATAACGTTGTACTTTGCTTATCACATGTCTTCGAATTTCGCTTAAATACTAGCGTTTTTGCAGTTTTTATGACTCATTACGAGAGTGTTGCCATTGCAACGACTGTTGTTGGACTCGGATTCGGTATAGTGTAGTATACACACACACGCATTATTTTTTCCACACAAATATCAATTTAGTTTTCCTTTCGAATGTATTTGTAATACTTATAAAGCTAAATTATGAAATCGTGGATAATAGGCGTCATAAGTTCCGTTTCGATCTTCTTGTTTTATATTCAATTGCATTTTCTTGAATACGGTTCCTAGATATTAAATATTTTTATATTGTTTATATCCCTTTGTAGCCGCAAGACTTTCTCGCCAACGCCCTCTTCCATCTAGTTGCAGCATCATAAAATGAGGGAGAGGGCCGCATCGTGACTGGAGTGCCTCACGCGGACCGCGGGTCACCCTTTTTTATAGACCCCTAACCCACCTACGTATTTTCATAACTAAAACGTTACATGGATCAATAAAACGACCAATGCTGTAAAAATACGCAACAGACATGGCGATGGCACGTTTTCTGTTCCACGTGCGTTTCTGCGTGGGCCTTGGGAGAATCGTTGCGAAAGCCTTTCCTCAAAAGGGGACGAAATTAGTCGACCCAAATTCATGAACGGGAGCTACTCCGTAACGCCCACGCCCCTTTTCCCCTCTTTGAGTTAGTCAGCGAGGCGAGAAATTCGCGAGCCGCGGAAAATTTAGACCTTGATACGGAACCCCGTCGAGAGCGAGAGAGAGAGAGAGACTGGGTTTCGGAGGCGGCGATCGATCCGCTCAAGAATAGCAGTAAAAGCGACGATACAAAGAGCGCTCGCGAACCGCGCAGCCCGCATCTCTTCCTTCGCGTATCTCTCTCTCTCTCTCTCTGTGTGTCTATTAGGGTGAGTCGAAAAAAAAATTTGAAATTTGAAATCGCCTGTACCGGAGAAAGCGGCGTATTTGGACCACTAGTAAACAAACATATTTTTACTGAAATTGGATAATGTTTAGACCGGCCGCTGGGCCTTTGAAATTTCTCTGAGAGTAACACATGGGAAATAAAGGTAAAATTATTTTTTTATAACAGCTCTTCGCTTATTTTGCCAACTTTTTTTTACAAAAAAAAACAGAACTTACCACGAGGAGGTGACTGTTTTCAAGTTCCACACCGTGCCCGCCCCACCACCCGCCATAATGGGCACATAATCAATATTAGCTTAAACTGTGGTGTCTTTTACCACATATTTGGCCTTGTTTTCAAAGCTGGGTAGTAGGTTTCTTGACTCTAGTGTCATTCGAATGAATCTTTCGCGACAGACTTTGGAAGAAGCCTCTGTCACTAGTTTGACCCCTCTTTCTACAGCCTGAGTGTGGCAGGGAATCTCCCATAAGTCTCCATCACGAACATCCTCAGATTCTATAATTTCCTCAATGTCCTCGTCCGACATGTGTTTTATTATAGGAGGGTCTGTTATGTTACACTTTTCCCAGTCCAGAAGGTCAATGTAGTCAAGGGCATGGAAATTCAATGGAGGAACTCTAAAGGCTTTTGTTTTCTTTCTGCCTTTCAAAATTCTGTTCCATCCCAGCTCTCACATGTTTCCGCTCATCATTTACTATAGCAAGGAGAACACTTTCCGGATGACTAAAGTAAGCATTTCTCTGAATGACAGTATCAATTACTGCTCTCATATCTTTGCTAAGGTACCTCGAACGTGAAACAATCTGCCAGAGATGCTTAGCTCCGTCTTTACATGCTGGAGAAACCACACGGGCGCGTACACTTTGGCAATGAACTCGGCGAGAGTTCCCAAGGAAAAGGATGGGGTCTTTGTCCTAATATATAGATGCAATAGCCTATTAGCAGCAGTCAACCATCTGGCGTTAGATAGTTTACCAGGCGATCTGTGTGCCAAGGTTGTGGAGCAATTTCCGGTAGATATGATCTGACAAATATCGTACAGATAATTTTGATCAGTGCTAAGATCCTCATGGTCTACTGATGGCAAGTCAACTTCAATACTATTGAAACTCACTATTGGTAAGAGTTTTCAAGTTTCTAAAAGTTTCCCTAAGGGCCCAGACAAAGAGAATGGGCCGGTCGTGCTTCCATCAAGGTATTACAGCAGTAGGTGGCGAAGAATTAGTTCGTTAGAATGAAGTTGGCACACTAACCATTGCAGTGATCGTCCTAAATGTTGCTCAAAGAGGCAGATAACTCCTCCTTTAGCACCAGTGTTGTCAGCTGTTCCATCACAACTAATAGCTAATAGATTCGTGATGTCTATATTGTTCTGTTGGAAATATTGTAAAATACTTGCCTGAATATATTTCGCGGAGCTGTTCTCAGGATTCACATGACCAATATATTTCTTTCCAGGCTCTTGCAGTAGAACTATATGTTCTTTCACTACGGTTTCCTTGAACCTTCTACCATATTTCTCTTGTATCTATAAAGTTTTATCCTTTCGACTATCAAAATACAGGGCCTGTAAACATACACCTTCCTTTGAATCTACTTCTTGTATTTTAAATCGGGTTTTCTTCTTTTGTCGACTAATTTTGCTCTTGTCGATAACCAGGGAAGTATCACGTTTTGTTACCAAACCCGCATCCACTAATACTGCGCTAGCTATAATTGCAGCTTGACGGTCGGATACTCCAGTTCTTTCAGCTGCTTGTGCCAAAGACGGTAGATTCCATCACATCTGAGAAGTACTTGGCTCCTTGGACGAAGATGGTTTTGGGCCGTAACGTCAGAACATTCAGATGATGAACTGCAATATTCTTCTGGTGCTACAGAAACAATTTTCTTTTCGGGTTTTTCCGGTCCTTTGCTCCTTTCTATTTTCCTTTTAAATCTAGTTTTAAGCACTCTCTTTCTTTTACTGCCCACGTTTCCCATTATCATTTCACTCTTTGATCGTTGTGGAATTCTAGTTCCGACCGAGGCACTTTGCGGGACTTTTCGCAAGTACAATCTGAGACGTTGAAGCATTTGCAGGTAGAGATATCGAAAAGTGTCGTCTTTGCCTCTTTCTGGAAATCGACAATTTTCTTTTTCAAAATTTTGGTCATTTTTCTCCAGGATTTATTATTTACAGGTACAAGAAACTTTTTAAGGTTAAGGAACCTCGTATGATACACCTTTAGTTTAGCAACACACTGCTGACGAGAAATAATCGGCAGAGAAGCTTTTTGCCAAATGTTCTCAAGCTTATCTATAACGGTTCTTGAAATCTCGAGAAAGGTATGGTTCAAAGCAACACTTTCCTCGCTTATATTGTGTTGCACAAAAAGAAAAAATCTTATTACTTCTTCATACGTTGGAAATGTTAGTTCGAAAAGATCTTTCGGATCGCCAAACACAGGGCCACGGGTAGAGTGATGCGGCCCTCGAGATGCGTTTTATGCGCCCCGCGAAGCTATAATTAAAAATAGGAAATTTTATGCGCACTCATATGCTATACATTCAAATTAGGACAGTAAAGCACTTGGTATTGAAGTGATAACTCTAAAAATCTAATTCAGCAGGGAATTATCGGGCTCGTGTTATGGATGAAAATGTTCAAAGAACAAGCGCTTTTAAAAAAAGTACTCGTCTCAGGTATCTGAAATAGTCACAACATGTTTATAAAAAAGCAGATGCGCATTTCGGAAACAAAACATCCGTCTTTTAGAATCTATTTTCGGTGAATTTCCACTGAAGACGACTGTTTTGTAGCAGAAATGCGCATCTGCTTTTTTATAACCTTGTTGTGGCTATTGGAGATGCCTGACCTGTAAACGTAATTTAGACTTGATTTTTCACTGATGTGATACCTCAGAGTCTCTAGTTAACGTCCGATTTAAAGTCTAGCCTGGCCCGCCGAAGCATTGACAACTTGCAATGCGGCCCTCCGAGGAATTAGCAATCATCAATGCGGCTCGCCACATAGAAATGTTTGCTCGCCACTGCTTTAAGCTGTAATACGCTCCAAACTCAATTGTAGTATGTATTTCGTGCTAAATATATTTCACGCAATATTTGTGAATAAGGTAAGAAATTTCAGGGACGTATTTAAATCGGCGCTTTGAAAATGTCTGCGGTTCATTGCGGATTTCCGTTTAAATAAACTGCCAAGTTAGAATACAGAAGAATTTTCTTTCAGACCAGGACGACACAAAAATGGCTACATGAATCTTGATTAAAATTCATCCAGTCATATGAAGAGCTTATTGCCATAAACTGTAGTACATAAGCATGCTTGAAAACAAACTTTTGGCAATTCCGGCTTTCTGCCGTCGGTCGCCTGTAATCAGTCGTCCGTAGCCTGTAATCTGTCGTCTGAGCCCGACTCTAGTAGGTAAAACTTATAACAGGAAACTGATTAATTCTGTATCTATATATTAAAAAGTCGCACGATTTTTGCCTCTCTTATATCTAGAGACTAGCCGGACCGATTTTGTTAGGAATGGTCTTATCAGATATTATAGCTGTAATCGCCTATATACCACAAAAATGACCAAAACTTACAAAATTTTAATAGAAGCTTTTTTAATCTTATATAACTTACATAAATGAATTGCTGTTCCTGTAACGTTGACTTCAGCAGTACGGAAGTCCAGGAGAAGGGATTGGGCGGAGGGGAAGGGATGATGGAAATGGATAGGTAGGGTAATGCGCGCGCAATCTGTTCTCAAGTGAGGTGCGAGAGGGGAGGATGTGGAAGGCCTTTCACTGGTCTGATCCACCTCTGCTTAGTGAAACCGAGCCTACTGGCCTCACATTCTCTGTTTAACATCGTGAAGGCTGTACTGACTTCAGTTGCATTCTGCTACCATCAGGATTTGTATCTATGTTAGTTTATTTTAAAACAATGTCAACGGTTTTATTGTATTTGCAATAGAAGTAAAAACAGATCACGTGGCCGACCAGTTCACAGTCGTCTTTCATAAACAGGAAATAGAAAAGAATAAATAAGAAAATTCACGGCGTTGCGAGAAGTTTTGGACCGAACCGACAATTTCAAATTAGGTAGTTACAAATGTATCTTCGTTCATCCAAGCCTTGGTACCTAACAACATATAATTTGTCGAAATGTTTTGCTTTGCGTTTTTATGTGAAAAATGCGTAGCCACTTTGTTATGTTGCCAGAATGGAGTGGTTGCTTTACCATCCACACGTTTTCACAAAACTCTAAAAAATGTATTTACTGGTAACATTGAGGTGTCTCACAATTTCAGGGACAACATTCGCCAATAAAAGAATTCCATGTCTTTTGTTTCATTCGGAGCTGATGTTAAACTCCCTCCAGGTTCAGTGCCACTGAAACATTTGATGCTTTTAAATCCTCTGAGACTGTTTCAAAACTATGCTAAAGAAAACGTATGCCCCTGAAAGAAACCCGTGCTGAACCAAAAACATGTAAAGGAATGCCGTGTAATTCCAGGGACGAACGCACTTAAAAATTCCAGAATTAACTATAAAGATCATTTTATGGCTAATATCCTATTTAGAACTACTTCTATCAGTATGAAAAGTTGGCGAATCGAAGCTGAGAACGGCTACTTTCTTTGGAGAAATATGAATGGAATTTTCCCCACCTTTTAACGGCAAATGGAGTTGTAGCAATTTATGGAAATCACTCTATACTTACCGGAGAAATGTGGTATTACTAGGAATCGCACTCGAATCTCACAACATCTAATTCGCAAGAAAAATAATTTCCTTAGCCTTATTCATCGAAGAAAAATGACATCCTGGAATACTGTATATGTGACGATGTCCACGCAATAGAGTTTCTCAAACAAATATTCTCCTATCTCTATCAATTGAAAAACTTGACTCTTGCATTAATTTGGAAAATTCACGTCTATTATTTAATTGTATGTATGCCCAGTCAATTCGCCTCTCTTACAGCACAAATGGGTATCTCAGAGGTAGTGCAATGAATAACCGGGGAGGGAGGAGGGAAACACGGTGCCGGCATTTGCCTGCTCTTACGAAGAACACCAGGGGGGCCAACAGCTTAACGTCCCTTCCGAAGGACGGAACAGCTGAATTTGCGCAGTCTCCTCAATATATATATATATATATATATATATATATATATATATATATATATATATATGAATATATCGTATATACACTAACGAAGGACATGATACGATTAATTGACGTGCATTATAATAAGAACGATATTTCGTTAATTCGCTATTCCTTTGTTTTCCGATCGATACTCCATCTAGCGCAATTAAAAAATAACTGCTCTAAAAAAATTCAGTGATTATCGGTGATTTTATTTCGATTCTGAACACAAATTCTGAAGTTTGCATCAAAAATTCCTCCAGACAAAAGAAGTACTGCTGCCGCAAGCACGAAGCATCGAAGCAGTTACGCAACAATTATACAACGGAAAGAATAACAGTTTCGAGCACTCCACAGCCCCGTCCTACCCTTCCTCCCACTCGAAAGGTCACAAGAGAAGGACGGTGCCTTTGAAATGAGTCCTGAACTTTGACATTTGACCCGACTCTTCCGCCATCCCGAAATTCCCGCCCCCCTGCATTTCACCCCGCAGGCTTCTCTCGGGCATCGCTAGGAAACAAGGATCTCGCAGATTATCCATCCATTCGGTTGCGGCCTGCTTCCGTTTTATAAGCGTTCTTTAAAAAACGTCAGCAAGAATGGAAAGGTGTACTTCATGTCAGAGTACACGGATCCCACGGTTTATATATAAGATAATATTAATGAATAATTAGTCTAATATCTCAGTAAGCACTGCAAAACGGTATAACAGAAGCGATGCCAAGAAAATTTCTGATTTATCGATTTATTTTACAATATAATTACTAATTAAACAATCGAAAATTATTTAGAGAACACCTCACTTTAAGTGAGCAGTGAGGTGCCCTTTACGTTCACGTACATTCCTTCGTCGTAAATTATCTATTTCTTTTCACTTGCAAAAGCTGTGCGCATACGCAAGGAAAATAAACGTATTTAAGTTCATTTCTTCGTCGCGGATAACCCATTTCCTTTCACTTACTATATGTCGTAGGCCAGGGGCGGGCAAACCACGGCCCGCGGGCTACATGTGCGAACCGTAATATAAAATAAAGATAATTTCATATTTGTGACTTAAAATTATGGCTCGAAAACCTTTTCCAGTGATGTTATGGGGATAGCATAATATTTATTATTGATCTTTCACTAACAGGACCCCTCGCATTATCTCAAATAACTTCCGATGTGAACCTTAATGTGGCCTGCCGAAGGATTTTCATCTGTTAATGCGGCCCGCCTAAGAAACTCCAACTGTTAATGGGACCCGCCACGTTAAATTTTTGCCCACCCCCTGTTGTAGGCGCACAAAGGAAATCAAAAATATACTTATAGTGGATCTTGCTTACTTCAGTTGCTACGAACAACAATTGAAAGTTTCTAAGTTCATTACGACTTTATCGTTTGATTTTCTTGAAAACGGCTGCTCCTTTGACAATAATGTAGAGCAAAAACATATTCTATATCAGATCTTCTCAACGGTTTTGGAGGTACAGAACCCTTTAGAAATTTGACGGCGCTACTCGTAACCCCAAAATGCTCTTCGCACAAAATGCTTTTAAGCTCAAAACTGATAAATAATAAATTAATATTGTTACGTTTTAATTTCGTATCCATAAAAATAAAAAATACATATTTACCACACTCCAACTTCCAATCAAGATCCAACTGAAGGTGGAAGAAGGTGAAAGACAACTAAATAGATACAATCAAGTAATTTTAATGCTGCGGCAAAATTTATTGGTGTCATAAACAATGTAATATTTCTTTTAAATGATAAAACAAAAAATTAAACCGGAAGCGTATTTTTGGGAGGCGGGGGGTCAAAATTGGATATCTTTGGATTGACACCGAGCCATACTTCCCCTGCAAATGAAAGTCTGTCACAGAAACATACACAGCTGTTCTCAACAGTCACTTCAACGGTGACCAAAGTCCTATAAGTCTCCAGTGTGTGATACTATAAAAAATTATTTATATTAACCCATGTTAACATTTAATTGCAATAACAAACCATATATGAATTGGAGTGAATGGTTTCTGTTGACATACATATGCTATAAAGGCTACCACATTCTTTCTGTTATACATATACATATTTTCGCGGAACCCAGGTTTAGATGAACTGTTCTATATGACTAGTTCTACAAAAGATTTTGAAAACTTTTTTATTTAAGTAATATTTTACGAGATATGACTGATAGTTCATCTTTTTGCCACCAGGAAGGTTCCACTCCTGCTTAGGCTACGTGAACCATTTATATAATTTTTCTTATTTTCTTTGCTCTAAAGGAGGGGCCGGCAACCTACAGTCCTCGGACAACATGTGGCCCCCGAGAGTACGTTATGCGGCCCGCAAATTTGTGGTGTAAAAGTAATCGGCAAAATTTCACATGGCCATTTCCATAAATTCAGTAAAAAGGTGGTCTTAAAACCTTTTCCGATGAAGTTTCAACGCTAGTTGACGCTCCAGTTTCACTGCTATGGAACCACAGAATCTCGAGGTAACTTCCCACGTAAACACTTATCCGGTCCGCCGATGCTCTTGTGATTTCCAATGCGGCCCTCTTATTCATTCACAACTACGAACGTGGCCCGCCATGCAGAGAGGGTTTCCCTCCGATCCCCGCCCTAAAACCCTAAATACCGAATTTCATTAAACTTCCCCCTGTAGTTTCGGAGGTGAAACATACGGACGGACGGACGGGCGGACGGAGTCGTGCACATAAGGCAGGAGTTGGAAAACCTTTTACAAGATAGGCCGCATTAGTACTCGCGGTTGCATAGGAGGGCCGCATTAACAGATCCAATAGCTTCGGAGGGCCGCATTAGAGTTCACATCGGAAGTTACTTGAGGGAATGCGAAGGATTATATCGGTGAAAATCGATAATTAATGATATTTGAGCACAAGAACTTCACAAGAAAAGGTCTTCCGCCACTAATTTTAACCAACAAATACGAAATTATCTCTACCGCATTTTTACCATTAGCTTTCATGATGATACCGCGGGCGGTAAAAATGCGCTCCCGGATTCGATGAGACCCACTGGACATAGTTTCCTCGCCACTTCCATCGCTTCGCTGGTAAAGAACGTCTAATATTCTCCCGCTCCTTCGCTCGCCGGGAGCAGTGAACGTAATCGGGTTGCCCTGACGACAAAAATATTTACTTAAAAATCTTGAAATTTTGTTGTTAATACCTCAATTTTGGTCGGGTAATTGAAATTTTAAGGCATGAAAATAAAACTTAATTCTTATCTTCCGATCTGGATTCAAGTCTCGGCTTTACATTTTGATTTTAAGTAATTTTTAAATTGCAAAGAAAAATGTCTGTGATGATGATGTCTGTGTGTCTGTGACTGTGACCAGAATTTTGTGGGGGCTATAACTCAAAAACTAACAATCCGATCAGCATACAATTTCATATTTAACATTTGTATTATAAAATCAAGAACTTATTAGACTTTTATCTCAAATCAGTTGGCCGGAAGTGTTTCTCCATACGTAGTATAGAGGAAAGTACATTGTTTTTAATGAAAAAAATCGATTTCGAGATTTAAACGGAAATATACGTTTTGACCATTTCCTCAATAATGTCTGTGTGTGCGTATGTGACAGCTTTTATTGGCTACTCAAACTCAAATACTATTAACCAGGTCAACGCAAAATTTTATATACTTATAACATTTTTACGAAAGAGTTGATTAGTTTTTGGTAAAAATCGGTCAATCGGAAGTGGGTGTTTACTCTTGCCAAATCCGTTTCTTTAATATTTGCCTATAATATTTGATTAATGTAAAAAATATTGGAATTAATATTGTAGGAAATTTAATTTTCTACAACCTTTGCTTGAAACATTTCCCCATATAATGCATTGTTTAAGGGATATTTTAAAAACTAATTTTTTAGCAACACACCACCTACCGGCGACTATTGTTAACAATTGACGTTTAGTTACATCTTAGTAACGCTCATTTTTATGTTCTTAATTGTTGGAGATTCCTGGCCATATCCAATATCAGAAGGCTACGGTATGAGTTTATTTCTGTTCTTTGAAAGTCTTTAAATTTTTCTTGCAGTTCCTTAAAATATTCGGTACTACTGGATTATCCCAGACCCCTATTAAAAATGCTATAATATTTTCATTGTACTCCAGTACCCGAATCCAAGTTAAGTTACTGGGGGGTGGATTCGTTCCATTTTCCTCCTTCCGAATTGGGTTGCGGTTGGGGGATGGATTCGTTCCATTTTCCTTCTCTCCCTGGGTTGGGTTAAAGTGGTTGAGGGCTGGATTCGGATACTAGGGTGCAATTAAAATATTATAGCATTTTTAATTGGGGTCCGGGATGACCCAGTAGTACCAAATATTCATTATCATTTAACATATTTGGAATTTTTAGAAATATTACAGGTATGGTGGCCACATCAGATTTTTAGCCTACTTTTCAGAATGTAAATAGGCTTATAGTTTTGTAGTTGTGTCTGTCTGTCCGTACCCTTATTAACTTCTGAACCAATAGACCGTTTTTCATGAAACTTGATGGAAATCTCTTGCTACATGGGCCGAGTTCTCAAGGATAGTTTTTTTGCGAAGACAGAAGCCCCGTGTTCAATTCTAGGAACTATTCTTCCTATTCGATTTGCATGGGAAATCTGAAATCCATCGTGCAGGGTGATTTTCCCTTGCACATTAAAATATCTTAGAATTGTAATATCGGAGCGAGTTTTGTACTATTCTCTGAGGAAAGGAATGAATATTCTAATTTTTGTTGTAGAATAATGCTTATCTATTGTATTTCTTAGAATTTCACGTAAATACTGACGATATTGCAGTTTTAATCACTCATCACGAAAGCGTTGTCATAGCAACAACTATTGTTGGACTCAGATTCGGTTTATTCTAATATGTAGACGCGTTATTTTTCCGCATAAAATTATTCCGTTCGAATGTATTTGTAGTATTTTGTAATGATAAATTATGAAATTTGGGAACACAAAGAGCTATAACTTTAAAGCTGTCAAAGCCAATATAAGTGTTAAATAAATGATTAAATGGAATGGATCATCTTGTTTTCTTTGTTGTTGGAGATTTGTGACTATTATCAGAAGGTTATCGTTCGAGTTCATTTCTGTTCTTTGTATTCTTTAAATTTTTCTCGCAATTCCTTATCACTTGACCTATTTGGAAGTTTTAGAAGTATTACGGGTATGGAGAAAGTAATGTGGTGGCCACATCAGATTTTGTATTGAAACGTTTTCATACGCGTGGGCCTACCGTTTAGGAAAAGTTTAGATGAAGGCAATTTTCCCATATTTTCGAATATTCAATTGCGCGAATTTTCTATTTATCTTTAATTTTTAGTGCATTTGAAATATAATTTCATTAATTTTTCATTTTTTTCATTTTAACTTAATACTTGCTTCGCGCACACCTTTTTTTATATTTGTCTAGCAATCAGGCTAGTCTGAAATAATTAGAAATTTAAACATAAACTTGAGACTTAGACATCCGAAAGAACGAATAATATTTTTCTTGATCACAGATCCGAATCCATGTGGAATTAGAGTCAATATTCGTTTTTAACCAGTGGAAAAGGAAAAATTTTCCTGTTTACAACAATGAAATACCTATGTAGACCACAATGGAAAAGTGCTCAATCCTTTTGATAAGGGATTTGTAATCTGCCTTAAAACGATAAAAACATGTTTTCAGATTTTTACTTTCTCCATATACGAAGCATAGAGAAAGTATTGTTTTCATGAAAAAAATCGAATTCGAGATTTCAACGGAAATACATGTTTTGAGGTCCCCTGAACTCGTTTTGACTATTTTCTCGACGATGCCTGTCTGTCTGTATGTATTAGATTTTTGTGGGCACTCTAACTCAAAAACTATTCATCAAGATCAAGTCAACGCAAAATTTTATATTTAACATTTTTATAAAATTTAAAAGATCTGATTAGATTTTGGTAAAAATCGGTCGACCGGGAAGTGGGTGTTTACTCTTGTCACTTATCCGTTATTTTGAAATATTTGCTTTAATATTTGATAAATGTAAAAATGTATTGGAATAAAAGTTGTAGGGAATTTTATTTTCTACATTTGTCTGATAATTTTTCCATATAATGCATTGTTTAAGAAATATCTTATATTCTTAACTGCCACCACCACGCCACCTACCAAAGACTTTTGTTAACAATTGACGCTTAGTTACATCTTAGTAACGCTCCTTTTTCTTTTCTAAATTGTCAACCGGAAGTAAATATTGACAACGATCCCAGAGCTATCAACATGTAATTTGCCGTATAAATATGGAGAAAGTCAAGTGTTACCCACATCATTTTATTTAAAATGGTTTTATTTCATCGGATGAATAAACCAAGCGGCCGAGATATATTGTGCCTAAATATTCGTAATTGAAGACTCGCTAATCCGAATTCAGCCTTCCCTGAGCGCCGATCAACTCGTTATAGGATTCTAATGAGACACTATAAAGGTTAGTTTTAGGCGAAGGCGTTAAAGCGCTCAGATTCGCCCGCAACGCAGTGCAGACGACCGCAGTTGTGTTTATGGCATCCTTCTGCCTTAACGACCGAATAAGAGAAGGCAAATGACGTCAGAATGAGGTACTGCTACTATTAAAGCCGGCGGAGGAGTTTTTATAAGGCGATTCCTCCGCGTTACAAACTGCGAACCGAAATGCGACGGGACCCCTCGAAATAATTAGCTACCGGGCAGTTAAAAAAATAAATAAATAAAATAAAGAAGTAGGATTGAGGGGCGATAAATGAGAGAGGGGAAAAACTGCGGCTTATCCTGCGTCTTTTGTTTCCTCCTCCGGGGCGATAAACACGCACTCCCGTGGAAATATTACGGAATGCCGCACTCGGGGCGAAAAAAGAAAGCTGGCGTTACTTCAAATTGCTGACAGACAGCGAAAGCCTTAAATAAGGAAAAAACGCGCCTCTCTCTCTCTCTTTTATGGTAATCCGCGGAAATTAGTCGCGTTAGCGTAACGCCCTCCGCGAATTTGCGATCGCCGAAAAAATAAATTTTTGTTTGACCTGTTGAATTTATTGCGATTTCCGCGCCTGACGCCATGTTGTTATTATTTTTTTTATCCTGCGATGATTCGTTTTGTTTCGGCGGCGCGTATTCTATCGGGAGATTTTGGCAGTGGGCGATGGAGAATTAGGATCGTTATTTGATAATTTCGGTATGGGAAAGATAACCGAAATTCTAAAGTTTTTTTCGATGCAAAGATGACTTATTTGTACATCTCGTATTTTTGTAGTAGTGACGTTTTGGACCATCTGATATTCAAAATTTTATAAATTCGATTCACTCTAATTCCTTCTTAAAGTTCGACTACCAGAGGGCAAATTAGTACCTATTAGTGTTTGAATGTGTGTGCAAACAAATTTTAAATAAGTGAAATTTAAACCGACTAAAATATATACCTAGTAAGACGGCTACTTACGATTAGCAAACAAATTTAACGAATTTACATTCTAAAAATTTCATTGTTATTACTGTCAATATTGTATTATTGCTGCTGTTATTATTTATATTGTTGTCCTTTACATTGCTATTGTTATTGCCATTTTCCTAATTATTACCAGCCATTGTACTTATTGTTGAAATTTTCACAGTTAACGAATTTAAATTGCCCTATTTTAAATGTATTATTGTGATTATTAAATTCCTGCATATCCATTAACCAGGGCCGTTCCGTGGAAATCTGCCGTTTGAGGCAAAAAGACAAAATGCCACTCCAGTTCAAGATTTTGCAATACAGCGTTAAATTTTTGATTGTGGTTAATCAAACACCTTCTTGTTCATTTTTATGGCTACTCTTTTGATTATATTCTTTGTTATATTTGCAATTCATGGAAAGCTCTCGAAGTGTGGACGTGAAAAAGAATGTTGAAAATAAAATTTGTTATGATGAAATACTAAGAAGAATAGGAGAGAAGCGATCGATAATCTATAATTAATTTGTCGTTTGTCTGTCTGAAGCCTTTTTCAGTTTTAATCCAACGCTATTAAAACGCAAATAACTCAATCAAATATGAAGATATAGACGTGAAATTTGGCAAAAATGATGTATTAGGATATAAAAATGCTCTGACGAAGAAAAATGTACGAAAACATACAGAGTTTGACTTCAGTGGATGATTTGCATTCCCTATAAGATAACACGTAAAAATCGACTTTTTGACGTAAAGGATTTTCTTCTTTCTGAAATTAAAATTAGAAAAAATTAGCTTATGACCTTTGCATCTATACCATCACAAAGAAAATATTTTGATGTTTTTTATTCTATTCATCTTTTTTTGCATTCAGCTCTAAATCGCCAATGTAAACAGTTTCAATGATGTATTTTGGAAAATCTCGGCATTTTAACGGAATGTTGCCTTGAAAACCATTTACGTTGTTAAACCTCGAAACCGAATTGTTAATTCAATCCTTATGAGTGAAAGCGCTCTTTGAATGCTTTTACTACGAGAGAAAAAAGGAAGAAGAGAAAAATTATTTTCATAGCAACCAATGTAAACAACATTTGTTGCGTCCTACACGAGAAGGACTACATTTGAATGTAGAACATAAATTTGCATATTAAAATTGTAAATTTAGAATCATCGTAGGAGTTCGATACTAGAAAAAACAAACACCTAAAAGAACAAAAGTTGGCTTTCCTGCCATCCAAAGAATGTCAAGGTATATTTTCGTTCATTCTTTATTCCATAAAAAACTTTCCCGTTGAATTTCAAGGGGCATCTCTCTAGTATTCATATACATACTAGTTTATTGCCCGTCATATGACGGGTGTTAGTTACTATATGATTAAAAAACCCGTCGTAAGACTGGAAATCCTACTGAAACCATACATCTTAAGTAATCGTAACTCATTATTATGGATAATAAAAAAATTAGTTTATTTTTCTAGTGTAATTGCCCATTGCAAGTCAACGGAGAACTTAGAATTGAATAATAACAGCTGTAATTATTGAGTAATAGCCGGTATAAAAGTTGCCAAAATAGAGATTCGGGAGAATTTCTATCTCATTCTTGTTTTCTCCAATGATGAGCCCCTTGTCAAAAATGTAGTAATAATTATCTTACAATGAAAAAAGGCTAATTATGTCCCTTTGTGGCTCGCTCTGTCCCGCTATAAAAATGCGAATAACTCAATAACGGAAAGAGATTCATTTTTTATATTTGGCAGGAATGATTGATTTACATATTGTAAGATGATGACGAAAATAAATCTAGAAAAAAGTCCTAGGTTCGACTCCAAGGAAGGCATTTCCATTTCCCATATGATAAGACGTAAAAATTGACATTTTGACTTGCAGACTTTTATTCTTTTTGAGATCTAAATTAGAAAGAATTAACCTATGGTCTTCAAATCTAGCCCATTTAAAAGAAAAAACTATTAAGTTTATTATTCTGTTCATATTTTTTAGCCTACAGTTTGAAATTTCTCATGTTAAACGTTTAATTCACATATTTTGGGGAAATCTTACCATTTAACGGGATGTTGCCATGACAACCCATTACATTGTTAAACCTCGAAATCATAATGTTATTTCAATCCTTTTGGGTGAAAGCGTGCTTTGAATTCTCTTACAATTAGTACGAGATAGAGAATGAGAGAGAAATTCTTTTCATAGCAACCAATGTAAACAACATTCGTTGCGTTATTTACGAGGAGAATATTTGAATGTAGAATATTAATCATTCTCATACTAAAATTAGGTACTTAGAATCATCGTAGGAGTTCAAAACTTGAAATAACGAACGCCCAAAAGAACGAAAGTTTGTTTTCTTGCCATCCAAAAAAAGTCAAGGTATATTTATATTCGTTTTTTATTTCACAAAAATCTTTCCCGTTGAATTTCAACGGGCATCTTCCTAGTAAATAAATAACAACCCCCCTCTCGCCGTTCCTCTCTGCTTCCCTTCCTCTCTCCCTCCCTTCCTCTCTCACTCCCTCTCTCTCTCTCCCTCTCTTTTCTCCCACCTCCCTTCTCTCTCATTCCCTCCTGTCCCAATCCATATCTCCCCCTCTTTTTCTCCGTCTCCCTCTTTATCTCTTTCCTCCCGTCATTTTCTAATTCTATGCCTTCCTTACTCTCTATGTACCTTCCATTCTATATCCCTTCCCTCCGATCTCCCTCCCCACATCTCTCTCTCTCTTACTCTACATCTATATAGTTGTTTAGATAACAAAAAAAAATCCAAACTAAATCCGAGTCCCATTAGGATTACGTAATTTCGCGAAAGATCCTACGATAATTTAAAGCAATCTATGCACTCGTATGTATATATGCGGTTTGAGGCAACAATTGATTCTCGATGTTTAACAACGACGTGATCGGCAAGGCAACATCCCGTTTAAAACAGATATTTTCCCAAAATATCTTTATATATAATTACTCTATGTCTGTCCGTCCGTCCGTTTATCTGTCCGTCAGTCTGTCCATCCGTCCCCCCTTTTATCTCTTGAACAGTTTGTCATAGAGAAATGCTGTAAACGCCATTTTGTTTCTGCCAACTATGAGACCCCGGGAAAATAATTTTCGTTTACCTAAGTGTCCCGGATTCAACTCCGGGAGACGATTATATTTTCCCATAAGTTTACACAGGAGTTTCGATCTTTCAAGGTGCAAGGTTTATTTCCTTCATTCATTAAAAACGTAAATATGTACCGAATTTATCCGTTTTTGCTTTATTCGACGGATAAAACTATAAAATATCTTATTCTTGCGATGTTTTGATGTTGCATGGAATAATTTCTCAGAAACGCATTTCTTTTCGAAATTTTATGGCTTTTTCGTACTCTTTCCGGGTGTTGCCAAGGCGATCCACATTGTTGCCTCCGATTGAATTAGCGTCTATTAAGCCTTCGAATAGACAAAATCATTGCGTTATCCATGCCGCGCTGTTTATGAAGCATCGAAATCATAGTTGTAGTAATGTCAAACTTAATAGTTTGCAAGGTTAATAATTAAAGATTATTATTATTCAGTAAACTGCCTGTGGGCTGTGGGCATTTTTAACGACCAAAAGAAAAAAATCTTCTTTCTTTATTTCAATACTGGAACGTGACCATTTTCGTATGAGAGAGACAATTAAAATTGCACATATAAATTATAAAACAAAAATGACATTCAAAATATCAGTTGTCTAATTTTATAAGGAGGAATGGGCTATTATTACTTTTAAACATGCAGATTTCCGACTGACTTCGCAAAAGTTTTTTCTGTTACTACTAGTTTTTTTTCGAACGGTAGGCGGAAAAAGATGAATAGAATAAGAAACGTCATTAATTTTTCTAAAACAGTTCAAATTTGAAGATCTTACGTCAATTCTTTCTAATTTGAATTTCCGAAAGAATAAAAGCCTGCACTTTAAAAAGTCGCTTTTTACGTGTTATCCTAAGGGGAAATGGAAATCGACCCCCTGGAGTCGAACCCGGGTCTTTTTTGTATGCATTTTTCGTCATCTAATTTTTATATCTCAATCAAAAATTCCTGCGAAATTTCGACCTTCTACCTAATCGGGAAGTTTGTTAAAAATGCGTTAAAAGTGCCATTGATAACGTCAGCGTTATACGCAAATAAACACATCTAGGCCTTTATTATAGTAATTACTCTAAATCGCATTACATTTAAATGTACACCAACGCCTGCATTTTGGAAGTGCCTCTTGTTTTGAACCAGATTTTCTCAGAATTGTGCCCTTCAAAAATTAATTAAATTAATATTCTTCCCATTCTTCCTCACCATCTATTCCATTCTTTTTCCTCTTGCCCGCACATTCTCCCTATCTCACAACCACTTCCCTCTCTCTCAGCGATAACAATGGAATATGCCCCTGCATGTTATTCTACCGATGGTCCATATAACGTGACAGACTGACGGACACTTGAGAATTATTTTAGGTTTGGTAAATATATACACACACGAGTTGTCGGTACTTGCATACTGCAAGCGCTAAAAAATCACCATATACCAAGATCTAAACTCGTAAATAAACCAACGCGATCTCCAAGGCAACGGCACTTCAGCCACGTTGGGCATATATGTATTAGCTAATAAATTCCATGAGTGATAGCAGTATATTTATAATTTTCCGTTAAATTAAGGCAACTATCCGTAATTTCCGAATTCTCTGGCAACTCGTGTCCAAGTTTTCGTATTTCAAGTTTCGTGACTAAGATCGCCCTGCACGAGCAATAAGAATAATCATCATTAAAACAATACTGTACCCATTAAATTTATGGAAAAATTGGGAAATTTTGTTAAGATTATGGCATCATCATCCATGCCTTTAGCGCGTATTTGGATAGAAGATATCGAGAAATAGGTATGACGCCATTATATTTAACAAATAAAATGAGTAAAAATTCCTCGAAAAACTACTAAACACAACATTAAAATGCTTTTCACGTTTTACCGTCACTGCTATCAGGGTTGCTTCACCGATCGTGATCCCTTGTAGTCCTAAAGGAAAACAAACCTATTCGCTCATTCCTATAGTCAATATAACTAATTTAATCGTCGTGTTTGTGCTTTCGGGAGTACGTGAGAATTACAATTATCTACGATACCCTCAATCACAGTGCGTGAGGCAATTAGTGTTTTGAATACACTAAAATCTTACATATTATCGGAAGAAAATACTGATGGTTTTCATATTATGCATGATATTGAAAATTAGAATTATATGCATATCGGAATAAATTTGATGTTAATTCGATTAAAGAAAGATGAAAAAATATATATCCGTAACTAGAATTTTCTATAACTCGAGTAATTTTTGCTTTCCCTTGAGATTCGAGTTATAGAATATCCACTGTATATATACAAATATTTAATAATAAATTTATATAACTTGAGTTTTCTAATACTCGAATAATTGTTACTTTCCGTTGGGATTCGAGTTATGGAAGTTCGTTAATTTAATTTAATTTCCATTACAAGCATTAAATCGCTGCAATCGTAACGTATAATACCAGATCCCTTTAAAAACATTGAGGTCGTTGCCATAGTATCGAAAGATTTCCATTTTTGAAAAGAGGAAAAATTCAAACATTTTTCGATTAAAAGAAAATATTTACGTTAATTCGGTACGTATTTGAATTCTTCCTTAAAAAATTAAGAATTTCGTTCTTTCAGATGCAACTGTTCTTTTCCCGAATTCGTGTCCCAATTTTAAATCATTCAAAAATGCATTTTAGAAAGCCTTGAACTGAATCCCATGCTTTTCTTATGGGGTATTGAAATGGAACATTGGGGTTAAAAAGACCCCTTAAATGTAAACTTTTTTGTTATTTTTGATTTTTTCGTCGGTTGTGCCACTCGATCTACCTACATGCCAAATTTCAGATTTCTAGCCTTTCTAGAAGTATATAAGAGTTTTATGTCAGTGAGTGAGGCACAAATAGCCATATTATTATAGATTATATATATATACTGGTAAAAGGTGTTTGCATTCTGCAAGCATTTCATCTCACCTTTAAAAATCCTTCATTTTTCAGAGATATTTCATCATTGGAAATATTTGTTTAATTCTACACCGATTTTCGTTCTTTCCTTATGTCACAATAATAAAGTAAAACAGTCCCTAAAATTTGCAATTTTAAGAATATTATACTTTTTTCACAGTAGCTAGATACTAAATCTACACATTTCTGCCAAATTTTAAAGTTATCTAGAAGTGAAATAATATTTATCTATGTATTAGGTTAAATTTTAAAAAATTTTAACGGTCGCAACAACATATTCATCGAGATGATTTTCAAATGTTTATTTGAGTATGTGCACTATGCTCTAAATAACCTTAAAATTTCAGCTCCAACACACTACTTTTTTTCACAATTCTTTAATATTTCCTGTTTTTGGATTTTGAAGTCGTTATAAGTTTACGCCGTAGTTTTAAATTAATTTCATTATAATGCAATCCACTGATTCTCTTTAGAAGCACTAAATTAAAGCTATTTTTATATAATGCTCATCAACCCCCATAATTGAAAGGATCGACGTTCTTTTATTTAAAAACATATATCGCGTTTTACAATGATGACGTCATCATATGTATACGTCTTTGGTTGAAATCAATGGGACAATAAGAACTTCCCTATTAAAAAGCATTAAATAGATGCTATTATAATACGGATTGCCAATTCCCATTGAAAAGCATTGTCCTGGTTGCTATGTTCTTTATTGTTGAGGATCTGCTTGTTTCCGATTAAAAACATATTTCTTCCCCAATTCGGCATTGATTTGAATTTAGCTATAGAATTGTTTTTGTCGCGAGTTTCTATCTGAATTATAAAATTTAAAAATGGAAATTTATGAAACTCAGCACAGATTTCCATGTTTTTATTATGGAGTATCGAAATGGAACATTGCGGCCAAAAATACCCCATTAAAAATTAAAAACTCTAGAATTTTCGATTTTTCTGGTTGTTTGTACCTGATAACCTATCATCCTGCCAAATTTCAGGTCCGTGGCATATCTAGAATAACCTTGGGTTTTATATCATATATATATATATATATATATATATATATATATATATATATATATATATATATATATATATATACATATATATACTAGTAGCTGGTGCTTGCATTCTGCAAGCATATCATCTCACCTTGAAAAAGCATTCATTTCTCAGACAGATATTTCATCATTACAAATATTTTTTTAATTTTAAATATTTCACCTCCGCAGCGATTTTCGTTTTTCCCTTATGTAAAAATAATAGATTAAAAATCCCCAAACTTTGCAATTTTAAGAATTTTATACTTCTCCATTATGGGGTACTAATGCTACACATTATGCCAAATTTAAAAGTTGTAGCGCTTCTAATAGTGAAAAAATATTTTTCTAATTGTTTAAATTTTAAATATTTTTAACGGCCGCCGCAATATATTTATAGAGAGATTAAAATGTTTATTTGTGCACATCCACTACTCTGTAAATAAATTGAAAACTTCAGCTTCCTAACTCGTCCCGTAGTGCCCAAACCGTTATCTATTTGTTTAAACTTTAAGAATTTTTACAATAAAAAAAATCAAAATATCAAAATTTGTATAAACCCTATTTTGTTTTTTACAAATACCACCTCAAAAAATTTCAGCTCTGTAGCACATTTGGAAATACATAAACCTTGAAAAGTTGTTTAAACAATTGCGAATTTTTAGCGGCCGCATTGTTGAATTTTTTCAAGATTTTCGTTTTTCTAGTCCGTTTTGCACAAAATCCTACCTAAGAAAAAAAAATTCGAATCTCCAGCTCATCTGGAAGTGCCTAAACATAAGTATCCTCCTATCATTATATATAGAGGAAGATATATATATAGAGGAAGATATAACATACATATACCGACTAGAACTAGAACTAGAACCGACTAGAAAAACAAAAATCTTGAAAAAGTGCAACAATGCGGCCGCTAAAAATTCGCAATTGTTTAAACAAATTTTCAAGGTTTATGTATTTCCGCATGTGCTACGGAGTTGAAATTTTTTTTATAACTAGAATTCTTAAAAATACGAAATACGGATTATACAAATTTTGATATTTTAATTTGTTTGCCAGTTAAAAATTCTTAAAGTTTAAACAAATAGATAACTGTATTGGTACTACGGGATTAGCTAGGATGCTGCAATTTTCAAGTTATTTACAGAGTAGTGCATTTTTATAAATAAACTTTTGAATGTCTCCATAAATATATTGCGGCGGCCGTTAAAAATGTTTAAATCTTAAACAATTAAAAGAATATTATTTCACTTCTAGAAGTGCTACAACTTTAAAATTTGGCAGAAATGTGTAGCATTAGTACCCCATAATGGAGAAAATGTAAAATTTTAAAATTGCAACATTTGGGGATTTTTTTAAACTATTATTTTTACATGTGGGAAAACGAAAATCGCTGCGGAGTTGAAATCTTTAGTATTAAAAGAATATTTGTAATGATGAAATGTCTGTCTGAAAAATGTATGTTTTTCAGGGTGAGACGACATGCTTGCAGAATGCAAGCACCTTCTACTAGTATGTAATATCATATACATAAATAATTAATATAGCTTATTTTAACCGGGTCGACTAAACAGGGCTACCACAATATCAAGGATAGATATTTTCGGTAACTATGAATTTCGAAGGTATTGGCTGAGCCGATTTCAAAAAGAAATTTCGTTTGTTGGGCGAGTATAGAATGGCAAAACGAAATGATCATGTTTAGAACGGATATACATAGCAGGGCTACCATAATAAAAGGAAAAAGTATTTTCTGATTTCAAAGCAAATACATTATTATGCGATTATACTATGGCGAATTTGACGAAAAGCACTTCTGTACCACAGGACACCCGTTGTACCCCTACTTGTTTCCTATTACTCCCCAGCAGCTGATCCTAGATCCCCCAGATGTATGCCATAAGTTGTTCTGATCTAGAAATATCTATTCTGGAATTGTGGCGTTTGTAACTTGCGTGATGTTTGAGTTATTTTGTACATGGACAGACACGGACGGACTGATGAACCGAGTACGTACAGAAGCGATATTTTTTAGGAAGAAAGCGCTAACGATACTCCATTGAATCTTAATTACCGCGGACAATAAATTCAGCCGGCGACGGACTCCACGCTCCGGCGGAACAAACGACAATCGATATATCAAACTGGACTGCGTAACATTCCATCGTCAGATTTCCTCCGCTCTGACCTTTTTACGCGATGGATTGAAGCTCTCTCGCTGACGTAACGGAGGGTTTCCACCCACGCCTTCTTTATCCCTCGCCATATTCCGGAAAGCGGTAGGCGGCAGGGGAGGCAGAGGGGCGTTTATTTTTTGTCGGGGGGAGGGAGCGTGGGAGGGCTGTAACACACACACAAACGAAACTAAGGGCGGGCGAAGGAAGCGATTTATCACGCGTATCGCGACGTTCGGAACAATCCATCTGGCAAGTTTCAAAATTATAATTTTTTCTCTCTCTCTCTGTCTATAAGCACTAAAGGTGTTACGTCCGTAATATGAAAAAGGACCTTAGCGTTCATATATGGTTTTCTACGTTGGCCAAACACGGCGGACGTCGGATGTGATAGGCGTCATGTTCGCCCATGCATCGATCCCTCTTTTTGCGAGGTTTCGCTTAACGCGATTTCGACTTGCACGATTTGCTATGCGTGGGTTCGCTTTGCACTGTTCCGCAGGATTGGTACCCGCTGCCCTTGCGAGCAGTAAGCGAGTAGCATCCAGCGTCCTAACCACTACACCACCGGCACCCCTCTAAGACCTTGATATTTTTTGTTTGACATTTGTTCTGAGTTAGCGGAACTGCTAAATGTGGATTTTTTTATCGCAATGAAGACAAATGACTCTGCCCTGAAGGGAAATGCCGAACGGCTCTGTGCCTCGAAAATCGCTGGTTCGATCCCAGCGGCGTGACTGGTACGCTCTCTTTTTTAACCCGTTTTACGACCTGATGAGTAAAATGCGAGTTAATTAAGACACATAAATCGCGCCGATGAAATTAACCGCACCAGGTATTTTATTCCAACTTATTCCGTATTAAATCCGATTGAAAGGGGACATGCGGTAACTCAATTTAATAGCGGGCGTAATCTGTCACACTCTCTGAGCACAAGTCTCTAGCATATCTGTTATCAGCAAAGCACTCATTTAATTTTCTGCGATTAAATATATTTTAAATCTGTCGAAATAATGTCGGCCGAACAAAATCATAGAAAATATTCTGCGGAAAAATTTCCCCCGCCTCATTTTAATGGTTCACTAAACAATCGTGGGCCTCGTCACGTGGATGTGAAAACAATTTCAAGAATGGACGCTTATCAAAAATTAAAAATTATGTGCCTATCTTAAAAGCATCTCCAATAGCCATAACCTGGTTATTGGCTATTGGAGATACCTAAGATAAGCAAGTATTTTTCACAATTTTTTTACTTAAGTGTTTTTTACATAATTATCATTTTACGGCGTTTTTAAAGAGCTGTTTTAGCACGTTTTCTTGAAAGAAAACAAGAAGTCCTAACCAAGACTAATGCAGGATGGTTTCCCAAAGTTGACGTCCCGAATTTATTACAGGTATGCCTCGCTTAGCGCAAGAGAGGCATTCCGAGACATCTGTGCGCTATCAGAATTTGCGCTAAAAGAACAGTTTGTAAAATAGTAACATTGATTTTTACTCTTCAGAAATTTTACTATTTTTATCTTGCAATATAATGATAGGCCATTTTTATATGCTAAATTAAAGTCAAGAAAAGGAAGTATGTACCGTATTTACTCGAGTAATACCTGTACTTTTTCCCTACAAGTTCCATCAAAATAGTGTGGTGCGGACATTATACGATATTTGCCCCTTCATATTTTGATGGTAGGCCACCCGCGAAACGCCTACTAGCACTGCGTGCCTGGCGTGAGACGAGCATGCGTTTTCCTCGGTAGACGCAATATGTCGTGCACTTTGTTTCCCCGATTTGTAACCAAGATATTTTTTTAAATGCATAAAATAATATATTAAGCACTATTTTATCAGGTATTTTTTTAAAATTCCTTGCCAGCTGTCAGTAGTAAACCTAAATCACGTAAATATTCTATGCAAATAAAAATGTGTCAGACATAGTTCATTATCATAGAAAAGATGATGTAAGAGAAATAAGCAACTGAATTGAATTTTTTTCATTAAAAACAAACGAATTCTGTTAGATTGCCTTTCAATTCGTGACATGCTCAAATCACATTATACAGTAAATTAATTTTTAGGGGTTCCTTTTACGTTACGCAATCCTAAAAGAATATACAAACTTTTATTACTTCGTATAACAGCAAAGAACACAATCTTGCGATGGAAATGTATCACTGAATAGCTGTTGGATTTGTTCGCTTGTGCTTTCTAAGTGATACATTTTATCCACAGAAACGTGAGAAACGCTTTTGAGTGCGTCTAGTAACCGGTTTAATTTTGGTTATGTGTGAATTCTGGAGGATTTGACCAGGGGATTTATTTTGAGCATGAACCGTTTACGTTTATTTATGTAAACTTTCCACTTTTTCTAGGTGAATAATGGCTGAGTTGGCGTAATTTCGCAAAATTATTGACATGTTCCTAAAATTCTTCATGACTACGAAGATCTTTGATGATGATTGGCCATCGCAAATGTAAACAAAATACGAGTGTCATTGCCGCCTCAGCTTCAGACACGTAACTGTAGCAAAGGTACCAACAGCAAAAGATCATCAAAATAACAAATGACTAACGATCGCGAAAGTTAAAGTTGTCGTGAACCTAATCTAACCCAATCCCAAGCAAAAAACTAGCCAAAGCGAACCCAACCCTGCACATCTCAACAGTAACATTAACAAGTTTAAAATTTCCAATGTTACCGTCACTGCAAAAGATTGGAATTGCGGCAAACCAATGTAAAACACATAATAAAAGTGAATGAGTGAAATAGGAATAAAGCTAATAGACGCATAAATAACAACAAAATTGTCTTTAATTAGAGTGGAATGACTATCACTGAACAGAGAGTGAAGTACGAATGAAGGTAAGTGAGATAAATGTTGGGACCGTAATAAAGGACCGTAGCATTAAGGAGCATTATTTTAAAAAATTTCAAAATTAAAATTTTAATCCCGAGATGCCAACCGCGCTATATCGAAAATGCGCAAAAATAACATGCGCTAAATGAGGCATTCCTGTGTATATATTGGCAGTAAATGTTTCAGTATGTGTTAATCATTCCAAGGAATTCTCATACCATAAATACCATTTGAAATTCATAGTTTATCAATGATAGAAAAAATTGTAAAACCAATTTATCAGTAATTTTGAAACGAGAAAAATTCTGCTATGACCGGGAATCGAACCCGGGTCTTCCACTTTCCGGGCGGATATTCTAACACTGAACTATCTTAGCAGAATTTTTTCTCGTTTCAAAATTATTCCCAAATATACAGCTAATGCCTGTCTGCTTAGGATCCTTTGATCATTTCATTCCATCAATTTTTAGAGCATTATCAGGTTTAAAATACTAAAAGCAATGTTAAAATCTTTCTGACATATTTTGCATGTATTTTTTTAAATAAACGAATTTAATAAATATTACTGTTTATACGCTAATATGCATGGATTAATTGTCCATTGCTGAAGGGTAGTCAAGCGGAAAAGAAAATAACCTATTTGTTCACTCGTCTATGCCTCTATGCTCAAGCCGAGTACGGTAATCATAGTCTCCATGGCAACAATTCGATAAAATGCGATTTAAAACGCAAAAACGCTACGTTTTAGTATAAATTCAAGAAAATACGATCAATTATCAAAATTCGGTGATAAGAGTTAGAATTTGCATTCTTTTCCCCTTAGAGCAGTACAAACCTCGCTCCGATATTACAATTTTAAGATATTTTAATGTATTAAAGAAAACGTCTCTGCACGGTGGATTTGAGATTTCCTATTTCCTGGAATCGAACTCGGGACTTTAATAGATAAATAAATAAAATATAGCCCGGAGGTGGGCCTTGGCAGCATGGGTCTCATACCAAGTTTCATGAAAATCGGTCCATTGGTGCAAAAGTTGTTAGTAGGGGACACACACATGCATACACACACAAACAGATACGACCATTTCATTAGGCCAGGGGTTCTTAACCTTTTACAGGCCCGCACCCCCTACAGCAACCCATGGTAACCCTGCACCCCCACCAAAAATTTTTCCATAGTTATCAATTTTGTTTGTGCTTTTAGGTTTAGTTAATTAATAAACGTATAGTATATAAAATCAAACATATTTATTACATTATTACACTTTCAAATCAATGTTTCCTCAAAGGCACCATAAGAATATACTGCAGATGATAAACCCAATAAGAATTCACTAATTCCATAACATATAAAAATTTCAACGCACAAACCAATTTTTAAAAATATCTACGTGACAAATTTTTAATTTAATATAGATCATTTCAAAAATTTTATTGAAAAGAAATATTTTCTTTATAAATAAACTCATTTTTCTTCAATTTTAATGGTACCATTTTTGTTGTTTGGCTTCAACCAAAGCTTGAAATTGCGGAACAGTTTTGGACAGAGCAACTCGCATGTCATCTGCAGCATCTAATCTGTTTCGGTTCTTCGTCCTCATGGCAACCAATGTAGAAAAACCTGACTCACATAGGTATGTTGTAACAAAGGGAACAATGGCTGATAAAGCTCGCTTCACAAGCTGTGGATAAGCATGAGCCAAAGAGCACCAGAATTCAGCAAGAGTCTTTGTTCCAAACTCACTTTTCAACAATTCCTTTGCTCTTAAATCGATTAAGTCATCTTTTGCTAAGTCAAAATCTTCAACGTCATCAAGATTAGCAAGAAAAGGATTGCGAATCCATGTGTCGGTTTTCATACCCTCCAAGCTGAAATAACCATTCAAAGTTGTTTGAAGGGTCTCCAAATGATTGCAGATTTCTTCCTGGAGGATAAATGGTAATATTTTATCACCTTTCATGTCTAACTCAAAAAGCACTTCCTCAAGAGTCGGAAAATTGGCATAATGTCCGTTTTGCACTCTTCTCTGCCAAAGGGACAGTTTACCCAAAAATGCGCTCAGTTTTTCAGCAGCATCCATGATGGTCACAGACAGGCCTTGAATGGACATATTTGTGTTGTTTAGATGAAAGAATATATCTGGTAAATATGCCAAGGCAAGAATGAAATCCTTTCTTTCAAACCGCTCAGAAAGGGAATTTTCTTTCTCCCTCAAAAAAGTGAGATTTCAACACAAAGTTTCACCAAACGTTTTAAAACTTGACCTCTGGAAAGCCAGCGGACTTCTGTGTTGTATAGAAGAACTTAGTGTTCTACCCCTATTTCCTTGCAAAACTGCTTGAACAGGCGATGGTTCAAGGCTCTGGCACGAATGAAGTTGACTATTTGCACTGCTATTGGCAAAACATCCTTCAGAGTTTCTGGAAGGGACTTAGAAGCCAGAGCATGACGGTGTAGGAAGCAATGAGTTACAATGACGTGTGAAGCTTCTTTCTTCACCAGCGCGGAAAATCCAGATTTGCTTGGCAAATGAACTTTTCAAAATTTCAAGAATGTCTGAGGCCTTGGTGGTTGTTAGAATTGGCTCACAAAAGAGAAATTCTTCTTTTATGGTACCAGCGTGCACATACCGAATAAAAACAAGCAGCTGACTGCACTGTGATACATCGGTAGTCTTAGTTGTGAAAAGTAATATCAGGCTTTTTGCGGATGACACCGTAGTCTATAGAGAAATTAGTGGTCCTAGCGACCATCGTCAGCTTCAAGATGATCTGGTTGCGTTATCTGTTTGGTGCAAGGAATGGCAGCTAGAAATCAATCAGAAAAAGAGTAACGTTCTAAACTTTTGGAAATCTAGGAGCCCATCGTCCGTGTTTACCTACTCGATAGATGGTGAGAGCATTCCTGTTTCGGAATCCGTGAAATACCTCGGGGTAACCTTGAATCGTGATCTGTCTTGGGACACCCACATAAGACGGGTGATAGGTGCGGCAAATAAGAAGTTGGCTTTTGTGCGTAGAATAGTCAGGAAAAGCACGGAAAAGGTGAGAGAATCCTGTTATTTATCGTTGGTTAGACCTCAAATGGAATACGCAGCAGCGGTTTGGGATCCATATCAGAGGGGACTCATAAAGGATTTAGAAAAAATACAGCGGCGAGCAGCTAGATTCGTGAAAAAGAATTACGATAAAAAACAGAGCGTTACGTTACTCATTGAAGAGTTGAATTGGCCATCGTTGAAAGATCGTAGATTAGAGGCGAGACTTAAACTTCTAGATAAATATAGGTCGGAGATATTCGTAAATGAAATGAAGGATATTATTCGACAACCAACGTATATCGGACGGAGGGATAATGAGGACAAGATTCGCGAAATAGATAGTAGAACGGAAAGGTATAAGGAGTCCTTTTTCCCTAGAACAATAGATAAGTGAATAATAATTAGTTAGGAACTTGGTGCGCGGCACCCCCTGCCATCTACCGTCAAGGTGACTTGCAGGGTAATATGTAGATGTAGATGTTATCCAATTGCATGCTGAACTGATAGGGGCTAGCTTCTAATTCTTCCATGGCCTGTATAAGAATATTCGAAGACATGTCGGAAATTCGAGAACGAATAACGTCATTTGACAAGAGAACTGCCTCAATCTTCTTCCGTTGTTCTTTACCACACACCAGCTCAACCATCTCCAGGGTACAAGGCTTGACTAAAGTCTCTGCAATATTGTGTGGCTTCTTGTTTTTTGCTATTCAAAATGCGACCTTGTGATATGCTTCTAGGCAAGGTTTTTGCGTAGGAGCAAATCCAAGTTTCGGCAAAGTTGCTGATGTCTCAAATCGAGCTTTCTTTTGTCAAAATACCTTAAGACTGTCCGAGGCATTCTCAGGGTGAATGGAAGAAAGGTGCTTTTTCAGTTTCGATGGTTTCATGTTATCGTTGCAAAAGATTTTCCCACATAAGAAGCACTGAGGTTTCTGTATACTTTGGCGTTCGATGAATGTGAAGCCAAAAGATACGTATGATTCATCGTAATTCCTTTTCTTCCGCATTTCCAAAATATTTAAACCTTGGGTGCAACAGATTAATTTATGTATTAGCAAAAACTATGGTTTATGAAATATTATTCATTTAATACAATAATTATTAAAAGCACGTCTTAATGCAAACAAAAAGAATATTTTCATACTATAAAATGAAGTACTAAATAATATATAATTTTATGAAAAATTTCATACCTTTATGTTAATAAATGCAGAGTCTGAAACAGAAGAACTCGACTATCTTCAGCAACTAGAAATGAAATACTGACCGAAGGAGTAGGTGATCTCCTAGGAAATAAATATGGATCATGGGTGACCTCTAGGTTCCCCACTTTCCTTAACGAAACAAATGCTTTGGAAATCCCTTCTCGGAAGTTAAAAGAAAGCATCTTTCTTAAGCAGGCCGTACATGTAGAGTCCGGCCTGAAGGCCGAGGGTTCACAGCGGAGCAATTTATCCCTCGACCCTCATTACCTTTCGCTCGCTTCTGCGTTGGTGGAATGTTTTATGACATTTTAAGCCGCCCCTCTCGCCTCTCTTCTCCAGTTTTCGCACTGCTTGATATGTCTCGTAGGCAAGCAAGGTTCATTTGGGGTAGGGAAGGAACAATCGGCGGCATGGATGCCATAGCCCTACGCTATTGTATTGCTCCAACGCCTCTTACTTGTTCGGTTACCCTCGTCGCAATTTCCCAGAAAAGGGATTAACCACGTGGTGATACCCGTGTCAGCAGGTGTGCGGTAGGATTTCTTTCGGTTGCACTGGTTTTCCCAAAGGTCCCTTTTCATTTTTGTAAGTAAGCGCTACGAACCTGAAAGGCGACGTTTCTCCCGCACCCCCTGGACTCCCTTCCCGCACCCCCGGTTAAGAACCCCCGCATAAGGCTAGGTTTCCTTTGAAAACCAGCCTAAAAAGTATATCGTATATAAAATTATTCGTCTTTGGATATAAATATGTTCAGGTTTTCCTTTGGTTAAAGGACTGAATGCCACTTCTGAGAACACGCGCTATGACGCATTGCTCAACAATATTCTAAAAATAATTAAAAGCGTCGTGAAATAAATCGCGTAACGGTGTTTCCGTTGGTCGCTCCGGGTCATCGAGGCATCCGCATTTTCACGATGTATTTTAATTTCATTGGATGCTACGAGTATAGGTACATGTTGTATTTTGAGACAGGGTTTATGTTGCATTGTTTATTACTCTTTAACTGGATGAGTTAGATTTAAATCAATATGCATTTTGAGAAAACACGACAACAAACTACATTCCATTGTTGCGCGATGTTTCATTTCAACAAAGTTTCTATTCTTGGTGAATACCCTATATCAGGTGTTCCCAACGTTTATCTAAGAACACATTCGAATTCAAAAGAAGAAGCATCAGGCGCAAAAATGTTTTTTCCTGAATCTTCAAGATGCATTTTCCTCTTTTCTTGCATAAATATTTTTGAAAAGGGGATAGGGATTATCGGGTATGGTCCAGGACAGTGGTCGGCAACCTTTCTTGATGGTGGGTCAATTAATGGCTTTTGGAGCATGCGATGGGTCGGTTAAAATTTTTGGACGAAAAGAAAAATCAAACCTGGATGTTTATGTTAACTCTTTTTATCGATTGAATTGCTCTTTTATTTTCAAAACGTAAACCCTTCTGAACATGTTCACCTTTGTGGGTCACACACATCGTGATGGCGGGTCACTCATTGACCCGCGGGCCATAGGTTTCCGACCAGGTCTAGGATGCAGACAGAATACAATAATTCGAGCAGTTTTTTTTCAAGCATCTGAGAAAATTGTCCAAGTATTGCTGTTTCGATTTCAATCGGCAGTGACAGCTTATTTTGGAGGAATTGTTATTTTTGCCTATCCGCGTTGTAAAACACTGCCCTGCGCAAATAAGAGACTTCATCAGAATCTGCAGAACCTCTTAGCTATTAGATACGCGAGAGACTACAGGCAGGCGGGATCGTAAAAAAAATAACAGGGTCGGCTTAAACCGTAGCATATTCTGCAAAAATTTAAAAATTCGAATTTTTTTGCGGTAAAAATGATTTCTGTATATACTTCATGCATGGGATTATAAAAGGTCGCTGTAAATAAAAATATAGAGATTATTGAAAACTTGATTTGACAACGGACAATCTGTCTGTGACATAAATAATGTCGAGCGGCTCCAGCCGGTGGCTCCGCCCTGCAAGAGTAACACCGGTGTGCAACCTTATCGCCATAGGGACACGCCCGTTGCGACTGCCAACGGATGTACTAATGACTTCCTCCAGATTTCCATAGTAAACGGATGTTCATGGGCGAGGCCTCGTAAAAAAACTTCGCTTTCTTTGTTCTATTTTAAGTTCTCCTGTCTCGGCGCGCCTCGCGCAGAACCACAAAGTATCGTATACAGAAGCCTTAAGATTGTATATATCATAAACATTGTAAATACCTCCTTAAAAGGGTCGTCTTGTGACATTTCCCATGTTGATTTCTGCTCTCTACTCTCTTTTTTTCTTAACAACCCCATGTTTTATATCTTGTTAGTTTATTTTATTAGATAATTAGTTACTTACATTGTATTTAGTTTAGTCTTAGAAATTTATGCAAGTATTGCCTATGCTGTAAAGAAGCTCTACCCAATCAATAGCTATTCTGCAGAAGAAGAAAAAAACAAAAGAAAAAAAGTATATAAAACAATAACAACAACAATAAATAAACGAAAAGAAAAAATAATAATGACAATAAAAACCATATATATACATACATATATAAATAATAATAATAATAAATAAATAACAAATAAAAAAATGTATACAAAAAGAATTAGCAGTAGCTAGTTGGTATATTCTTGACTAATGTACATACTTTTGTTATTATTTTTAAAATTTTAAATATTAGTTTTCTTTGCATTTGTATTGTATTTATATTTATAAGTAGTTATATTATCTTTTAGTACGTAAGCAAATCATAATAACTGTAAGGTGTTTAAATTCATGTAAATGAAAGAAACAAAACCCCATTGTAATTGAACACTTTCTGACCGGTTGGGAACGTGGGTGTTACCACGATGGACGGCCTATATATTTGGTAAAAATTTTGCCAAACCAAATAAGAGAGAGAGCGTTGTTTTCGCAATTTTAAAAAGTTTTTAAAAAATAATTTTAATCTGGAGAATATTATGAATAGTTTTTGAGGATTAAAAAAATAAACTCTCGTTTCAGTTTTTTTTAGTTATTTGGCTTTTTTGAAACCGTGTTACGTTACACCTGGTCCTCCTCTAACGCGGGTCCTTACAACATGGATTCGCCACAACGCTATTTGTTTTCTTAAAAGCAAAAATTAATACATGGCGGATTACTCTTCGCGTTCAGATTACGGTTCACATGTACGCGGTTTGGTCGCGCATGGCATGTGGGATTCCAGATTGCATGGCTGGAAAGAGTCATTTTGGAGTGGCGTTGTGCTTTTTTCATAGATGGACGGCATCGACGCTCTTGTTTGTACATACAGGAGCCTCAAAGGTGGCAATGGAATGTCGGAGCTAGAAAATGACGCCTGAAGGGCGGCGAAACGCGCCCGCTTTTCGCTGTGTGAAGCCAGTTTCACATAACACGTGCTCACATTACACGGCACTCTTTCAGAACGCATTCCCATGCTATAAGCAGAGCCGCGCCGCCCCATGGGTGCAAGGGGCGCATCGCACCCGGGCGGCAACACATGAGGGGCGCCACTTACGGACGGGCAATAATATTTCTTATTTTTTTCTTTTCCATCTCGTACATTTGAACGCATGTACCTTAGTGGTACTTGGTATTAAAAAGTCATTCATCATTTTTACTTATTGATCAGATTATTTTCTTCGTGCACATCCAACAAGAATTAACTGGCCCCAGGGTGGCAGCAGTTTGCAGGCAAGCTCCTCTTTCGGAGGAAGAGAGAGTTTTTAGACATAATAGTGGTGCAATGCGACCGCCTCAGGCGCCCTTCCAGAGGGTGCGCCAAATTTTGAAGCGATGCATCAGGGCGTCGAAAATCAGGGGCGCTTAGAAGTTTAAGGACGGTTTACCGATTTTTAGTTTGCTTTAAAACATCATAGGTAAGCTGCTTAAATTATATCTGGGTTAATTTTAAAACTATCTTCTATGGAGCCTTTTCACGCATGCAAAATAAAGGACAGAGAAGCAAGCGATAAAGACTACCTCCCTCCAAGACAAACATTGGAGCGTCATTTCGCTAAACTCATCCTTTGAAAGCATCTGACGCCCCTCGGCATAAACCCCGAAAACGACGCTTGCCAAGCAGTCTTTCTTCAATTAAGATCCCGCCTGGGTTTTTTCGAATCTTTCGATCCCTTTCGGGGTGAGAGGTTGTGGGAACGAGACGTCATGGGAGGTGCGCGACTGTAAATTTGTTATCTTGCCCTTATGAAGGTCGATGGCACTAACCGGAAAAAAGTGCCGCCCCAGGTTCTAGGCTCCCGCCGCCAGGGACCCCTGCCGATCCCTTTCCCTCTCTCTTTTGGCCATTGTCCGGCAGTGAAACAATGCCGAACGCGCATAGCGACACTTTTGCACCGGATAGCAGATTTCAGCAGTGATTTGCGAAAGATGAAAAAAAATCGAGGGTGAGGACACGGCTTTACATGGAACTCAAGTTTGTTACCAAATATTATAGGTAGTGTAGCTAATTTATCTGCATACAGCTTTTATCTCAAGAAGCTTTCCTTTCTCAGATCTAATAAGTTTTAGCAAACGTGACTTTATCACTGATGGAACATCTATAAATATAATTCTCAAGTATCCGTATATCTGTCTTCTTTCACGCTTTTTTGGGCGCTTTTAGATGTATTAAAAAGATTAAACTTTGTATGATGGTAGATCATAGGCTACAACCGACAGGAAAAGTTGAAGACTTGAGAAATTCGCATTTTGGAAAGTATTTTTAACCTCAATGATTCAATTTTATTCCCCATTAGGAGGCACTGAAATCGATTAAATGTTTCACAAAATTACATTTTAAAATTGCTTTAAATTAAGTTACGAACTTGAAACTTAAATAATGTATAGCTGAAAGTTAGTACTTTAATTTTGAAGACATAACAAAAGTCCAAATTTCAGAATTTGATCAGAAAAAAGTATAGATCTCTCCTCTTTCTTCCAATCGAAAAAACCGTGAAAAGGCATCCGATGCTATAAAATATAAATAAATCGGCACTTTTCAGGTGATATTGGCTTTTAAGTGTACATTTGGGTCATTATGTTGACGTTTACCGCTACGTAAGTAGATGATGACATTCAAATAATTCAAGTACTAAATGTATGAATTTTTTAAAGAGATGTGAACAATAAAAACGTAATAACGATTGGCAGTTAATGCGGGATATTTGTAACTAATCATTAATAATAATTTGTAACTAATCTAGATTGGGCACCGTAGGCGCGAAGACCCTAGTTTATTATATCCTTCCTTAAACTAATAACACCTTGTAATTTAAAAATCGAAAAAATTTGGGCTTATAGAGAAAGGCGGCATAAACTGCTTGCACCCGGGCGGCAAATATGCCCGGTGCGGCTCTGGCTATACGAGAGCTGGGTGTATGCGTGAACTACGAGAGAAAAATGCAAACCATGCTGCCCGATTCTAATTATGAAAAAATAATAAAATTAAAAATATTATTTCGTACTTTTTATTTTATTTGATTGTAGAATTCTACGATGTCTCGGGCTCGTCCATTAGAGTGAAAAAATAATATTTTAAATACGATGCAGCGTGCCATATTATTGAAAATGTGCATTAGATGGCCTAATTCTTAAGCGGAAGTTATAACGCACTCGTATAAGACACTCCATCAAGAAGATTTTATTTTAGCTTAACCTTCAATGCGTTATTTTTAGTCTTAAGAGTTAGCGTTAAATGAGTCGGTAAATAAGTCTAATGAATAATTTGGAGGACTTATAAATGAAGCGGCGCGCTTCGGCAATTCTAAAAAAATCTGATGTGGCCACCACATGACTTTCTCCATATCTGTAATATTTCTAAAAATTCCAAATAGGTTACGCAATCATAAATATTTTAAGAAACTGTGAGAAAATTTTAGACTTTACAAAGAACAGAAATAAACTCAAATCATAGCCTTCTGATATTGGATACCAGTAGTTCGTGCTTGCATTCTGCAAGCATATCATCTCAACATAAAAAAAAATTCATTTTCCATATTTCATCGTTACAAATATTTTTTTAATTCTAAATATTTCACCTCCGGAGCGATTTTCGTTTTACCCTTATGTAAAAATGATAGATTAAAAGAATCTCAAAACTTTGCAATTTTAAGAATTTTATACTTTCTCCATTATGGGGTACTAATACTACACATTTTTGCCAAATTTTAAAGTTTTAGTACTTCTAGAAGTGAAATAATATTCTTTTAATTGTTTAAATTTTAAACATTTTTAACGGCCTCCGAAATATGTTTATGGAGTGATTCAAATGTTTATTTGTAAAAATGCACTACTCTGTAAATAACTTGAAAATTTCAGCTTCCTAGCTCATCCCGTAATGTCTAAAAAGTTATCAATTTGTTTAAACTTTAAGAATTTTTAACTGCCAAACAAATTAAAATATCAAAATTTGCATAATCCCTATTTCGTTTTTTTACGAATTCTACTTATAAAAAAATTTCAACTCCGTAGCACATGCGGAAATACATATACCTTGAAATTTTGCTTAAGCAATTGCGAATTTTTAGCGTCCGCATTGTTGCACTTTTTCAAGATTTTCGTTTTTTTTCTGGTCGGTTTTGCACAAAATCCTACCTAAGAAAAAAATTTCTAATCTCCAGCTCATCTGGAAGTGCTTAAACATTAGTTTCCTCCTATATGTTATATCCTCCTCCTCCTCCTCCTCTGTAAGAAACGTATAGCCACAAAGCTCTAACAACTAAGAAAATAAAAACAAGCGTTACTAACATAAGACGTAACTAAGCGTCAATTGTTAACAATTGTCGTCGGTAGGTGGCGTGGTAGTGGCAGCAAAAATATAACATATCTCTTAAACAATGCATTATATGGGAAAATATTTCATACAAAGGTTGTAGAAAATTAAATTTCCAACAACTTATATTCTAATACATTTTTATATCGATCTAATGTTAAAGCAAATATTTCAAAATAACGGATAAGTGAAAAGAGTAAACACCCACTTCCGTTTGGACTATTTTTACCAAAAACTAAACAGTTCCTGTGAATTTTATAGAAATGTTAAATATAAAATTTCGCGTTGACCTGATTAATAGTTTTTGGAGTTAGAGCACCCATAAAAAAGCTACCACACGCACGCACACAAACAGACATCATCGAGAAAATGGTCAAAACGTGTCCAGGGGACCTCAAAACGTGTATTTCAGTTGAAATCTTGAAGTCGATTTTTTCATGAAAACATTAATTTCCCCTATACTACGTTGGAGAAAGTAAAAATACATAAAATATTTCGTAGTCCCAAGTTCCTCTTTGAGTCGCCAAGGTTCAAAGCTTCAAAATATTCTCAAACCGAAGGAAAGTTGCTCATTTAACTTTAAAGTTCTGAACGTAATGGATCGATTGTAAAATCATTACCCATTACCTTATTACCTCATAAACTTTCGGAGCAGAACCGATTTTGCATTTCGTTAATTCTACACATCTTTATTTAATGATAAACACTAAGATACTGTTTGTACTGTTCTATTATACCTCCATATTGGTACTGGTACTTTTCCGTTATCGCCCATCCTGCTCGTGGCTTGGGTTGGGAGGATAAGGTTAGGTAAAATATTAAGAAAGATTTTGCGGGGTATGTACCAAAAAATCGGTGCAGCAAATCTTGCAAAAACTTCCTCATATCTCTACGCTCCATGCAAAAATACCACTGATTAATTTAATACGCATTCATGCGTGGTTTGATCCGTAATAACAATACGAAGTTAAATTTCTACATATTTTCTCAGAGCGTTATATAGTTTATGTCGTCAATTTCTTTGAATGCATTGGGGCCGTTTTTGAGTTAATGGACATTTTTACTTTCTCCATACGTAGTATAGGGGAAAGTATTGTATTCATGAAAAAAATCGACTTCAAGATTTCAACGGAAATACATGTTTTGAGGACCCCTGAACACGTTTGACCATTTTCTCGATTATGTCTGTGTGCGTGTATGTGATAGCTTTTTGTGGGTGCTCTAACTCAAAAACTATTAATCAGGTCAATGCAGAATTTTATATTTAACATTTTCAGAAATGTTAGAAGAAGTGATTAGGTTTTGGTAAAAATCAGTCAAACGGAAGTGGGTGTTTACTCTTGTCACATCCGTTATTTTGAAATATTTGCTTTAATATTTGATCAAAAACAAATGTACCAGAATAAAAGTTGTAGGAAATTTAATTTTCTACAACCTTTGTACGAAACATTTTCCCATATAATGCATTGTTTAAGAGATATGTTATATTTTTGCTGCCACTACCACGTCACCTACCGACGACAATTGTTAACAATTGACGCTTGGTTACGCCTTAGTAACGCTCCTTTTTATTTTCTTAATTGTTGGAGCTTTGTGGCTATATCCAATATCAGAAGGCTATGGTTTGAGTTTATTTCTGTTCTCTTTAAGTCTAAAATTTTCTCGCAGTTTCTTAAAATATTCGTTATTACGTAACCTATTTGGAATTTTTAGAAATAATACAGATATGGAGAAAGTCATGTGGTGGCCAAATCAGATTTTTTAAAAGTATACAGCAATAAACTTATCTCAATTGTTGCGTGATATGATTCATCTCAATAATGTTTTTATTTCGAGAACATAAGTACGATATTTCTTCAGATTCAGTTCCTATGCTTTACTCTTTAGTTGTTTATGTTTTATTGGATATTCTTCGTCGTCACACCTTTGTTACCGATCCGAACCGAACCTTTTTCTTGCCCCTTTTAAACGCTTTATAATGTTTTAAATGGTGGCAGGAAAAAATGTTCCTCTCGGCAAGTTTTATTTTAAGCACTCGACAGCGCAGTTCCATTTCCTGTAAATACGCCACCCACATAATTTGTGGGGACATTAAAGAGAACTAAAATAACCAGGACTAGAGCAGAAAATTTGGTCTCCTATGGGAAATCTATTTCTAGATGTTTAAGTCTCCTACGCAGCCTTGAATCCCGAATTTCTAAAGATTTTATTTTTGAATTTTAAAATCGAGTGTGAAGTGTTTTTTCGAAATTATTTCATCGCACTATCTTTTCATTTCGCCCTTTTAATGTTCCGCAAATGACGTTTTATTTTTCCATAGCAACGATAATAATATATTTTCTGTTTATCCTATGATGATATGACCATGCCGAAAAATCCATTTTTAACTTTCCATTCAAGAAATCCAACGCTAAAATTTAATTGGATATTCTTTCAGTTTAAATCTTTACCAAAAGTTAAGTTTACATTTCACTAACTAACGCATGCGATACGTTTTTGAAAACGCCATTTCTTCAGAAGGTTTTCACCCAACACAATTGCCATGATATGGTGAAATATAGCGTGGTTCGCGTGAGAACGGCTGTTCATTGGCTATAACGTAAACGACGAGAATTCATGAATTCCAACATGATACTAATATACCAGTATCATAGAATTCCAAGGTTGAGTGAAAATGTCACGCAGATGACTCCTTTTCATGTTTTTACTTTCTCCATATACGAATTACAGAGAAAGTATTGTTTTCATGAAAAAATCGAACTCGAGATTTCAACGGTAATACATGACTAGTTTCGCGATGATGTCTGTCGGTCTGTATGTGATAGATTATTGTGGGCGCTCTAACTCAAAAACTATTAATCAGGTCAACGTAAAATTTTATATTTAACATTTTTATAAAGGTTAGAAGATCTGATTAGTTTTTGGTGAAAATCAGCCAAACGGAAGTGGGTGTTTACTCTTGTCACTTATCAGTTGTTTCGAAATATTTGCTTTAATATTTGATAAATGAAAAAATGTACTGGAATAAAAGTTGTAGAAAATTTTATTTTCTACAAATTTTGTTTGGAATATTTTCCCATATAATGCATTGTTTAAGAGATATCTTATATTTTTAGCTGCCCCCACCACGCCACCTACCGAAGACTACTGTTAACAATTGACGCTTAGTAACGTCTTAGTAACGCTCCTTTTTCTTTTCTTAATTGTCAACCGGAAGTAAATATTGACAACGATCCCAGAGCTAGCAACATGTAATTTGCCATATAAATACGGAGAAAGTCATTTGTTCCCCACATCAGTTTATTTTTAAATTACGCGACAGATATCTTCAAATATCTAAGTCCATGAATGAAATCATGCGTAACTTTGTGGAACTACGTCTTATGGAATTTTGTTCTCAAAAATGCAATGCAGCTCAGTATAAAATGATTCCATTTAATATCAAGAACGGAGGTCCATAGTCTCGATTCTTTTAAGGGCTATCATCAGGTTGAAGCTGGGTCGCCCAACCGATGAAGTGGACCCGGATGGCCAGATGGTCTCTTTTTAAAGAGGACATGTCCACTTTTTCGGCAAATATCGTTTCTCCTCTCATCTTTTTTGAGAAATATTATTTTTGTCCTCTTTTTGTACAGCATTCACAGTTTTGCTATTTTCTGTGCATTTTCTGTGTTTGTGTGCAGGCATACCACGCGTTGCATGACCCTGTTTTAAGCGCATTCGTCATAACGCGAGGTCTACCAAGTTTTTAAAAAAACAAAGGCTTTTGAAGTTCCAGTTTTAGTGCTTTTCGTCAATGCTGAAAGGCACTATTATCTTCGTGATGTCCGTCCGTCCGTCCGTACGCATATATCAGGAAAGAATTGGCTCAACCGATTTCAACCTAATTTTGTAATAAGGAGATATGAAACAAAAAAAAACCAAGATTTTTAGTGTAAATATATAAAACACGGCTGCCACAATACAAGGAAAAAACAATTCTTTTTACACGTATTTGTGTTTAACTGTTCACATCAATTTGAACCAAATTTAATACTTATAATATGCACATATGTACAAAATATGCAATATACAATTAGCGTATTAAAACCGAATCAGCCAAACAGGGGAGCCACAATTACAAATTAAACTCTTTCAGTAATTAAGGATTTGGAAGGAATTGGCTGAACGGATTTCAATAGAATTGTGTATATCAGATTCGCACAACATACCACAATAAAATCAACATGTATAAATCGGAGCTGACGAGCAGGGCTACCACAATAAAAAGTAAAACAACAACACTTTTTCGCGTATTTCTAGAGAACTGACCGCATGGAATGATTCAATCACGCATTAAAAGACAAACACGAAAAAAGCCCCGAAGAAAAACCTGGATTCGACTCCAGGAAATTATTTCTGTTTCCCGTAAGATTGCACTTAAAAAGCGATTTTTCGACGTGCTTTTGCAAGTTATAATTAGAAAAAAATGCTTCATCTATCTTCTGACTGGGACTGTTGTAAAGAAGAACGAATAAGGTTTCTTATTCTTATAGTCGAATTTCGCCATAAATTCTAAATCTCTCGAATTTATCGTTTAAGTCACATATTTAGGGGAAAAATTTGCTTGTTAACCAATTGTTGTTTCGGCAACCATGTTGTCGTCAAAAATCGAGCTTCAGTTGTTGTCTCAATCCTATGCGTACGAAATACGATTTAACTCGAGAACATTTAAATTCATGTCCCGTCATTTTTGACGAACGCTTGCTCTTGTATATTATTTCATTATACGCTATATAGGTATATTTTGAGATACATGACTGGCGTAATATTATTTGGAACATCAGTTTCCATAACCGGGTGAATTTTAATCAAAATCCATGAAACCATAATGGATGAAAATCGACATTTTGTAATAATCGACAAGAATCAACTACCCTCCATTGTTGCGCGATACGGTTCATTTCGACAATGCTTCAGTTCCGGGCGATACTCTTGATAAATACGAGATTTCTTAGTTTGGCCAAAACAATTACAGGCAGAACTCTACATACTCATGGTGGAAACTGTGGGAAACTTGCTTCACTGTGCTTGCAGCGTGTTTTGGAACCTCATAAAATCAGGAAGTTGGCAACATCGACGGCTACAAATCCTATAAAAAAAAGATGTCCGAATCTACTAATGGATTGCTTGTTTGTTTGCTGTTATTTTTTTTTTGTTTAACGGCGTGGAAGTCGAAAAGAGCTATTAGTAGGATTATGGAAGGAAAAATGTTTGTGGCGCCGTCGTAATGGCGCGTGATTCGGAAAAAATATACAATTTGCCCATTTTTTCATTAGCCAATTGATTTTCATTATGAGAAAATGGGAATATATGCACCCTCTGGTTATTTATTTCTATAGAAGACTTCCGTGGGAGTTTTCCACTTTTTACTTTCTCCATATACGTAGTATAGGGGAAAGTAACGTATTCATGAAAAAACGACATCGAGATTTCAACGGAATACACAGTTTGAGGTCTCCTGAACACGTTTTGACCATTTTCTCGATCATGCCTGTGTGTGTGTGTGTGTGATAGCTTTTTGTGGGCGCTCTAACTCAAAATCTATTAATCAGGTCAATGCAGAATTTTATATTTAACATTTTCAGAAATGTTAGAAGTGATTAAGTTTTGGTAAAAATCAGTCAAACGGAAGTGGGTGTTTACTCTTGACACTTATCCGTTATTTTGAAATATTTGCTTTAATATTTGTTAAATGTAAAAATGTATTAGAATAAACGTAGGAAATTTAATTTTCTGCAACCTTTGTATGAAATATTTTTAAGAGATATGTTATATTTTTGCTGCCACTACCACGCCACCTACCGACGACTATTGTTAGCAATTGACGCTTAGTTACGCCTTAGTAACGCTCATTTTTATTTTCTTAATTGTTGGAGCTTTGTGGCTGTATCCAATATCAGAAGGCTATGGTTTGCGTTTATTTCTGTTATTTGTAAAGTCTAAAATTTTCACGCAATTTCTAAAATATTTATTATTACGTAACCTATTTGGAATTTTGAGAAATATTACAGACATGGAGAAAGTCATGTGGTGGCCACATCAGATTTTTATATCTATTTTTCCGGAGCAAAGTGACTATATAATTCAGGCTGTCAAAGGAGAACGATTTAATTAAACACGGTACGTTTCACTCATTACTATTCCACACTTAAAGCCCGCATCCCGTAAATTAAATGTTCCACCTTAGTGATATTATTAAGTACCTATGTGCTTGAATTTCATTTCTCTTGTCATTTAAAAAATTCACAATTTAACAAACTTGGTTTTATTAAATTTATAAGTAAGGAATGGCTCCTCGAACTGCTATTGTACCCAGGCATAATATTTATGCCTCTACTGATTCAAGAAACCAGTGAATAAAATTTGATCGGTCTTTGTTTTTCATATAACTGAAGTATTTCACGCGAAATGCAAAATTCTTTTAATGTATAGATAAGTAACACCAATGTTGTTGCTCTTCATTCAAATTTGGTTCAATGAAGGCATTGAAATTGATTTCCACTATGAAAACAACCGTCCTATTGTTTATCGTTACCAAGGTATTGTTTAAACTTCAAATAGCGTCGAAATATCGTGAATATGTGGACGGAAACGACGCGAAATAATAATCCCGGCCAACCATTTGCAATTAGGCGAAACCGGCAACAATCTAAATCACCATGACAACGAAAGATTTTCATGTGAATTAGCGTCAAATGGTCTCGTTAAAAACTTATTTGTGGACCGGTTCGGTAGGAAAACTAAATTTCGTTCTTTTAGGCGTTCTTTGGTTCAAATCTCGAGTTTGTGCTGTGTTCTAGGTAATTTTAAAATTCAAATGGATAATATTCTACACTCACCAAGCATGATCGGTGACCGCCGAGAGAGAGAATTGTTTATTTTCCACCGACCACTCTTAATGCTATCTCATCTTGCACATAACCGACCGACGTGCGGCTTGCCGCAGGTGCATTCAAGTTCCTACATCCCCTTCGTACATGTTCTGAGGGATGCGGTCTTTGGCTCTGGGGAGGATGTCGGCTGTCTTTTCCACCGATGAATATCGAGTCACCACGCCACGCTTGGCCAGGAACCTGGCGATCTCTTCCGTAGTTCGGTAAACATACGGGACCGTAGCGTATGCCTCCGGTTTCTTTATTTCTCTCACTATCTTCCTCTTCCCTGCCGTCCCTTCTGAGGGCCAAGTCAGAATCATCGTTGGTCGTAAGTGCTTGGTCCGAGCCGGGACATAAAATTAACGTAGAGGTCGCAAAAATAATAGGCAGGAAGGGGCGGTACCATCACAGATTGGTCCGTGAGGCCATAGAGATCGTCAAACACCCGGACAATTTCAATAGGGAGGACGGCTACCCCCTTCCTAACACCTGGAAAAGACTATTCCTCTCCACCAACCGACTGGATGGCCAGCCATCCTATTACAGCGCCCCACAACCAACCGAAGGCACTATACGTATTATATAGGGACGGAAAAAATCCACATCGCGGAAGCCTTCGCAACAATAAAATATTCGATTTCGTATTTAATATTACTTCTAATTTTTTTAGGAATCAATATAAATAGTGATAATTAAAATAATTAATTTTCAGTTAAAAATTTAAATTCCGGTGTTTATTAATTTGAACCTGTCATTGTTGATTGGCGATATACTAGCGTTGATGTAAAAACTTTCAATACTAATTAAGCATTCGCAGTTAAACTTGCGGTGATTTGTAGTTCTTTTTAATTTTTCACGGACATCGAGTACATTGCTAATGAAAGCCCCAAACTTCGCCGAATTTTCATGCCGGAGTTGATGGACGAAGAAAGTATAATCGTCAGATCTTCACGGTTGTGATATGACGGACGGCGAGGTCACGTTGCTTGCAAACAGAGCGCCTTGAAGCTAAAAGGAATGCGAGTCTCCTGAGATGCGAACCGAACGAGAAATTAATTGTTGGAAGGTCGCGAAGAAAAATTGGATTCGCTTGCTAGAGCGGACCTCGGAAAGGTCAGATCTGTGACGTCAAAGGTTTATTTTATTTTTTTAATCCTTCGCTCGAAAAAATAAAACGGCTTGAGCGCTTTCTTCTTTTTTTAGCCGCTTCCTTTGTTATGGATTAAATTATTACTCATCTGTTGTCCCCAACTACATATCTGTACATGGAAATCATTCATTGTAAATCGGTTTTCCGTTGCTGTGCGCTATTTCGTTTTTTGTTTTGTGTAGATAACAACAAATAAGTTATTGATTTTATTTCCAATCATATTTTAATTTCATGAAGAAGATTATTTACTTATTCTGAATTTTTGTAGTTGCATGGACAAATAACAAATGATACATGTTGTAGTTGGTAGCTAAGCTGTTGTGACGAGAGTTTCTGTGACTTGAAGTCAAGAAGTTGTATATAGTGTAAAGGAACTACTATCAAAAAAGGTCATATTTTTTTATTAAGTACAATCAATTGTTATTATGTAATTTGGGCATTATGTATTGAGTGATACCTAAGCTGTTGTGACGGGAGTTCCTGTGACTTGAAGTTAAGAAGTAGTATATAGTGTATAGGAAATGGTATCAAAAAGCTTATATTTTTGTATTAAGTAAACCCAATTTTTATTATGTAATTTGGGTATTATGCACTGAGTTGTGATGGGGACCCGCTGCCACCGGGACCTGCTTCCAATTGTAGCGTTTATGTGAATAATGTGTTGCGTTAAGTTATCCAAAGCAAACAGTCTGGGAAGTAATGTATGTAATTTTAATAAATATTAAAAATAATTAAGTGTAATAATAACGATATAATTGTATTCATTTCTTAAGATTTGTTATTTGTTGTCAATGAGTCACGGATTTGTTTACTTACGTTGCTATTTTAAATTAACGCTTTTCTAAAGTCTGCATCATTAACATGTAACGTTAAACTTCATCTACGTCCAACTGTCGTTTTTGACGGATTATTACACTAGTAAATGTATTAAACTAACAGAGGGATGAGAGAACAATGGCTTGGCTGAAAATTTGTCTCCGTCCAAGGATTTCAACTGGGTACTGAATACTCTCAAAAAATATTTCGAAATTTTCCTAGGACTTTAGTTCTTCGCTTGTATATCCTAGCGACAAAAAAATTTCAAGTGGAAGTTTTCCGTTGGAATAGTTACTAGAAACAATGTAATTTATAAGGAAGCTTCTGTATATTTTTCTCGCAATTAGAAACAACTTTTGGAAATTTTGGTAAAAAGAATTTTTTGTTGTTTATTAAGACCATGAGTAATATGAAATTTTTTAATACTTTATTTGGACTACTCGATAAAAATTACTAACTTATTTTTTCTGATTCTGTCATCTCTATTAATATATAATGTATATTCGCAATCACACGCTACAGCACTTACATCAAATAAATAATTATAAAAAAATAAAATTAAAATAAATAGACAGTCAGGTTAAGTGAATTAAAACGTTTTAAAAACGGATTATGACATTCAATGTTTATGGAAATATTTCGTTTATTATATAACACGAAAATTGCACGGCATGTAGATAATTGCTTAGCATATTGTGACAAAAATAATTTTAAAGTCATTAAATGATAAATAAATTCTTTCCATGCAATTCTCATAAGAACGGAATTATTTATAGGCGGGTTTCGCTTCCGGCATAAGCGCCTATTAGCTTCGGTTTGTCTATCCGTCCACATGTTCGTTCTCGGCTTCTACCGAACGGATTTTCATGAAATTTGATATTAAGGACTTACAGTCAACGACAACAAGAACATCACAAAAATGAAACATGTAAGCTAATCAGGGGTACAACTTTACTGGTGAAAAAAATGAACTTTCCGTTATATCTCGTAAATCTTTAATCATATCAAAATAGTTTTCAAATAAACTTGTATAACTAATAACTTAGAGTATTTCTATTCCTATATTTTTTTATCGTAGGAGTAGCCGTTATTAAGAAAATCGAACAAGAATGTCATAATTCGCTTTGAACTTGGAAAATTTCTTGTATAGCTACTTAATTGTTGTCAACGAAAACAATCTTATAGGTTACTGAAGTAAATAAGATCTGCTATGATTATGAAAATACGTGGAATTTTATTACGTGTATTACAGCATTTTGTAAGCGAAGGGAAATGCATTATCTACGACGAAGAAATTAACACAAACGTAAATATTAGAATACTTAAATGAAATGAGGTAGGGTCTAAATAATTTTCGATTATTTGATTAGTTACAATTGATTAGAAAATAGATGGGCATATAAAGATTTAATATTTCCCTGGTTACTGTAGTGCTGTACTCTGAAAATTAAAAAAATATATTTTCAATTACGATTGCAAACCCGCACCACAATGTGGAAATTGGTCTTTCCTCGATAAATCCACGTTGACAGTTGCCAATTTTTCAGCGTACGCAACATAAAGTGGCACTCCTGAAACGGAATAAAGTTTTCGAGGCGTTATTTTTTTCTCGCCCTTTTTTAGATGCGAAGTAGGCGTTCCTTGCACCTCTGAGAAACGCTCGCCGAGAAAAAAAAACTTGATTCTCGATCCGAGGAAGGAAATCAATAGATTATAATGGCCGCCTTCCTTTTTTATGTAAGTTCCACTTAAAAAAAAAAACAAAGAAATGGCGCGCCGCGACCGAAGTTTATTTTGTTTCGTCCTATAGTTTGTTTGGGAGCGTATTTTTAAACCGGCCTCCGAATAGATCTTTCTCGAGGAAAATAAATCCGAAAGGAATTCTTTAGTGTTAGTGTGTGCGTGTGTTTGTGCACGCGCATGTCTCGGGAGCGAGGTATTACGTCATCGGCGGAGTCTTCCGAGGTTTGGGATCGTTGCGAGCGCATGAATGGCGCAGCGAGGAAATGAATGAACTCCGAAGGAGAGGGAGTGGGCGGGAGGAGCGTCGTGGGCGAAGTTCAAGTCGGGTCGCAAAAGGGATAGGGATGAAAAACCGTGTGTCAACGGCGAAGGGTTTGCTGGAAACGTGATAAGTCCTTTTGACACGCATCCGCCGACAAACGGGAGTGGTATCGTTGGACGCATCTCTTTCCAACCCCTAAAACCGGCAATAATTTTTTTTTTTCTCTTCCCACCCCTCCAAGCTCCCATTTTAATGTGCAGTGTGTTCCAGTCGGTTTTAGTGAAGGAAATGTGTTCAAGTGAAAAATAAAATAAAAAGATTTTGATGTTTTTCAAAGTAGAAAATTAAGCCATCTTGAAAGATCTCCGACTTTCCCGGCGAATTGATGCGAAGAAGTTTTCTCGGGCTTCCAGCCGGGTCTTAATACTGTATTATGGCCCGGCTGGAAGCCCGAGAAAACTTTTTAGCCATCTTGATAACTTTTTATAAGCTAACTAGCGTAATTGCCCGTCAAATATTACGGGTATGTGCAGATTATGTATAAAAATTAAGATACTTCCCATTCTTCCTCCCTTTCTCTCTGCCTACCTCCCACTCTCTTCCCTCCCTCTCGTCCTATTCTCTCTCCCTCCCTCTCCACCTATTCTCTCTCACTCCTATTTTCCCTTTTTCTTCTTCTCCATCCCTCCCTCTCCCTCTTATTCTTCGCCCTCCTCTTTCCTTCCCATCCTCCATCTTCCTCCCACCCATTCTCCTTCCTTTCCTCTAAAATTTAATTAGTTTTATTGGGAGGAAGTGTAATATGTCCCCCTCAAAACAGCGCCACAAACGGACAGCAATTTCTTTAATTACCATGTCAACCTTAAATAAAAAATTCTGATTAGCTCATTATATAAATTTCTGCAAATGTCAATTTTCTATCTACATCATTGATCGAGTTATTAGCGTTCTAATAGCTTGTCACTCAGACCAACGGACTGAAAACTTAGCCTTTTATTATTATTTCTGTGATTTTTTGATTCTTTTAAACCTCTCTTTCTCTCCCTATTTCCAAAACCGCCCTCAAGTACTCCATTCTTCTAACTAACTCCCCTAACCTATCGCACAATCCATCACGCTATAAATATTTTACATGCTCGGATTGTTTATTAAAACGTCCAGCAAATACCTCCGATTTTCATACTGTTTCTATTTCAATAATAATGAATTATTTCATCAAAAGTATTTTAATCTTTTTAAATAGTATTTCAGGTTTTTAGGTATACCTTCTCGTAAATAGCGCAACGAATGTTGTTTACATTGATTGCTATGAAAACATTTTCCCCCTCCTTTCGTCTTTCTCTCCTTCTCGTATTAAAAGCCTTCAAAGCACGCTTAAAACCCATATGGACTCAAATAACAATAGGATTTCGAGGTTTAACAATGTAATTGGTAGGCATGGCAACATCACGTTAAAATGGCAAGATTTCCTCAAAATATGCGAATTAAAGGTTTAACATGAGGAATTTTGAAGTGTAGAGGAAAAACGATGAACAGAATAAAAAACCTTGTAATCTTTTCGTTAAAATGGTTTAAATCTTAAGCTTGTAGGTCAATGTTTTCTACTTTTAATGTCAAAAATAAGAAAAGCCTGCACGTCAAAAAGTCAATTTTTACGTCTTATCTTATCTTATTAGAAATAGAAATGTCTTCCTTGGAGTCGAACCTAGGACTTTTTCAATATTTGTCTTTCGTCATCACCTTAAAATATGTAAATGGAACATTCATGCCAAATTTAAAAAAATATTTCTCGAGGCTTCATCGAGTTATTCATATTTGTATAGCGTGACAGATGGAGGGACAAAGGGACAGAAGAAGGCTTTTATAGATTTTAGATTTGAAAACTTTCATTTAGTTTGTTCTTTTTTTAGCGTGTTTCATTTTGTGAACACGCGTAATGTTTTCGTCTATCCGTCTGTGCAATCAATTAAATCAAAATAGCAAGTGAACGGCGATAGATAGAGAAGACTGACATTTGCAGAGCGTATGTGGTCTATGATGCCATTTATTGCGCTACCCAAAGACATTTTTTGGAGAAAGTAAGATTCTTAGCAAATGGTTGCTATAGATAGAAAGTTAAATCTTTCACAAATTGTGCGACTATTAATGATATACGAGAGTTAAAAATGTGAAATTACATTGTCGTGTAATTATATTACTAAATTTATAAAGAATTTCAAATGAACAATTCTAGATAAAACTCACAATCAGTAATTAAAACGCGCTTTTTGATTCTGCGTCAGCAGGTGAAGCTCAAAATTTTGTTGCATTTCCGTTTCATTTTCCCCGATTGGGACTTAAATGCCAAGGATGGCGAAAATAAGTTTATACAGCCATCCTTAGCTTTCCGCGGTTTCGGTCTACACGTTTTCCAAACGGCTTGTAATGATATGCTAAGAAGTGTGACTCGCACTCGGAAGTCATCTTATTCGCTGGAAAAACCCTCGCATCTTTTCTCCGAATAAGTAAAAAAAACTGGGTTTGTGTCAGGATAGACCTGTCTCGAGACTTTCTTGACGATATCAACAGTTGCGAACCGTGTGGGATGAGGAGAATTTAGTATCAGTAACACGAACTATACTTTTTGAAACATTAACTTTTCCTTAAATACTAATACTAGACTTTCGCGGAAGATACTAAGTTTATTTTTATCTGTATCTTCAGTGCTTTAACCGCACTTTATGGAAAGTATCTGCTTCGTTGTATAGAACACACGCATCTACCTTTGGAGTAGGACTTTGCGACTTCCCGTCCAGTAAGTTAGTCTCCACGTTTCTCTTCCTTAGATATCCTTCTTTCTAGGAAATTTCTTTCTCGGTAATTTTCGCTGAATATATCTTTTGTTAGGAAAATAACTGGAATCGTGGATGTAAGCGGAGATTAAAAATTTCTACTCTTCCCATCAAAAATTTACGGTGAGAGAATAAATCGCGGCCATTACCGTGCCAGTTACTAGGGTAATTGTAGAACGATTTCCATTCAGACCGTTATCAATTATCAATGCTGATTCATCGATTTCTATATTCTAATATAGAAATGAGCATCTGATTTCACTAACCCTTTTGTGGAGAGACGTAACGTGTCAGTATATTTATGGCGTTTCTATTAGCTCGAGGTTTAGCCATATGGCAGTATAAAAATATTTTTAACGAAAGTATCAATTTTTTTAAGTTCTATCATACTTGAATAAAAAATGCATTTTTAATTATTATTTTTAACTAAATCTAACTTTAGGGTTACGGCTAAACTTCGTAAACGAATCTCTTAGTCTTACAATTAGACAAATGGCGGAAAAGAGGATTCAATCGCACAAGTCAAAATATTGTGGGTAAACTAGTAAACTGCCATATTGCTGGCTTAATGACGATTGCTTTTTCCGAAAAATAAATCATTTATAAAGCTTTGCATTGATTTTTATGCATTTCTTATAGAAAAATAGAAGCCGTTTCATCAGCCGAGAGATAAAATGCCCGTAAACATCCCAAAGCCAAAGGTGGGTATTTAACTGAGAATTGATTTTTTTAAGCGAATATCTTTTTTCGTCTACAATCTTTAAGAAAGGTTTCCATAGCCAGTATTATGAATGGGATGTCCATGTAGTAGATGGGTTCAGATGCGGCATCATTGTAAAATTTGTCGGTAGCTCAGAATTAATAATCAAATACAATGTTTAACACATATTCTTATGTTAATCTAGAGAATATTTGATGAATTTAAACAGATGGCGCGGTCTTTTAAACAAAGAGCTGCGTCTGGTATCACGAAAATAACTGTAGGAAAAACCTCTACGAATGACAAATCTTAGATACTTCTCACATCACGCGCTTGGTAAAGTCAAAGCTCTTTGAATAAAAATACAATTTGATTTAGCGTTTAATTGTCATTCCACTCGCCATTCTTGTTCATAACAGCACAAAACATGACGTCGTATTTTGCGATTGCCTTAACACCCTTTACCGATTGTGTTTTTTTTTATTCGTTTATAACAACCACCGAAAATATCAAAATTTTAATTCCATTTATAATCTTTCCTGGCAAACCGAACTTTGGTTCTCCTAAGATTTTATTTTGGTTCCATGCAGTAAAGTAAAAATAGAGCCGACCTTTCGCGTAGGGTTCCGCATAATCCAATTTGAGAAACACTGCCATACGTCACGGGGCCCCATACTTCGCGGGGCCCCTGGCGCACGCCATGTGCGACCCCCCCTTAAATCCGCCACTGCCGTCAACAATGTCAGCTTTCACTTTAACTTTGAATTGAAATGAAGGAACGTTAGATTCAGTTAAGCGTTCGGTTTGACTTATGTTGGGAAAAGAAAAATTCTTCCCCTAAATTACGTGCAGATGTAATCAGGCAAATGGAACATAAATGCAATATAAAATAAACTGATGTGGGCAACACATGACTTTCTTTATATTTATATGGCAAATTACATGTTGTTAGCTCTGGGATCGTTGTCAATATTTACTTCCGGTTGACAATTAAGAAAAGAAAAAGGAGCGTTACTAAGACGTAACTAAGCGTCAATTGTTAACAATAGTCGTCGGTAGGTGTCGTGGTGGTGGCAGCTAAAAAATAAGATGTATCTTAAAAAATGCATTGTATGGAAAAATGTATCAAACAAACGTTGTAGAAAATAAAATTTCCTACAACTTTTATTCCAATACATTTTTACATTTATCAAATATTAAAGCAAATATTTCAAAATAACGGATAAGTGTCAAGAGTAAACACCCACTTTCGGTTCACCGATTTTTACCAAAAACTAATCAAATCTTCAAACTTTTATAAAAATGTTAAATATAAAATTTCGCGTTGACCTAATTAATAGTTTTTGAGTTAGAGCGCCCACAAAAATCTATCACATACAGACAGAGACTGACAGACAGACACACAGACATCATCGAGAAAATAGTCAAAACGTGTTCAGGGGACCTCAAAACGTGTATTCCGTTTAAATCTTGAATTCGATTTTTTTCATGAAAACAATATTTTCTCTATACTTCGTATATTGAGAAAGAAAAAGTAGAAATTGTTTTATGAAAAAGTTTAAATTTTCAATGTAGGTATATAACTTCTACAGACATAATATTGTCGAGTAAATCATTACGCGCATTCCTTCCAAGGGCGGATCCAGACTTCATCGTTGGGCGGGGCAATCAAGGGTGATAAAGTACGATGTGTCCAGTATATCACTTTCTCCATACAGAGTAATGAATATGATTGCAATATTACTTACAAGTTGCTCTCGACAAAAGCGTCCTCAAGAATAACTCTCAGAAAGCACTGTAAATTTGTTTATAAAATGTGACACTAGATGGTGTTGGGATAATTTTAATCGCAATTAAAATTATCCTTGACAGCGCTATCAACAATTTGAATAATTTATTATAGAAACGGAAACAAAGCTCCCTAGCGACATTCAATCTACTGAACATATATTCAGACGAATAATCAAGTTATTCCTGAAACAATCAGTTCTATAAAATATACTTGAAACAAAATTTGTAGACAAATATATTGTCTACAACTTGAATAATGACAAATATTTACATTAATGAAGCACTAAGGGAGACATATGGCAAAAATTGCAAGAGTAAAGCCTCTTTTTCTTATTAACCAATTTTAGCCAAAATCTTATCAGATCATCACTTTTTAATTAAAATTCTTAATATATAGTTTTTGTTGATTTAATAAGTGGTTTTTGATTTAGACAGCCCACCAAATACCTATCACACAGGCATCAACGAGAAAACAGTGAAAAGGTATTCAAGGGGGCCTTAAAACGTTTATTTCTGTAGAAATCTCGAATTCCATTTTTATTCACGATGTGAATGGTACTTTCTTCACACTGCGCGTGGAGAAAGTGAAGCTATTTGAAAATATCTTCAAAGGATACAATTTTAATAGGTAAAAAGGAAAGAGATAACACTTTGTACAACTTAATAAATACAGTTGAGTCTTGACAATCCTAGTCTCGTTAAACCGAGTTCCGCTTAATCCGAGGTCGTCCTCAGAAAACTAAGTTCCAGTGAAACGTTTTAATCTGATGTGTTAACTATCCAGTGAAACGTTTTCATCTGAATTGTTAACTATCCAGATGGAAAGAATGCGTTATTTAAACACCGGTGTGCATCATCGTCATCATCGAAGGTAGTCTGTCCGTAGAAAGGTCCGTGATTATTCCTGGTTCTCCATATACTGCTATTTTCCGCTGTCCTCTTCATTTCTTGATAATTCTCTTTCCTTTTCAAATAGTCTATCAGCTGCAACCTTTTCCTGCCTCATTCCCCTTTTCCGTCTAGTTATGCATAGTATGCACCTTTAAAAGTTTTTTTTTTGTCGGTTGGGTATGAAAAAAGCTTAATCGTCGCAGCGAAAAAAGGTGTGTGGCAAAGAAGCTAGAGACTGTCGACGATTTCTAATTATAAATATAGACTTATATTCGTTATTATTATTATTATGTGGTATTTTTTAATGACGATAATTTTTTATTTGCTTTTAATATTAAAAATGTTCTAATGTATTTTTCTTTTTATCCTTTTACATTTTATCATTCCGAATAATCAGAGTTTTCAATAGCCCGAGATTGCGGGAGGAGATGTCTTCAAAACGTTCAAATTAAGATTCTGAGCAAATGGATATAGATAGAACGTTAAATTTTTTAAATTAATTATGGAATATATTACTTTATGTCATATAATTATATTACTAAGTTTATAAAGAATTTTAAGTTTACAATTTTAAATAAACCTCAAGAAATAAAATGCACTTTTTCATATTGCGTCAGCAAATGAAGCTTCCATTTTTATTTATCTATATCATTTTATCCATGAGATAATTTCTATAATTCATTTTGCCGCGTTCCTATTTTTTTTAACCCTCTGAAGTGAGTACCAGCCAACTCGTGCTCATTTTGTGTAATATAAGTTCTTTGAGCATAATACGCGTCGGCCAAGTAAATGAAAATAAGCTTGTTTTAGGCGATATTGTCTTACGTGAAAAATGAATCGAGGTACATGGAGGTTACCTGAGGTCCGAATCATGATAAAATTGAAAAAATCCGTCATTTCGGAAGTTATTTGAGGCGTGAATGGTGTTAACCGTTTAGCCTCTAGAGCCGCGCACAGACGACAGAATTGCAAAAAACCCCCTTTCGAACTCAGGGGCACCTAACTTGTATGTATTCATCAAAATATCTAATTTGATTTTTTTCGCCGTAACTGTACTTTCTCCATCTTCTTCCTAAACGAAAAATCGAAGCACGACATTAAACCACTTGAGTAAGGACACCGTGGAGCTCTATTGTCAGGTCTGTTGCCTCAGTGCCGTAACTAGGATATGGCGAAGGTTGCGTTTGCCATGGGCGCCGCTTGCAAAAGGCTCCAAACTTTTTCGGAAAAAATGCCAAAAGTTAATTTTTCCATAAATAATTATTGATTTAATACTAAAATGTTAAAGTTATTGTTTATGCATACGCTCTTATACCTTATTAAAACACAAAAAATAATGTTCTACATAAAATGTTGCCATAGCCATTCCAGGCACGTTTCTGCAGTGGTGGCCTTAGGGATCGGTAAACGGGACAACCGCCCGGGGCCCCATACCTTATGGGGGTCCAAAATCTTGCAAAAAATATGGACTAAATTAACAAAAATGCGGCTCGAACTAGGCGTCTTATTTACAGTAAGCAGAAATTCATATACTTTCATAGCAGCTTCATGAATAGGGCAAAGTTGAATTTAAATCTGAAATACCTGGCTTGCATATATGGTCTCATTCTTTTTGAAGCTGCGGACCCTCTACGAAATCCCACAATTTCTGCGGGTTCCCTCCCTATGAAAATTCATTTTCATTCATTGCCTCTCGTATTTTCACTTTGAAACATTAATCAGAGCTGAGTGAGTGAATCAAACAAGTTATAGATAAAAATGAACATCATGTCCTGCTCAATTCGCGGACCCCCGGTTGAGAAACACTGGTCTAAGGGGCCCCAAATCACTCTTGCCCAGGGCCCCAGGAATTCCAATGCCACCGCTGGTTCCCTGTGTTGCGGGAAGTTTCCATAGCTCACCTTGAGGATTGGAAATCCGAGAGCCGAGGGAGTGCACCTCCTTTTCTTGATTGTTGTTGTTGAATCGCCGTCGTTGACCACCACGTAATTCCCCAGCATGCTCTCACCTTCCGGACAGCATTTCCTGACGCACGACCTCGCCTTCGAGCACCACTTGTCCGAAGGTTCGCACACGCGGATCGTCACGTCGATGGCGTCCTCCGGCCCGTCGCGTCCGTCGATGCAGATCTGCGAAGCGTCGTACGAGCGGTCGCCGATCCTCAGGGTCCCGTCCTGAATAAGGGTCATTTCCGAGGCTTCGCCGCCATGTTCTTCGTCCGAGGCGAGGGTGCCGATCAAGAGCGCGGAAAGCACCTTGATCCTTTCGCCTCCTTCCCATTCCTCCAACTTGGAAAAGTTCGCCTTTTCCGCAAAGAATTGAGCGTTTTCCGCGCTTTCGAAGGCCACCATGCGCTCCGAGCGAGATTTTTCGCATCCACCCTTTTCGCAGCTTGTCTCCAGCGCGCTGGCGTTTGTCGCCGGGCCGTCGTCTTCTTCTTCTCCTCTCGATTCCCACCCGTCTTCTTCGAAATAAGTCTTCACGACGAGTTCGTAATCAACCAACACGCCGTCGTTGCAGTTCGGCATGCCGCGGAATCTGTCCGAACTCTTCGGATCGCCGAATCCCTTCCACTTCGACCCCTCCTGTCCCGACGACCCTGAAAACAGGCATACCCTCCTGATGGGATTGTACGCCGACGTGTAAGGACAGCACTTGCGGGCGTTCGGGAAGAACCCGAAAGATCGATGAGGGACGATGATTTCTCGCGTGTGGTTGGCGAAGGGCGGCGTCGGCTCGGAGAAGATTTCTCCGGAAAAAATTTCGGAAATCGAAAGGAAGAAAAGGGTCGCGCGGAGGATAAGCATTTTCAGTGTCAAGACCGCAAAGGGATCCCGACCACGCGACTCTCCTTCTCCGACGAAGCTGGACCAAGTTCCTCCCTTGCTGCGTGAATACACAATGCGCGCGGATGCGTGCTCGGCATATGGTAGGAGAATCCCTAAGGATGACGCAGATTGTTTATGTGGGTGAGGGTGTGAGCTGGTCAACATGTGCCTCCGCAAGAGGTGTAAGGAAGCCATGTTTGCTTCAGGAGGGCACTTGCGTTTAATCTATTTCTAGGATTTTGTTTATTTTTTGGTAAATGTTGGTTTACCGTCCGCTCTTCGTGCGCTAATAAGGCGTAAAGTATATTTGATGGCACTATGAATGAGGAAATGAGAAGGCGCTATACTGAGAGAGGCTAATTTATCTAGTAATAGCAAATTACTTGTAAGATTTACATTCGGCGATTCAAATCGTTGTTGCATGCGCTTTAAGATAGTGTACTTTTTTAAATTATTTATTTCGTTAAAAATTAAAGCGTTACCTGAATGATCATTGTTTTAGGCTCTAAAATATTTTTCAATAAAAATAATTTAATAATCTTATGTGGAAACGTTTTAGGGAACATCTAACATTAGTTTGGAATGCATAAAAGAGATCGCCCAATGTCTTCTAATAGTAACAGCTGTGTTGCCCATACTACCAACGCTAAAAAATAAAATATATTTTTACACTTTTTAAAAAATTTAAAGAAATTCATTTAGTGCAAAATAAATTTTTACACAAAAATAAAGTTATTATTATATTTTAGGAAAACTCCCCTGATTAAGTCCAAACCGTTTTGTCTTAATTTATTTTTAAGAACTGCAAGTGGTGGTATGCCTGCAACATGTCAACCTTAGCGATCGGCAGCAGCCGTTCGGTACATGGAAGTTTTAAGTGAGTCGGTGGAGTAAAAACGAATATAGTAAGCCATGGGACTTATATAAAATTTATCTAAACTCTCATTAAACATCAATGAGTATTCAAATTTAGTTGTTTTTCGGAAATTGTTATGGCAGCAATGCTAGGATACGGGAGAGAAGCGGTTCGGGTGAAAGTCAAGGTATTTGATTGTGAAGTTATGGTATAATTTGACATATTTCAGATTATGATTATAATTGAAAATTGTATATATGTTTTAGAAGTGTGAAGGCCAACTTCAGCCGGAAGACAGAAAGTTTAGCGTAGATCCTCAAATAACCTCGTTCGAGGTTCTTATTAGTATACTGGCAAAAGCTTTTGATATTAAAGGGTAAGATTTTTTTATTTAATTGAGAGTGGCATAACCTATTAAAAGTCTTTTGTAATAAACATAACTTCTGTTTTGCTTTACTATTCCAGGGAATTTACCGTAAGCTATCGAGTAGTTGATGATTATGGACAAGAAACATATCTCTCACTTTTGTCAGATTGGGATCTTGATGCTGCTTTTCTCAGGTTTGTTTTTTAATATAACTTCCTTGAAATTTTCGCAATTTATTATTCGTGTTCTTGAACTTGCAGCTATTATTTTAACGTAATTTCATCTTGAAGTTGTGATCATTTGGATTTTCAATAAGAATGACATTCTTGTTTTGGGCTCTACCGCATTATTATTTTTCTGACAAATCTCCGTGTATATTTTTAAAGAGCAGATAATTTGAAAGTAAGGATTTTGTATAGTGGGTGCACATGAAAACTACAGAAAGTAGATGTACTTCAATATGCCGTTTCATAATCCTTTTCATTGAAAGAGATTGACAGTATGTTCTCATTTTATGGGATTTTTGAGCTTAGTTTTGTAAAATACAGCAATAAAACCACCAATCTTTCAATATAATGCATTTTAATATAGAGATACATCGTTTATTGTTATAATCAATACAATCTTACTGTGAAATGTAAATGAGTTTATTTATCATGAATGGCTTTATATAGCTACTAAAGCAGCATTATCGCGATTATAGAATACTAAAAAAAGTTGCGGTTTAGTCATATTATCTTTATCCTGTGGAGTTTCCTTAAGCCTAAAATATTATCCACTAGGAGTTGAGTAGCTGAAAAGTTGAGAGAAGTGAATGATCTATTAGGGAGATATTTGTATGCATATATGTAACTTAAAGTTGATGAAATTCAACCAAATTGGGTACATATCATTAATAGATTCTGAGGTGGTTTCCTTTTGTGAATGTTAAGAGAAATTGACTTTTATAGCGATTAGTATTATTTAATAGAGATTTTATAGAAGTTAAGCTTTATAACTTGGCAGTTTTGTTGAAAGATAGTTGTTGGTTTATAGTCTTTTTAACACTTACTGCTGAACCCAAAGCTTTATACTCTGCTAGAAATGCCAGGCGGATTTTTCAGCAAATAAAAGTATAGATCAGTATTTAACCTGTTTTTGAAGCAATGAGAATAGTTCAGAATGATTAATTAATGCCATCTATCAACAAAATAGAAGTTACATGCGAACAAAGAAAGCTTACATGGGATCAGCTCGTGGCAGTCCTAGCAAGGCATACTGCATCAGCCCAATCAGCTCACTGGCAGCAAAAGAGTTAATATTGTATAATTATAACATTGGGTAAATAGAATATGTTTTTGCATTTCCAAACTATCTAATCCAGGCATCATCAAACTTTTTGTTAAAAGGGCCACATTAGGCTTTATAAACCAGTGTGTGGGCCACATACGACACTTCATATGACTGATTGCACCTCATATAAATTTAATAGAGTTAGTTTTGAGAATTTTTTTATTGAGTAATGTATTATATGCCTATATTAGAAACATATTGTATCCACAGACTCAAAAGATTTTTAATTTAGATTTTATAAGTGATATCAAGTGACACCTCCTGCTGGAAAGTAAAAATAAGACTATGCATGTCTTCAAGAAATTGATGATGTAAAGGATGCCTGATGAAATCACATCACAGGTCTTATATGGCCTGTTGGCTGCGGGATACCCCTGATCTAGAGAAATGTGTTGGAAATAAAATTTCTTTTTATATCTATTCATTCAAGCCAGCAGTTGCATTAGCATAAGAATGGTTGGAAGAAGTTGATTATCTCAGAATACCTATCAGAGGCTTATATTTGTTGGACGTTTGAGGAGAGAGTGCAAATCAAAATTCGGTCCTTCAGAATGGACATTAAGCAGTGGGCCCCCTTGGTGCACTTTGTAAAAAGTAGGCTAATGCTGACACCAGGTATCCCTCCCTTGTGTGTGTGTGTCTGGTATGGAAGGAGTTATGCTATAATAGTCCTAGAGGCCGATTTGCCGTAAATACAAGCAAACAAACTTATTTTGTATGAGGTATTCGGAATTATTTGTTTTAAAAGGTGATCTTTAATATGAAAAAACTTGTTGTTGGGAAAATGTTTAATACCTTATTTTATGTGGCATCTTTCTAGATATTTTGCAAACATAAATGTAAATTTGTGAAGACATTAACCTTCCTTGTGCCTTGATTGAATTGATGTAATTTTTTATTAATTTGGAAAAGCTTGTATGAATGGTACAAGACAAAATAAGTTTTCTAAAATTTATTTTGGAATGTAATTTTAGCACTTTTATATTTGACTGAACTGGGCTACCCTAATAACATTCCAGATTTTCCATTCCAACTTATTTGAAATAATATTTATTAATGTATATTTTCACACGAATAATTTTAAAGGAAATAGTTTCTCCTGTTTCTTTTATTCATTCTCGATTGAAAACGGATTTTATTCATGATTTGGAAACTTTTATGTTGAGCAGATTTTAAACTACAACTGAATGGTGAAAAATCTCACGTTGTTATTGCCCATTTTTCTATCTTTGACTTTTCAGTGCATCTGAGCCATGCCTATGTCTACGAGTTGACATGAAGAAATTCGAGGAAGGTCTTGCCCTTGATGATTGGGAAATGACCGCACCAGTTCCACACGAGATCCACCATCACCACCACCATCATCATCTCCCGCGAATGCAGGTGGTTACGGAGACAAAGCCACAGAATCGACTTCCCGGTTTAATCCTTAATCAGGCAAGTTTTTTATACTTACATTTTCCTATCAGTTAACTTTTCTGATTCAAGAAATAAAAAAATTGACTAGGAAAATGAATTTTCTTTCTTTTAAACAAATCTACTAGGGAAGGCTTTACTTTGTGAAGAGTGTCCATAAAAATAAAAGAGATTGTAATTTTCACTAAAAAAGATTACAAAGTTTTTTATTTAATTCTTTTAGGCTTTCTTCTGTTCAGGTCCCAAGATTGTATGATTATTTTCAGTAATTATAATGCTCGAGTCAAATATATGCTTCATCAATTCTCATATAATTTTAAGGGAAGAACGAAACAGTCCTGGAATCGAACTCAGACTATTGTATTTCACAGTGATTACCCATATACCTCTTTAGGTGACGTTCTATTTAATACTGTTAATACTGTTAATAGTGGTTGAAATACATCCAGCCATTTTTGAATTATTTGGATTTGAATAAACTTAATGCGTACCTGGAAATGCATTCATAAGCTAAATGTTCGTAAGTTGAATTGACTTTTTCTATTAGAAACAATGTTAAATTCATTAATCTGTTCCTGAATATTTATAAAGTATCAGTTTTTTTCCTTATAAAATTCCATACTTGTTTATTTCATATAAAAAGCCTGTAACTTGACAGGAAGCTTACCTTTCAATTTATCTGTACTCTTTATTGTCCTCGGTTAATGTCGTTAATTCATTCCAGAAAATCGTGACGTAGAGTAAAGCAATGTTAAATGAATCAATATTTCCCATAAGATACCATGTTATACAATATAGCTGGTTCCAAAACCTCTTGAAAGACAAATGGACAGTATATACTATATTTTATGGAGCTTTATGGAACTACATATGATATGAATAGTATCAGAATATAAATAAATCAATATAACATTATTATTAACATAGAAATTGTGTAAAATAAACAAATAGTATGACATGACTTCATTTCAATGCGCCCAAAATTGGAAAAGGCTGTATTTCACAATAGTACATCTTGTGGCAAGATAAAGGAACTACATAATACCAATCTGGCAAAATGTAGTTACACAATCTATAGAGAACGATAGTTTTCACTAGAAAGTTTATAGAGAGCCATATACACTTCTGTAAGTGCATGTTCACGAGTTAAAATTGCTAGAAAAGAAATACAGCAAAAAAATTACTTCTTGCAACAGTTACTGTATGATTAATGAAAATCTAGGAGGTAAATAAAACATTTATTTTGTTGTTTTTATTGAACTGCTAGTTTCATTACGCCCAAAGAAGGATAACCACTCCATTGAGCCACAGCTGATACAAACACTGCTACCAATTATTTTTACTTTCTAATATACGTAGTATATTGAGAAAGTATTGTTATTGTGAAAAAATTCGACTTCGAGATTTTGATGGAAATACATGTTTTTGGTGTCCCTGAGTCCATAAAAGTGGTTTTCGCCATGCCGTCTGTCTGTCAGTCTATTCGCGGTTCTAGGGTCCAAACGCATACATAACATCGAATGATATCTCGTATTTGTGCAACATATCATCATTTGCAGACCCTTTTTTCATAAAAATGATACTAAACCAAAAATAAAGGGTAGTTGATTCTTGATGATTTTTTGAAAAATTTGATTTACTCAAAAATGGCTTCAGTGGATTTGATTAAAATCAATGCAATTGTAGAGCCTGATGTCACAAATAATACTGCATAAGCCATATGTCTCTTGAAATCACTATATGGCATCCAGTGACATTACAATGTATGCTAAGTTACTTTACCTAAGCCTTATGATGCCACACCTCCGCCGCGATCCATTCAAACCATCCATTCAAACTTCAACTCTTACTACAGTCTTACAATTAAACTAAATCAGATGATATCTCATATTTATGGATAATATCATTCATAAAAGACATTCTGAAGAGATAAATGATATTTTGCAGCAATTAAGGGTCTTGGATATTTTGAAACAAAATTCGATTTACTCAAAAATGGCTCTAAGGATTTCAATTAAAATCCATCCAAACGTACAGCCTAATGAAATAATATTAACTAAGCCTTATGTCCCAAAAAAGTTACTATATATTGTCCAGTGGCATTATTTCAGTACAAGACGCTCAGCTCACGCATCAGAGGGAAGGGGGAACCCGGGGATTCCCTATTCGAAAATTCCATACTTCTCTTTTAATGCCACGCGCTTATTAGTGAGAGTTATTAGATGTGAGAGGTTGATGGTGTCAGTCGCTTTGGTCCTGTTGCTACGCATTATTAACATAATTGGCAGTGAATTGCCAAGCACACAGAGTTAATTTCGGGGCAAAGAGTGTAGTGAGACCAAACGTATATAAGTGTAGGAGAAAGTTTGTGTAATGTATATTGCGTTGACTATTTCAGTAAGTCGCTAGATCATAATTTTTTGTCTCTAGAAATTTGCTAGAGAATGAACAATAATGTTCTCTACATATGAGCAGAAAAACCTGTTACATTAGGCCATAGATTGTTTTGTAACTTACATTTAGCATGAAACATTTGGTAAAAATAAAATTTTGGGAATTTTGAAAATATGGCAGTTATCTTGCAACAAAATCTTTTCCGAATATGATGTTAGGAGAATGTTTTCCAGTCAATTTTAGCCTTATAGATCTATATTTATATGGCTAAAATGTGCTTCCCAATGAAACCTTTCTTCCTTGATTGGTTAAACCCCACTTTATTTTGAACAAGCTCTCTCTCTCTTCCTTTATCCTTACGACCAACAAAACCACCAATCTCATAAATGATATCCACTGTTCCAGTATTGAAGGTTATTGCTCAAATTGCAAAAAGAAAACAATAAAATAAAAAGTAACAGAAAATGAAAAGAATGTTCTGCTTATTTACATTATATTCATTTTCGTTATTCAATTTTCTTTGATGTATTTAATATGTTGAAAATGCCGTAATTTTAGCTGATAGCTAGAATTAGTTAGATTGTTAAATCAATTTGCTAGTTTTGTAAATGGTTGCTATAGTATTATTTTAGGCGTTAGATTGAACCAAAAGTCACTACTATACCTAGTTAAAGATTCGCTGGATTGTCAACACTGGATACAAATGGCAATAAAATAGGGAGGCATTAATCACAAGTTATCCCATAAGTACAGAATAATTTGAAGTTTATAAATAGGGCACTCGGCAGATCTTTCTTTCTTTCTTGTAATGTTTCATGGAGATTAAGACAATTTTAATGACTGCTGGGGGGACTTGGAGAAGAAGGCAATTACTACTATGTACTTCTCTTTGGATCCATTGCTACAAAATGTCACCATGCATATAATGCAAATTTAATGAAAATACATCAATCCTAAGCACGTTTCCCACTCAAATAATGCGATTCGCCGCAACTGGAGAAGCGCTGTGCAACAGATGCACACGAGAGGCATCTATGTAATATTATTTTCATGCTTTATTTCAGCGCCGAGTCTGGACGTTGCTATCTTGTATCATTGACGACATTAATTCGAATATGATAGAAATTTTTGAACGATGTTAACTTGAATCAATATTAATCGAAGCAATGTTAAATGTTGAATGTTCGTTAAGTCGAGGTCCACCTGTATATATGAAGTTAATGTTGGAGTACACAGTTTCCAAATGTGTTCTTTGAGATAGACAAATTTTAGTCAAATTCTCAATACCAAATTTCATCAAAATACGTCCTGCAGTTCCCGAGTTGAAATGTACATTGTAAGCTACATGTAGTTCTCCGTGTAAAGTGGTCGTAATTATCGTCCAATTTTAATCAAAATTGGAATCTGTCCACAAATTTTAGTAAAACTCCCTAATACAGATTCCAGTTGGCAAATCTAAAAAAAGAAGAATGAGCCACGAGCACTTTGGAACCGAAGCATAAAAAAAATCCATGTTCACGTAATGACGTCACCTCAACTTTGGTAATGTATGTAACAGATGATTTAAGGACAAAGGTGGATTGACAAAACACGGCATGACAAAATATTAATTATTTGAGTTCATTTAATGTAACAATGCCGGTATGTGTTGCGTCGTTGATGGATAGCGTGAATTATTACAACTCCACTAAATAGTATTTTTTGCATCACATAATGTAAATGCACCTTAAATCGAGGCAATGTCCATCTAGGGACGAGAATTTTGTCCCTTAAATGCAGGCAATTCACAAAATCGAGAAACAGTAAATCGGGTAATATAATACATTATTTATATGGAGCTTTGGTCAGGACCACAAAAGAACAACCTTTAATGCAGGAAAACCTTAAATGGAGAAACCGTAAATCGGGATTCCACTTTAGTTGCATGATTTTATTTTCGATTTTTTCTTATGCTTCAAGAATTATATTTGAATTTTACAGGGTACTAACTGAAAACATGACATTACCAGAGATTCTGATTTTATTGTGAACGTTTACATACTATGTGCTATATATGAAGAAGGACTCCAACTTTCAGAAGTGTGTCCTGGAGGCTTCCATAAATTACCACCCAGGCAGGTGCCTGTACCAGTGTCTGATGCAATTATCCCGACATTCAAAATATGAAGTGCAGGACAGTGGACAAGCATGTTTTTGCTCAGAGCTGGAGCGAGAAAAATTTTGCCTGCTCCATGCTACAACCTTGGAAAAAATTGCATGCTGAAAGCCTCAAATGTGACGGGAATTTTGGGATTAATGAAAATTAATGAAAATTAATATCTACTAGATGTCACAGTTTTCCTTTGGGGTATGCAAACTGTCATGGCAACATTCTCACTCGGGCACAATGGTTTATTTATCAAGTGAAGAAGATTACAATTGCATTAGTTTACAGTAGTGATGATGGCACCCCTAGTGGACAAGCTTAGCTCAGAGAACAACCTTTATCATTTTTACCATTTGATCAATTCTATGTACACTAGTTACTTGTAGTGTCTGCTAGGAGTCCCATAGCGTATTTCATATACCTGCATATGAGAGGGTTAAAAACAAAGATGCCACTGCCCTTGTATTTACAAAATATGTACTCAGTATTCTCAAAAATATTCTCAAATTCAAATATACACCCATTAATGTCTGTAATTCACTAAATTAACTTCTAAAATTTAACTGTCAGGCATGGACAAAGATAAAGACAAAGCTGTCGTGAAAACCTTGAATATAATTGACATGGAAGGGCAGGAAAATTCTTCATGTGTGAAAGGCCTCATGCAGTAGCGTACCAACGCCTTGGCATCGGGGCAATTGCCAAGAGCGCCAAACAGAGTACGCGAAAAAAAAATTATTTTCTTAATTTACTTTCGAAGGAAGGAGCTCAAAATTGAAACAACGGGGACGATGGTCTTATATCTGTTTCCTACCTAATATCTTCATTATTTAAGGTTAATTTCATAAACTTCTAATGAGATTTTAACCATACAGAGATAAATATTTATTTTCCAAATTCATTGTTTCAGCTTTTTAAAGTTTTATTACTTTATACCAAGGGCCTGAGCTGCGACCCACGGGAGGATTTTATCGGCATATCTTGGCTATTTAGGGTGGTAGGTCTAAGGTTTCCAAATTTTGTGACCATGTTATACTTTCATTAAGACGAAAGTAATATTAGCTGCAATCAGAAGCGAATTAGTAGTTCATGAGAAGAGGAATGCCACTCAACGTAAATGATACAATGATTTTTCACCTTACATAGTTGCATCGCTTCTTTGAATGCTGCCTCCGTTTATGCTTCCATCATTGTTAAAGTTACAATGTCTTTAAGCTTACTTTGTCCTTCCTATGGCGAAGCTTGGTAACCTATGACTCTTTCAGGAATGAAGTTCGACTCATGATACCCAGTTTGTTTGCATTTATCCTAGAGGTCTGGAACCGGCGACACCGGTCCATATGCACCTATTAGACTGAAAAACTGCGACATTATATTTATTTTAAAAGAGTATTTTCATCCTGAGAGTTGGATATATACAAAGTGCACGATCAACAGATTTTTGAGTTCAAAAAAGTAAGTCATGTTTTTATTTAATATTATTTTTCTATCTTTGCATAGTTAAATAATTTCTAGTTTAATAAAAATACATTTGTTACTAATATATCACTGTACAGTTTTACAGCTTTCGGTTAAATAATACTTCCTAGGTAAATCCTGGAAATTGTGATTTATGAGATACACAAAATGTCGCTTGTCTGTATTTTGGGATACTTAAAAAAAATTATGGGATATAGCAGAAAATGTATATTTTTAAAGAAAATAACTTTTTAAAATTTTTTAAATATCAATTTATTGAAATGAGAAAAGCTTTAAATGTCATATAAATTTCGCAGATTTTTTGTAAAAACATATTAACGAAATTCTCTCTTCTTAAACCACATTGTGACGTATACGTGGCCTGATTGAAAAGTTCGTACAGTAGCGCAATAATTACTAAGGAGGAATACTTACAGGCTATTCGAATTTTTCCCCTGCAAAGTAGACCCCTTGAGACTGCACACACAGATTCCAGCGGTTTTTCTACTTTTTGAAACATTCTTGGAAATTTCTTTCTTCAGTGTGTGTAGGATTTTTTTCCTGAATGACTATCAAATTGTTTTCCTTTTAGCTGAAATTTTAGTTTTGGGAAAAGGTAGAAGTCGCAAGGGGCTAAATCCGACAAATAGGGGGGTTACAGGAGTATAGAAATTTGAAATTTTTCCAGAAATTCTGTTACAAAGAGCGCACAGTGGGCCGGCGCTATTGCGTGATGAAGTACTCTTGTTACGCCGTTTCAACCTCACCCTCTTCCGAAATCTTCCAAAACACCTTTGTGGGATTCTGTATTAGTTATTTGACTTCTTGGAGTGTATTCACGATGAACGACACTCGAGGATTAAAAAAATACTAGCAGCATTTTCTTCACATTCGAGCGAATTTGTCAATCAGTGATCGCTGAACATGAGGTTTCGAACCCGGACGACTTTATCATCGGTTATGGAGTTCGATGGGTGACCAGAACGGGAATCGTCTTCGATAGATTCTTGGCCATCTTTAAATTTGGCATACACTTAAAAATCCCTCTCTTGTCAAGAGAATTGTCCCTGAAAGCCAATGTCAGCGGTCTCCGTAGCCGATTAACCTGTTTTGAAGCAAAATTTGATGCTAACTCTTTGTTTCAACTTTTCATTCATTTTCCACGAGCTAAAATCCGGGGAAGCGACCAAACTGAAACGCCAGAGGAAGAAGCAATGAATGGAGTTTTGTTCAGTATAAAACAGTCTTTCTGTCCTCCGAAAACCACCGATCTAACTTCACGCAGTAATCAGCAGCAGAAACACTGTACGAACTTTTCAATCACAGCTTTTATTTACTTTGAAATGCAGACGATACATTTTCTATTATATTTATTATTTGCCATTTAGAGTCAGCGTATCTCTTGCTGTAATTTACTATCTGGTGCTGTGACCCAAAATGTCTAACTACAGCAGGATGGCTTTGTACCCATCAATCCGGATAAAAAAGCCTCTAAAGACAAACTTTTCGAAAACATCATATATGCTATCAGTAGTCGTATCTATCTTAGAATATAAATTTATTTTTGTCAAGTGATAAAATTTATATATATATTTGTTTTGTCTTTATTTTGGGATTTTTTTAAATTTGCTAAATTAAAAATCCAAAATACAGACAAGCGCCAACAAAATTATAAAATAAATAAACTAAAACTAAACCCTTATAAATTTTAGATATGCCACCAAAGAAAAAAAGCGGACATGAGTGCCGTATAGATCGACTGAAAAAAGAGGAGAGTGCAAAAAAACATTCAGCTAATTTACAAAACTGGCTTAAAATAAGTAACTTTAAATCTGAAGCTCAGAACAAGGATGAACAAAGTTTGCATAAGAATGACGCAAATGATAGTGTTGGGATTATAGTCAAAGAAAAATCCAAAAATATTGGTGTTATTTTGAATGAGTTCGAAAATCGGAAGAAAGAAGACGAACAGTTAGCAAAAGAAAATGATGGTTGCAATGATACTAATAAGGAACAAGAATCTGTGAATTTTAATGATCCAACCACGTGGAATCTTAATTCCAAAAAAAATAGATCTCTTTTAGTTCTACACGGTCCGGAGCATGTAGTGTTGAATTCATATCCCTGGTGGCCGGTGTTTCAAAAATTCATGGAAGTTTAAGAATATAGGCTTAGAAAAACAAGAGAGGAAATGGTTATTTTATTGTAGAAACAAAGATGCAATATATTGTTTTCCTTGCCTTTTATTTATATCTGACACAAATAATGTTTCTTTTTGTAACCCAGAAGGATTTAAGGACTGAAAACATCTAAATCCATCCGTTGTAATTCATGAGAATTCATTACAACACACAAATAATTTTACGAAATGGAAAGTTTTAGAAAAAGGTCTTCAAAAAGGGGGACTGATTGATGACCTTGCACAAGCAGCACTGAATAATGAAATATTGAAATGGCGTCATATTTTGAAAATAATATTAAAATGTATATTGTTCTGCGCTGAAAATAACCTGGCATTTCGTGGACACGGTAGTAATTTCGAAAAAAAAGATTGTGGTATATTTTTAAATTTGATAAAATTTGTTAGCCAATTTGATTTTGAGATGAAAAATCTTCTTGAATCTCATATTAAACACCATAATAATTATTTATCGCCAAAAATTCAAAATGAATTTATTGATATTTTGGCATCAAAAACACGCTGTAAAATAATAGAAGAAATTCAAATGGCTAAGTATTATAGTATAATATTAGACAGCACTCCAGATGTATCACACAAAGATCAATAAACAGAAATTATTCGTTATGTAAAATTTTCTGAAGGGAAATATACAATTGAGGAGAGGTTCATCGATTTCATAAATACAATAGAAAAAACGGGACAAGGCATTGCATCCGATATTAAGGAAAACTTATTCAAGATGGCCTATTAATTGAAAATATTCGTGGTCAAGGCTACGATAATGGCGCTAATATGTCAGGAAAGTACCAAGGTGTTCAAGCCATAATCCAAAACGAGAATCCCCGTGCTCGGTATATTGCATGTTGTGCACATACTCTAAATTTGGTAGGCATACATGCGGCTAGCGTTAATGCAGATATTGTAACATTTTTTGTAACTATACAGTCATTATACAATTTCTTTTCTTCGTCCACTAACAGATGGCAAAAACTATCATCAGTAATTAAAATTTGTTTGAAAAGACACAGACACACCAGATGGTGTTCAAAAGTAGAAGCTGTTAGTGCCGTATATGAGCAACTCGAACAAATTATTTTAATCTTGGGAGAGATGAAAGATGATCATTTACTTGGTGACACATTATCTCTTGCTAAATCATTGCACCGTCAAGTTAATAGCTACAAGTTTGTTGCCTTTTTAAACCTGTGGTACTTGAGACTAGTAAGGTTAAATAAAGTCAATTTATCATTGCAAAAAAAAGATCAGGATGTTTATAGATTGTCCATATTAATTAAAGGACTTATAGAGGCTTTGAAAGATCTTAGAAATAACGAGATCCACGATATTTTTATTAAAATCGAGGCCGTTTGTAACAACATGAAAATAGACCCAACTGAAAAAATAAAGCCAAAACGGAAGAAAATGTCAGGTGAGCTTGCTGAAGACGAATCAGTGAACTTCGATACAGTAAAAAATACTTGTTTCTCTGTAATTGATTCTGTTATAACGCAGTTAAATGTAAGATTTGAATCTCTTAAAAATATTACAGAGAACTTTAATTTTTGGTGATACATCTTCGATTTTCAGCTGCTTTTTTGGCCTATTCTTCTTCTGAGGTTGTGATAAACCTCAGTGTGCTCAGAGATTGTGATACTTACGTGCTGTTGTGCAGTAGGAGAAGTTTTGTGTTTCCTTGTTTTTCTGCTTGCGGTTTCGCCCCCAGCCAGCCATCTCAACGGCTTTCCCGCGTCCCCTCACCGGTCCGCTCAAGTGCCCGTTCTCCCGCCGGAGTCATCTTTCTGTTAGCGATTCTTTTATCGGGAGACGTTAGCTTAAACCTGGGCCCCAACAGTAGTGCTGTTCTTAATGCATACTACCAAAATGTGAGAAGCATAAAAAACAAACTCTCGATTTGTGACTCTAACTTACTCGAGTTATCGCAATTTGACATTATCTCTCTTACGGAGACGTGGCTGTCTCCCAATATTAGTGATAGTGAACTGTCTTTTTCTCGCACCCATCAGATTTTCAGGAGAGACCGCACCTCTAAGGGTGGTGGAGTGCTACTTGGAATTAAGTCCAGTTTGCCGGCTAAGCGCCGTATGGACTTGGAAACAAATTGTGAGATAGTGTGGACTGAAGTCTGTATTGGCCCCTGCAAACGATATGTTAAAAATAGAGTCTTTGTGGGTTGTTTTTACTGTCCCCCAGCTAGTGATCTAGCAGTACTTGAAAACTGTTTTTCGTCTATTTTGAATGTTTTACCCCTTGGTCATGTTGTGCTTTTTGGTGACTTTAATCTCTCTATTCTGTGGGATTCCTCGTCGTGTGGCACTACAAAAAATGCCCATGATGAATATTTTATTAATCACTTTGTATCTGCTCTCCGGCTGTTTCAACTCAATCCTCACCCAACCCGCAATCTGGCAACGCTGGACTACATTGTATCCTCTGTTTCTGCCCCTCCGAACGCAATTACCCCTGGCCGGAATATTTTTGACAGTGACCATGTTTCGCTAGATGCCGTTCTCAGAATTCCAGGCACTGAGAAACCCCGTGCTGTTTCCCCTCCCCCTCCACGACCCTTTCCTGCTTGGTCTAAGGTTCACTGGGATGACGTCAACAGCTGTCTCAACTTTATCCCGTGGTGCCTGCTGAGCGCTCTTCCCCCCGATGAGGCCGTTAGTCTCTTTTACGACCTCATTGATGGTGCTCTGAAGGACTTTGTTCCGGTTGTTACTCCTAAGTCTAAGAAATTCCCGTCATGGTTTAAAATTGACACAATTCATACTCTGAGAAACAAAAATCATGCCTGGTATCTGTGGAAAGCCTACCCTAGTGAAGAATCTCGCAAATCTTTTTCCGACTTACGGCGATATTCCAAGCTTTTAATTCGCCGCGACTACGCTGAGCATACGAAGAATATATCCGACTCTATTTCCTCCAATCCCAGGAAATTTTGGTGTTTCGTTAACGGCCGCCACAATTATTCTAGGATCCCAGAAGAAATTTATTATGAAAATACGAATGCCGAGGGATCTCGTAGATCTGCTTTATTTTATAATTTCTTTTCTAATTGCTTGTCACCCCCTACTACCTCCCCTCTGAACCTGGATAATGATGATTCTCTCTCACCTGTTTGTAACTTTTCTCTATCTCAACTTCAAACAACCCCTCAAGAAGTTTTTGAATTCCTCTGTAAAATTTCCCCCTACCGTACTCCGGGCCCTGATGGTATCAGCCCTCTATTTCTTCGTAAATGCGCTTCTTCTCTTTCTATTCCTCTATGTATTATTTTTAACCGCTGTTTCTCTCTGGGAACTTTTCCCTCCCAATGGAAATCTGCTAACATAATTCCCATTCATAAGTCTGGTTCAAAATACGATGTAACTAATTACCGTCCTATATCTATCCTCCCTATTGTCTCTAGTATCTGTGAAAGAATCATCCTTAACCGACTTTACTATTTTACATCCCCTCACCTATCAACTAGGCAACATGCTTTTCTTACTGGCCGCTCTTGCCTAACTAATTAAGCAGTTTTTCAACACCATGCTGTTGATGCCATAATAAATAGGGCTCAGCTAGATACTGTCTACTTGGACTTCTCAAAAGCTTTCGACTCTCTAGATCATAAATTACTCACTTATAAACTTAGTCAACGGTACAATATCCATGGTAATTTTCTTAATTTGTTAAAAAGTTTTTTAAATAACCGCGTACAACGTGTTGTCTTAGCTGGAATTGCCTCGGATTGGTTGACTGTTACTTCAGGAGTCCCACAAGGGAGTGTCTTAGGTCCTTATTTATTTAACTTATATGTTGATGATCTGGCTACCCTCATCCCTTCTCCCACAGCAGATATATTGCTTTATGCTGATGATTGCAAAATTTTTAAAGTGATCTCCGGTATGGCTGATTGTGTGTCTTTCCAATCGGCACTTAATCTGGTAGTTAATTGGTGTGATTTCTGGAAACTTAAATTAAATTCAAATAAATGTAATGTAATGTCCATCTCTCTTCTTAAAAATGTTATAAATTTTAATTATACACTAAATGTTGTTCCATTGGTTAGAGTGTCCAAACAGAAAGACCTTGGCGTAGCCTTTGATACTAAACTTGGCTTCTCTGATCATATTTTGAAAATAAAAAATAAAGCAATGTCTCTCCTGGGAATTTTATATCGTTTTACAGACATTACTGATCCACTGGCTCTTAGATTGTATTTTTCTTCTTTTATTTTACCTGTGGTTAACTACTGTTCTCCTATTTGGTCAATGTCTTCTGTTTCCAACCTTGCCTCTTTGGATTGTGTCATTAATTTTTTTCTGAGAATTGTTAAATCCTGTGTGCCCTCCTTTTGCCAACTCTCTAATAGTAAGATCTTATCTTCCCTTTCTTTGGATTATCCCTCTGTTCATCGAACTAAGTCTGATCTTTCTTTTATATACAATATACTAAACTCTATTACTGACTGTCCTGAGTTACTTGCTCAATTTAATTTCCGTGTTCCTAATAGATCTACTCGCGTTTCTTTCTTATTTTACTACCCCACCCCCAGAATTTCACTTGCTAAACGTTCTCTTTTCTTTCGTCTCCCCTCCCTTTTAAACTCACTTTCCCCTAATGTAGATCCTTTTTCAATGTCCAAAGAGTCTTTTCTTAAAAACGGAATGTCATGTTGTCGCACAACCTAATTGTATTGACTGCTCCTGCATACACTTATATTATATTGTATTTCATTTTATATTATTTGTACTTTATTTTGGTTGTTATGTTGTTCATTTTTGAATGTTTAATTTTCACTGTAAATTGGCGGTATCGCTGTATGTGAAAAATGATTAAATAAATAAATAAATAAATTTTTTGACTGGCGAAGCATTTCATTCAATGACAAGCGCGGATTTAGAATCAAGGGCCATTTTATTGACAGAAAAATACGCAGAAATAAATCAGGACCAATCTAAAATTGAAATAAGATGCTTTAAACACCAAATTACTGAACTACTACAGTACAAAAACCCCAATAATATATATCATCTAGATATTTTAAATGAATTGGCTAAATGGGAATTGCGAGAAACCTACCCGAACATTGAACTAGCTCTTAGAATATTTCTTACTATGCCAGCAACTGTGGCCACGGCTGAAAGGAGTTTTAGTAAGTTAAAACTTGTTAAGAATTATTTGAGATCGACATCGGGACAAGAACGCACATCATCTCTGTCTCTCCTTCCCATTGAGCATGAACTGGTTAGTAGTATAGATTTCGATGAAATCATAACTAGTTTTGCTAACGATAAAGCAAGAAAAATCAAGCTTTAAAGTACTCGAATAAATTTATGTTCCTAGAATTATTTTATGTTTATAGAATTATTTTTTGTTCCTAGAATTACTTGGTTTCTATCTATGAATCTGTAACTTTATGTACTGTTTCTTAGTTCTCTCACAGCTACAAATAATCTGTTGAACAAAGCTAAAACCGATTAGATGTATATAAATGTGCAAACTAATTATATATTTTATAATAATATAATTATAAAACATTATTATTTATTATGATTTTACCAATTACCAAAATTGTCACAATTAAAAGGCATGCAGCCATGGACTTGCCAAGGGCGCAAAAAACCTAGGTATGCCTCTGGCCTCATGAAACCTATACTGGAATAATTTGGGAAGGTGCTGAGTGTCTGTGGTAACCCCTTAAGTGGGTGCAAAATTTTCACAAATCGCTGACCAGGTAGGCATTTTTATGTGATTAAATTAAGGGGCGAAATTCGGATATATCATCAAAAACATAGTTATATGATATGGAAACCATGAAATTGATTCTGTTGAACAAATAACAATTTTATTAACGATTTGAAACTGATTTTTTAATTTTTCATCACATATTTTCATTCGCTGTTCCCATTGTATATGATGGCATATTTTCTCAAATTTTTTTCTTGTCTTGCTGGATCTTTTGTGGACATATTTCAAGTTGTTAATTGCAATTTAGTGGTGATTGTGTGGATAAATTCGACACTGTCCTGTAGTGGGGGGTTGCCTACCCCAGTGGTTCTCAACCTTTTTCACTAATGTACCCCTTGTTAATTTTCAACATTGTCTTGAACCCCCCTTCCCCCACCCCACCTTCTCTTCATACTTGCATTTTATGACCAAGGTTTTCTTATATGAGTTGTCAGTGCTTGCATACTACAAGCGTTCAAAAAATCACCATACACCAAGATATAAACTCGTAAATAAATCAACACAACAGCATTTGAACTACACAGAGCCCATTTATATAAGATAATAGTTTTCATTTTCCCAAAAATGAAGGCATCTATCCAGAATTTGTAAATTCTGTGGCAATCGGCTTTGCGCCCCAGTTTTCCAATTTCAAGTTTCATCGCCTTTTTTAAGCAATAACTATAATCATCATTAAGACAATAGCTTATATGTTACACTAAATTTTATGTAAAAATTTGGATATTTTGTGTGTTAGGATTATGGTTTTTATCATCCGAGCCTTTTACTACATATCTGGATAAAAAATTAGTTTAAAATTATCATGTCATCATGTGTACATCGTTGACTGAAATCAAATGGATTATAATGCAGTACACTAGACTCTCCATTAACTGGGATGTCAAAAAAATGTATATACAAAAATAATTTGGATTACGAGAAGGCAGCCGCTAAAACTACGATGCGACAGCGTAACAGAAACCAAGATCACGGGTGATATGCAGGGTGGAAGAATGAAAAGTAACGAGATACATGTGTAGTCTCTGCTACTGTGTGTGTGTTAGAGATACATATTATCACATTGTTTGTATTTCACATATAAAAATATCACGCAGATGGCTTGTGAAAACATTACCTTTCTCTCACCGAGCGGATCATGATATTTGGTTCAACTGTTCACTTTATTTTTGTGCATCGTAGCGGGTGCATGCGTCATTTTGTTCTTGTTAATTTTAAAGTTGAATGACCCTTATGTGATCATGTCGAAACATAAAAGAGTTGTTCTTTCTTTAGAACAAAACTTAACATAATTACAAAATCTGAAAAAGGTGTGATGGTGAAGTTGTTAGTGAACAAATACAATGTTGGCGACCAAACAGTGCATGCTATTGCGAACAACAAAAATAAGTCGAGTTTGCTGGAGTTTCTGATAGTGCAAGGGGTATGTCAAACTGGAAAATGATGAAAATGTCTACCTACAATGATCTTTTTGGTCTTTTGGTTAAACCAACAGATGGTTGAGGGAATCCTGGTTTCGGATGCTGTTTTTGCAATGAAAGTGAAATATTTTTTTCGATGAATTGAAATTAACAGGGGAGTTTAAAGAATCTTCTGGGTGGTTGACGAGATTTAAGCAAAGACACGGGATTCGTCAGATTGCTATCCAAGGTGAAAATCTTAGTTGTGATGAGCCAGCGGCTGAGGAATTTGTCTCAATTTCAGCATTTTGTCTATAATGAAGGTTTCATGTCGGAACAAATCTACAATGCTGATGAAACTGACTTATATTGGAAGTGTTTACCACAAAAACTTTAGCTTGTGAAAAAAACAAGTGCTGCAGGGCATAAACTTCAAAAACAACGCCTTACCATTTTGTGCTGTGCTAATGCCGCTGGGTCTCATTTTTTGAAACCATGTGTTATTGGGACTGCAAAAAAAACCTTGAGCTCTCTCAAAAGTTAAAGTATTATCTAATTTACCCATCGATTACTATAACAAGAAGTCAGTATGGATGGACAGAGAAATTTTTATGGACTGGTTTAAATCAAAATTCGTTCCAGCAATGCGTCAACACTTAGAATCTCTTGATCTGCCACAAAAAGCTGTTTTACTCTTAGGAAATGCCCCTAGTCGCCCGAATGACGACATTTTAAAATTCGAAGATGGAAATGTATTTGTTAATTTTGACCTCCGAATGTGACAGCTTTGATCCAGCATGTGGATCAAGGAGTGATACAAAATATGAAAACAACTTATCAAAGAAATTTACTGCTTAAGTTTGTAAAGGAAGTTGGCGATGATTTACTGTTGTTTTGGAAAAAACTAACAGTGTTGGAGGCTTTTTATGAAATTTATGCTGCTTGGAAATCTGTAAAAAGCTCAACTTTAAAAAAATCATGGCGAAAACTTTTACCGGGAAACAATGAGGAATTTTGAATTCTGTCTTCAAGAAAAATGAACTTGATTCTTTTTCCACAGTATGGTGCATGTCCCAACTTTGTTTCTTAATTTTAAATAATTTGAAAAAGCAATTATATATAGCCCTGCACAACTTTCAGTGCTTTTCTTATGGCTGTTTAAAATTAGACTCTGGGGTCAAAAACTCCTAAAATGTAACTTTTTCTGAAATTTCGGATTTTTTCCAGATGTTGTAACCAATGACCTATATTCATGCCAAATTTCAGCACTGTAGCACTTCTAGAAGTACCTTAGGTTTTATATTATATATATATTGGTGAGTGCTCACTGGGTTTCCTCATCCCAACACCTTGTTGGCATCCATATATATATATATAAGAAGCAGCTATTTATATTGATAACAAAATAACTATTATGATATTTAATGAAATATTATATTTTAACCACCTTTTCAAAAATCAGATGTAATTTATAAAGATGATTTATTAATTTATTTACCATATCTATTGGTCTATAAGACACTTTGGATTATAGGAGGCACCAAGGTTATGAATTTAGGAAACAAAATTTCATTGTCTTTTTACATTTACTAATATATATAAAAGCAAAAATGAAGTGCTACGAAACAGTAATGTAGGATAAAATTTCAAGTGTTCTTACTCATCATAAAAAACCCAAAAAGTCTCATTACTGCTGTCACACTCAATAATATGTATGCAATTTACAGTTGAGGTTGTCACTGTAGAATTACAATGTTGTAACACTTAAACTTTGTCGGATAAAGTTTGTCGAAGTTAAGCCTTGCTCAGGTGGTTTCATCATCATCTGAAGACAATGTAAATTGCATCGAGACTGATCATGCAATTTTTGAGTTTGTTGGAGTAGATTTAGCAGGGTTTTGTTGTTATTTCCTAAGCACTTGCATTATGGCGTAACTTTCACAATCTTCAAATAGCATGCTATATTCACTGCCTTCAATTTCCTAGCTATATTTCCTAAAAAACTAACAAAACAAGGGGAATAACAATAATGTCTATAATTTGGAAGGCTAAACAATCAATGCGCAGTTATGCATGAGACATAAAAAGTTACTTACATTATAGTCAACTGTTTCAGCCGTTACTTCATAGAAATCCACAATTCAAAAATAATGTAACTTAGTATTGTAGAAATTTTACCATGTTATATTATTTTTGAATTACTTATATTAGTGCGATTTTTGCACCTGTTTACCAGTCATAATCATCTCAATGTGCGGTCAAATTTTGGTCACCGCAAGGATGAGATCGTGTTCAGAGACCAGATGTTTGCGATTCCACGTCTTCATTGCTGTCAAAGTTGAGAATCCTGTCTCAGCATTGGTTTACCCCTCTAGATATTTAATTGAATTCCGCCGGTTAGGTCGAAGGACAATTAAATAAATCGGCAATTTATGTCTCTCCCTTTCCTCATATTCACTGCCCCACCCCTTGCCTACAATGTTAAAACTTTATATCCTAAGAATGCCATGTGTACTAATACTCACTTACTCGACACCCATTTTAAGCTAACATTTTTTTTTACTTTCCCTTTGCCCAAAAATTTCCTCATCTGCATAGATGCACTGTTGGCACTGCCAGTACCCTTGTAACTCTGTACTCCTGAAAAAAATTTTGTACCCCTGGTTGAAAACCGCTGGCCTACACTACCCCTGCAGCCAATAAACATATAAGTTCCAGCCCAGGTTAAAATATCCTAAGGTTACATCATGTAACATTAGGATATTTCAGCATCAATATAAAGTGCCTCCTACAAATTTTTTCAGTACTTTCTTGTTCCTAAAATTATCTCTATAAACAAAAGTTCAACCACTTAATTAGCAAAGTTGCAGCCTGAGAAAATTTTTTTACATAAACATTGGCGAAGAATAGCATAAAACGTATTTCCGACTAATCAGGCTTTCTCATCAGAGCAAAATACATCCGAGCTCTGAACTCGACAAATGGAAGCTCAAGTCAAAAGTGCCCCTCCATCTTAGAATCAGCTCACTGTTGCACTCATATCTCTTGATGCATGAAGAGGAACCTCCCACATGCAACACTTGTGACTGTACACTAACTATAAGACACCTTCTGATGGAATGCATCAAGTACAGAAGCACCTACCAAAGGCTAAGTATTAAGGGGAACTTCTCTGAAATTTTAGCAGTAGATCCTCAAAAGACTTATGTGATTTAATTGTTTTTAAGGGAAACTAAACTTTTAAGTGCTCTGAAGAAAAATTACTTGTATAGTCAATTGTTTTGGCCGTTACTTGGTAGAAATTCATTATTAAGAATTAAAAATACCTTTATAAATTTCTACAATACAAGTATCGTAGAAATTTACCAAGTTATTTTTAATTCTAAATAATTACTTGTTTTATTTATTTTATTTTATTTATTTTACCATGTTTTATGTAATGTATTGACCATGAAATATTTCTTATTGAATTTTAATTGTGCAAAATGACCTCCAATGTCAAAGCACCTAATAATTCATAATGATATTACTATTACTACTAGAAGACAGTACAGAACTGATGGTCAGGTTATAAAAATAGAGTGCAAATTGGCACTTACAACATTATGGTAGGCACATTGTTTTCTTTCAACTGCAACGCCACTAGTCACCAAACCTTTCCGTGCAAGTAGGGAGTGGTACATACAAACCTTTTTTGCTCTAACTTACTGTGACCAATGGTGGCACTTACAACGTAAAGTTTGGCACCCTTCATATATTATATATATTATATATATATATATATATATATATATATATATATATATATATATATATATATATATATATATATAATAACCGCACTAATGTGTGTTACAGAAACTATTTCTTACTTCTATATGAGCTAGAATGCTGAAAAAATTCAGACTGATTATTCATCACTTATAAACAATGGAAAAATTGCGAAAACAAATTTTTTTAGTTTAAGTGCCCCAAAATTTTTTTTGAAAATTCGACAAATTCCCATAAAATTAACATTGGAGCATTGTTGCAGCCAAGCACATTTCTACAGAGAACTTTCAGATGCAATTTTGCGTTCAAACTCGGCATATACAAGGTAGGTCACAGGGTAAATAAATCATGATAGGTTTCTGATTTCGACGAAACTGAAACTTTAATTATAATACTTGGTGTGAGGTTCTGCATGTGACAAATATGCAGTTATCTAACATAAGTAGATGGGTTTGATGCCAGGAAAGTTTCCATTCTCTATTTGATTTACATGTAAAAGAGTGTAAGACATTTTTCGTTTACTTTTTAAAATTACTTATAATTGTCCAAGAAATTAGAAACTTGACATTGTACGTGCAAAAGAATGCAAATTTATTTTGCTACTGTAGATTTTCAAATAGTATTCGAATTGACTCATTAAATTGTTTTTTAGACAAAAATTTTTAAGTTTTTTTTGTGAATACAATATTTCGTTGCCAAGAACAACCAGCATTGTTGCTGTACTCATAAAATTATGAAGGACCGTGTTGGGAAAATGGAGGAAGACGAGAGTGTGGGGAAAAGAAAGAGTGAATGATAGAAGGAAGAAGAGAGAGGGAAAGGGGGAGGGAGAGAATGAGGGAAAGTAGAAGTTTGAGAAAGTGGGAGGTTTGATGGGAGGAAGGGGCATATAGGGAAGTAGAGAAAAAGAGAGAGAAGCCTGAAAATACGGCTAAATAATTTTCCACCTTAAATATATGCAGAAATAACGAGGTTCAGGGTTGCAAATGGGCAGCAGATAAATTCGTCTCGTCGAGAGAGGCACAGGGTTGACGTGCATAGTGGCAGAGCCCCTAGTATCATCATTATAGGTAGTCTGTCCGTAGACAGGTCCGTGATTAAACCCGGTTCTCCATATACTCCTATTTTCTTCTGTCGTCTTCATATCTTGATAACTCTCTTTCCCTTTCACATCGTCTATCAGCTGAAATCTTTTCCTACCTCTTTCCCTTTTTCCGTCTGGTTTTCCTTCTAACACATCTTTAATCATACTCGCTCTCCTCCTCCTGCCTAAAGTTATCCACAACAGCGGCATCCAAATCGCAGGGCATTCATTTCCCTGGAACATCATCTGAGAGAAACAGGTCACATGTGGCCCAGTATGAGAAACGCTGGTAGATCACGAAGTCACAGGAGCACCGATGTGGAAGATGATATTCTGCATTTCATTGAATGGTCTCCTGGTACTAGTACCAGGCGGTTGGCTTCTCATCACCAGAGGTCACAGACAACGGTGTGGATGGTGTTACATAATCAGTTGTTGTATCCATTCCATGTTCAAGCTCTGCAACCGCTGCTGGATTTTGAGCGTCGAAGTGCATTCTGTGAATGGATACTGAGGCAGGTTGCAGCAGATCCAACCTTTCTAAGCTGAGTGTTGCTCATGGATGAAGCATGCTTTACATGGAATGGGATTTTGAACAGCCATAACCAGCACGCATGGGCTGAGGAAAATCCACATTCATCACATGAAAAACGATTCCAACAGCAATTCTAAATAAATGTTTGGGTGGGAATATTTGGCGATCTCCTCCTAGGTCCTTGAGCTACCATCTCGACTATCATGGCCCTCCTATTTACAGTTTCTATCAGAAGAATTACTGATGCTGCCTATGAGGGCCCCGCATCTATGAGGAGCTATAGTAGAAATTGTCTTGAGAAGAGGAGATAGGTGCTCGTATACTGTTTATATATATATTCGTATACTTTTCTCATTAATTTCCAATTACTAAATATAGAAAAATAAATATGTAATATATAATTTCCATTTCCTAGATATACTTACCTTTTAAAGTCGGAACCTTCACCAAAACTGCCAAAACAACACTTTTTGCCAAATCTACAAATTCAAGTACACATGTTATTCTCATTGGATACCCGTGTACGTGAAGCATAAAGAGATGAAATGTTATCAAGGATCGTACCAGAAGATCATGGTGTCCATGACATTTTGAAGTTATTACATAAAAATAGATTGATGGAAGTATCTCCAAACACAGAAATACTTTGTAGGATAATTCTTACAATGCCAGTGACAGTCACATCTGCTGAAAGATCGTTTTCAAAATTAAAATTAATAAAAAATTACTTACGGTCAACAATTTTGCTGGAGAGACTGAAAGGATTATCTATTTTGTCAATTGAACATGAGGAAGTTGATAAGATTGAAAAATCAATAATTATCGACATGTGCGTATATTAAAGCTAGAAAAATAAACATTTAAAATTGTAATGTACTGATTATTGTTCTTTTAATTTGTGCAAACCTTAACAATTAATGGTTTTAAAAATATAATGCACCTACTGTATTTTAGGAGAAAACTAACATAAACTTGAAAACAATAATAAAATTGTAATTACTTGAGAAATTTGATTTGTATAAATAGGGGGCCCTGTGGCAACCCTCTCGCCCGGGGCCCCGCGGGTCTTAGAGATGGCTCTGTGTGTGTGTATATATATATATATATATATATATATACACACATATATACAGGGTGTCCCACAATAGGATGTACATAGCTTAACTACATGCTCTTGGGATCATTTTGAGTCGAAAAGTTCTAATTAACATGGGTCCGATCTGCAACGGTTTGCCAAGAAAATGAGAATTATCATTTTATTGCATTTGTAATTTGTACAAGTACAGTTCTATTAAAATTTAGGTCACATGATTACACTAATACTAAATTCTAAATTGATTGTCAGTTAAGTGTCTCGAAATGGCCACCCTGATTGTCGATGCACCATTGAGCCCTCCCTGTAAGTGAATTAACAGCCTTCATCATAGTGTCCTGATCATTTTTGATGTTTGTGCCACAGACCGTTATGTTATTCACCATCTCAGTCCTAGTGTTTGATTTCACAGCATACACCAGGGATTTCATGTGACCCCAGAGGAAGTTGCCCAAAGGCGAAAGATCTGGTGATCTTGCTGGCCAAGCAACTGGACCACCTTGACCAATCCAACAGTCTGGAAAGTGTTGACTCAGAAATGCAGCCACCTCCTTACCAAAATGAGGAGGTGAGCCGTCTTGCTGCAGCCACATCTCTTGCCTGGTTAGAAGAGGAACATCTTCCAACAGCAATGACAGCTCTTCTTGTAGGAAACACAAATAGTGCTGAGATGTCAAGTGGTCTTCAAAAACAAATGGTCCAATCATTAGGTTTCCAATAATACCACACCAAATGTTTACCAAGAAACGGGCTTGGAAATGTATTTCCTGTGTCGCATGGGGATTATTCTAGGACCACACGTGTATTTATTGTGTTTGTGATGCCATCTCTGCTGAAGTTAGCTTCATCTGTGAATAAAATCTTCATGCGCATCTCCCGGTTTTGAAGCAGTCAATTGCAGAAGTTTTCACGTGTAAAGTAATCATTTGGTTGCAGAGCCTGGACATTTTGGACGTGAAATGGGTACAAGCCAAAGTCATGCAAGGCTTTCCAAACTGTCATCCGGCTGGCCCCAACTTGATTGGAAACTCTTCGGACACTCATGGTTGGACTGTGCTCTACCATTTCCAGTACATCATCTTCCACATCGTCACTGCATCATCGTGGTCTTCACGCCTTGGTTATGTGACTGTACCTGTTTCTCTGATAGACCGATAGACATTACTGAAGAATCGACCATCTGGGACTCTACAATCAGGAAATCGTCGATGATACTCCGTGACTGCTGCTCTTGCATTAACATTACAGTAACCATACACAAAAATGATATCGGTATAATCTTCATTAGAAATTGTATCCATTGTTACGTCTACTATGTAGTTGTTGCCTTTAACGCTCAGCGACACAGTGAACGAAAGGAAGGGTAAACAAACACTACACTCACTCAGTGTATCAGTGTACAACTGACAATCACTGACTGCCCTCTCTGTCTTGCCTATGTCATGTGCGCGCATTCTCGTGACAGCTTAGTGAACTAAATTTTCAAACACAACCAATGCATAGTGAATGCTAATTCTCATTTTCTTGACAAACTGTTGCAGATCGGACCCAAATTAATTAGAACTTTTCGACTCAAAATGATCACAAGAGCAGGTAGTTAAACTACGTACATCCTATTGTGGGACACCCTGTATATATAAATATATAATAAAATAAAAGACATATCATTTTATTGTTCTTAAGTGACACAAATCTTTTAAGTGCTATGTAAATAAATAATTATTTATTTTATTTTACCAAGATTTATGTAATTTATTTACCATTAAATATTTCACATTGAATTTTAATGGAGCAAAATGTCTGCCAATGTCAAAGCACCTAATAAATTATACTGCTACTACTGCTACATATTTCAGTTGTTAATAGCATTGCATCGTACTGTAAAATAAAAGAATTTTTTTTTCATAAAATTGAAGTTTGTAAAATTGGATGTCTGTAAATTGGGAGATTCCTACATGTGATTTGTCCCAGTACGTTTTTATTAAGCAAAGTGAAGTTGCTTAAAGATTCATTTGCATCATAGATATTAGATTGAATATGATAATACAGTAAACTCTCGATAATCCGGCACCCATTGATCCAGCACTCTCGTTATTACGGCACTTTTTGTAACGACATCGCGAAGCTTCGTATTTTGCCGCAAGGTGAGAACTGAGGGCATTGAACCAAGTTTGAAGTACACAGGCCATGTAAATTTCTTTTACGTAATGGAAAAATTAAACTAATAGTTTAAAATTTGTATTTACGTTTAACTAATTGTTGAGAACCACAGCTTAGAGGACTATAGTAGGGAGCACGAATTAAGGCGGGTGTCAACTGGATGTGCAGAAGGTTAGGAATGTCACATAGTTTCTCCCACGCCTTCACTTGGCCAATCAGTATCAGTCAGTTACAGGAGCTCTTGGGGTGCGGTTCATACATTTGCAGCGTGATTTTCATGTTTATTTGCATGTTTTACGATTGAGATTTAAACTACAAAGGGCATGGAGAAATTTGTGGCCTAAATTCAGCTCCTTGGACATTGTCTTCATCTGATGATGAATTTAGAGGTTTTGATGATGAAGAAATCAGCACGAATTTCTTGAATTCGTGCAAAATTCACAAAACCCCTTTGCGAAGCTTAGCAAAGATGACCTACAGGAATGGCTCACAACAGATCAGGAAACTCCTGTCATTCAAGATCTAACCGATCAAGACATCATTGACAGTGTCGTGGACCAAAGTTGGGAAGACAGCGATGTAGATTCAGAAGAAGATGAAAGCATCGTGAATAATGAAAAGGTATCATAGCAAGAAGCTGATGCAGCATTCCAAACATTTTTGAGTTTTGCCCAGCAGAAGTCTTGTTATTCTGTCCAGAAGGTTTCTCAGTTGCAGCGGATAAGATCAGCATTTCTTTCCAAATGATAGGAAGAATGTAAGCAATCAAAAATTTCAAAATTCTTTCCTGCTATTTCACAAGAATCAAGCTCATCTCACGAAGAGAGGAATTAGATTTATTACGATAAGGAGCATCCACGAAAAGTGTAATGCTTGATTGGTATTATCCACCCAATTTTGTTCTTATTTTGTATTTTTATTTTATATATTTTTGTATTTTATTTTATTTCTTGTTTGCATTTCCTGTGATGTGTGTTTTGTGTTATGATGACATCCATGATGTTTGTGCTAAGTTGATATTTGCAATTTGTGTTTAGAAGTTTAAGTAAACGAATTCTGTTAAATGATGACGATGCAGTGGTATTGTAAACAAAGATGGGTAACTGCATTTATTTCGGTGGAAATTATAATGTAAATTAAAGAAAGAGATTTCTTTTGCCGAGAAGGTTGAATTGTGTGTCGGTTTTTGTGAAACTTGGGAACCGTGAACTTTAATTAATAGGGGCTGAACAATATTTACATTAACTTTATTAATTATTTCTAGTTCACGAAGAATGATAGCTGTTTCCAATAACCTCTTTTAAATGAAAACCACAGAGCCAGGTTGTTTTTGACAACGCATTATCAAAACTGCTTCTGTTCCTAAACAAAACAAATGAGTTATGCAGACGCCTATTCCCGCATAGAATTAATGTTAATTCTACAACCGTGAGTTAAGCTACCACAAGGAGTTAGCTAAAGTCTGTCTGAAGGAAAATCAAGAGAGGCAAAACACAGATGAACTTAAAAGCATACTAAATATTTGAATGAATGAATTTAATGTTATTCGAAAAGTACTATGGAAGAGTAACAAAGTATGTATCTCACGTTATTATAGCATTATTTATCCATAAATCTTCAGTTGCCACATTTGCTATTTCTACAGAAGCCTCCCGGAGATGATTTTATAATTATTTAATTCCGTTATGGTTAAAAAATTCAGATAAGTACCTAATAAGTGATGAACCTGGGAATGAAACCTATGATATAACACCTAAATACATATGTACATATGTTTCTGTATGCAGCATGTAATTCCCTTGCACATTTAACACATGCACTGGATTTAAATATTCATGGTCATTTTTTGTCATTTATAAATAATTATGTAGAATTTGAGGGTGGCAAATCAAATGTTTTCCTCAAGTTCGACCATTTTGGTTAATACGTGTGTGTTACCTCCTTGAACATATACTATAAATTTTGCCTCTCGCTGATCCGGCAATCTCGTTATTCCGGTACTACTCCAGTCCCGAGGGCTGCCGGATTATCGAGAGTTAACTGTATATACTGCTGAAATTAATGACCTTTTTCTCATGTCTTCTATGATTAAACTTATACTTTCCAGGTTGAAAGGACATTCAGCATGGTGCAAAGAGCCCTAAATCTTGTTGAGGACCCCTCACAGTCCATTCCCACTGCCCCTAGCCCAGTATATTCTACGCCTTGCTGCTCACAGTCATCTGTGCCACCTAGACCCCCTCTCACAGATGCCGAGTTTCGCACCTTTTTGGGCCCACTTGGTCAGCTGAATCGAGGGAGAGAACTTAGAGCTGTTGTTCATCTTGGTGGCATGGAACCCAGCTTAAGGTTGGTTTCATGCTTTAATTTGTTTTTATTTAGGTAGTTTGTTTTTTTTCACTGCCCTCCATCAGCTCTTTTTTTATTTTTCTTGAGTGACTGTCTTCTGAATGGTCATAAATAAGCAAAAACTCCTTCACCATAAACAGTTTATGGTAAGTAGTTTTTGTTTATTTACTATTTTATTGTTTCACCGTGTCTCACAACCCCCTCTTTTCATATATTCTGAATGATCATTTTTTACAGTTTGCTGTCAGTTTATTTTTTCGAAGCGTTTTCATAAAACTTTGATTAAGATGTACAGCATAAAGTCCAAAAACCCGAATTATCCAAAAAACTGCGCATTTTAAAACTGGACAGGACAATGTTTATAAAGTTATAGAAAAATTTATTTTAGAAAACTCTATGTACATGAGTGACTGAAATTGTGGAAATTTATAAAAATATTATGAAAGTAATGCAAAAAAATCCTTTATCTGAAATTTAATCACTAGTAGCTCAACTTCCAAATGATGATGAATGATTTGGATGCTCCAAGAACTTCAAAGAAATCTCTACTCAGGCATAGAAAACAGTAAAGCAATTTCTAAAATTACCGTATATCCCTGTATATAAGATGTACCCATGTATAAGATGCTTCAAATGAGGCCATTTTCCAGTTTAAAAATTTTTTACTCATAAAAACATTTGCTTGGATGAGGACATAAGATTCAACAATGGTTAAAAAACAACATAAAGTAAGTAAATTATTGGTTGAAAAGCATCTATTACAATAATGTACCATATTTACTCACATATAAGCGATACTTTTTTCCATATTTTTCCTCTGCAAAATGAGTATGCGACAATGCTTGAGTCTATGTTAGTAATGCATTCGCTCCTTTTGGGTAAAAAATACCCGACGTAACTTTTGCCCTTATATAGAGCACTTAAGTTATATATACTAGAAGGACAACATGACTAGGTCAGATATTGAATAATACTAGAGGTAAATAATACAATATATAATAAATAACTGGATCTAATGATTTTTATTGATTATTTCAAGAAGATGATTGTACAGCAGTGTCTGAACTTTCAGTTTCTTGATATCGAATTCTTTCATTACAGTTTCCACAAATCAATACTGTATGCTCGCGACAAATGTAACGTCTTCACTACGTACATGCACTTTTAGTCTTCCGACTTGCAAATTTGACAACGTACTTGTTTATACAGTCTTAATATTTTAGGTATACCTCCATCTTCTTCAACTTGAATAGATGAAAACCGAGTAAATGAAACCTTCAGTGAAGATGATAGAATTGAAATTTGGGCATGGTGTTTGATGTGGGTTGAATAAGGGAGATCCTTTAGAAACAATTTTCGACTTTTTTATTTCAATGGTAGCTGCTGCTTAAACAGCAAAATTATTTGGGTGTTGGTGCCAGCTACAGTCATGAATGTGTACAAAAATGAGAGGCCACTTATTACATTTCTGAGCCATGCTGTAGTAGGCGCATAACTGATCGGTAGAATCCACTCCACATTTAGTGGAGTTGTAAAATGTAATAACTTCAGGTAATTGATTTTCAGTTTCAGTGATTTTGTTGTCATGAAGCTATGATGATAGCAAGACATTTATTTTTCTTTGGCACGTAGGACAAAATAGTAATTTTCTTTTGAAAGCCAAATAATGTTGAATTAATTGGACGATTTTTTGGAATTATAAAAGGTGGTGGTAAAAATTACCCAGATCTGTCAAAACAAGTTGCATCTTACCACACGGAATGACTAAGCATGACTGAAATATAGAGGGACATGCAAAGTAAGGTTCAAAACTCAGCTACTACGCAAATGAAGTTAGCAGCCATACATTGTAAAACACTATTCACACTTGAAAATGCTTTGGGTATTTTTTACCCATACGTGAGTGCTCAAGGAAAAAAAATCGAAAACAGCCAAAAATGTGAGATTATCGTTAAAATACACTATCATCATCATGCTTCTGTCCAAAGACAGGCTTTAACTGAATCGCTGCCTCCACTTCTCTCTCTCCCTAGAAGCCTCTTTTATACCTCTATAAGTATTATATCCCTGCTTTATACTCTCTAATATTCCTATTCTTTTTCTCCCTCTTCCTCTTCTTCCACTAATTTTTCCTTCTAAGATCGTCCATTGTAACACTTGTCTTCTTAATATGTGCCCGATCCAATTTGCTTTTCTTTTCCTGATTGTTTTTATTAGCATCCTTTCTTCTCCCACCATTTCTCATACTTCTTCGTTTCTCTTCCTCTCTGTCCATTTCACTTTCATCATTCTCCTCCATACCCACATCTCAAAACTTTCTTAATATTTTTCCTCCTTTCTCCTTACCGTCCACGTCTCTGCACCATAAAGAGCTATGCTCCATATGTAACATTTTGCTAATTTCTTCCTTGTTTGTAAATTTATTTTCTTGCTTGTGAGAAGCTCCTTCTTCTCGTTAAATGCTGCGTTTGCCATTGCAATCCTACTTCTCATGTCCTGTGTACTACTTCCATCCTGCGCTAAAATACTGCCAAGATATTTGAAACTACTTGTGCCAATTTTTGGCCATTTACCATTATATTTAATTCTTTATGTTCCTTTGAAACCACCATGACTTTCGTTTTTTCTGCATTGATCTTCATTCCATATTGTTGGCCAACTTCCACTAGTCTGTCTATCATCCTCTGAAGTACTTTCTCATCTTCTGCTATTAATCCCTGATCATTTGCATATTTAATGGTGGTAATACTTTCACCTCCTATCTTAAATCCTTTCTCTTCCATCGACGCTTCTTCTGTTATTGTTTCTGCATAAATATTAAATATCGCTGGTGAAATAGGGCATCCCTGCCTCACTCCCCTCCCTATTGAAGTACTTTCTGTTTCTTCTTCTTTAACCCTGACTCTAATCTTTTGACCAAAGTAAAGGTTTTTAAGCAGTCTTTTATCTTTCCAATCTATTCCTATTTTATTTAAAATACCCAACATTTTCCATTACATCTTTAATGTTGCTATGGATGTATCTCCACTCCTCATTTACATTCTTCCTATTTTCTTCAGCTCTATTCCCCAACCTTTCCTCCAGCTCAGTCATGATAGCCTCCTTGTTCTTAAGGAGTTCCTCTAAGTTCCATTTCTTGTTAACTCTTATGTTTCTCTTAACGCTCTTCAGTCTACATTGTGTATTTGCCACCCAAAGGTTGTGGTCGGAATCGATATCTGCCCCTGGTAGTGTTTTCACATTTTTAATGCTATTTCTAAATCTTTCATTGACTAGTATGTAATCTATCTGGTATCGTCTCTGGTCTCCTGGGCTTCTCCATGTGTAAAGTCTCCGCTGGTGATGCTTAAACCATGTATTAGTTACAATCAATCTATTTCTATGGCAGAATTCCACAAGTTTCTCCTCATTAATTTCTCTTCCCTAGTCCATATTTTCCCACTATGTTATCTTCCTGTCCCTCTTCGACTACACTGTTCCAGTCACCCTTTACTATGGTGGTGATCCTTCCTTTTCCCTCCTCCTCCAATATCTCCATAATCTGTTCATAGATTTCATCTACTTCGTCATCGCCAGCATTAGTCGTTGGCATATACACTTGAATTATAAGCATTTCCACTGGCTCCATCTGAAGTTTTACGGCTATTAATCTATCATTAACTGTCATTATCTTGCTAACTCTTTCAGCTATCTCTTTTCTCATTATAATTCCCACTCCCCTTTCCTTTTTCTCTCCTCCCGAGTAAATAATCTTAAATTCATCTGAATTTATCTCGCCTTCTCCTTCCCACCGAACTTCACTAAGACCTACTATACCTACATTATTCCTTCTCATTTCCCTTTTTAAGTTCTCTACTTTACCCCCTGAATTCATAGTCCTAACATTCCATGTGCCTATTCTTAATTTTTCACTACTTGCTTTCTTCTTATTAATGTTACATTTCCTCTGTGCATCCCCTAGGGTAGTCCCCACCCGGAGATCCGATTGGGGGACTATTTTACCTCCGGAATATTTTACCCCAGAGAGATCCATAGTGGTATTTGCAGCTTTTCAGCCTATCATGGGAAATATAATGAGGTAGTTTCCCTTTGCTTTCCTCATCGCATTTTCACAAGAGTGATTACCCATCTGTAGCTGTTCAGATCCACATGATCACCACCTACAGAGGTACTGTGCAAGCTGCTGCTCTTACACAGGGGGATGTAAAACCCCCAAGACTGCTTCTTAGTCTGACTCTTCCTCTCAGACCTTTCCGGCTTGGATGGTCCTATCAGGAGAATTATCTCCCACTGGCATAGCTCTTGGTTCATAAGAGTACATAAACCCTCCCACCTCTGTAAGGTTATGCAGTCCTTAGGGAGGGAAAATACACTAGGAATTCACTAAATGGCTGAGTGATTCAATGCACAGGATGTGACATGTTAAAAAATTACATTATCACTGCAAAAACAAATAAAAAAGGAAATATATATTATTATTACTATTGATTACATAATTATTGAGGTACAAACTTCAGATTTTGCAGGCGATCATTACAGTAACACCAGGGGCCTATGAGAAAAATGCAGATATCAAGGTACCATTGCAGTTTAGTTTTATATTCAGATATTTCCATCCTAAGAAACATTTTGGTATTTTTTTCAGTTCAAAAATCACCAAAACTTTATTATGATAAATAATAACAATGAAAATTATACAGAATGAACACAAGTGTTTGAAGTTCTATGTACTGCATAGAAAATCTCCATCCATGCTGAAAACAGTGGCACAAAAATTTGTAGTGTGTATATCTAAATTTTAAGTTAAATGTCTTATTGGCATTTAAACCTTTGTTGTATAGGATGCAGCATGGTTTTTGGAAACATTTTTGTGATAATAAAGGTTATCTTATTCACTGGAAAATACAGTAATGGAAAATGTATGAAAATTTAAGTCACTGGTCACGGACATACATCTTCTATGATGAACTAATAAAACCAAGGTTTTTATTTTTCTGTTGTTTAGGAGAAACTGAGTTAATTTTTTGTTGATGATTAATAATGTGGACACATGAATAACTAAATCATTTTTGTGAGAAGAGGGTTTTAGCCTCGCAGAGCAGGAGCATACACTGATATAATCAGTTGATCTTAGATAAATGGAAAAAAGTGCAGCTTATGTGCGAGCAAATACAATACGTGCCCACCTAACAAATAAAACGTACATGAAAACCCTTCTCCTGGTTGAGTGACCATTCGAAAATGCCTCCAGCCTGATAGTGTTGAGAAACGTTTTTTGTCAATAAATAATATATTTGGGAACAGTCAATAGTTTTTCTGGTTAATTTTTTCTTTCCATTTAAAAATTTTATTGTAAATGAAAGATGGTAAACATGCGAATATACTATCTTTTCAGGAAGGTTGTATGGAAACATATCCTGAACGTTTACCCTGAAGGTATGACAGGGAAAGAAAGAATGGATTACATGAAGAAAAAGAGCTATGAATATGAAGAGCTCAGGGATACGTGGAAGGCGATGATAAAAAAAGGACAGGTGAGGCAAAGGGTTTCTCAGTTACGTCACTCAAGCTTGTCAAGTTTTAATTGTGTTATGCTGCATTGGCAAGAAGAGTTACTTAATGCATCAGGGTCATTTTTCCTGATAATTATTAAAGATCTTTTATTACAATTTAGGAAGAGTTTCTTAACGTATTAATTCTAATTTCACTCGCCTTCAAAAGCATCTTGTTTTTTGTGTGATGAATCAAGTAAACAGCAGTGTCTTGAATTTTCTCATTTGTTATGCTCTTTTTATGTAACCTATATTGTTGGATTATATAATTAATTAGGTATTCTCTAGGATATTTCATTTCTCCTATCTTTTGTATTATAGTTTTGTAAATGGATATATCTTTAGTAAAATATATGCAGTTATTACATTTGTATCCCTGCAATATTAAAGCCGTTCTTAATGATTTTATTGGAGACTTCATGATATGTAAAAGAATTTTCTATTTTGAAAACTAAAAAATAAGATCCCAAGTTAGCTGGGAGAATAGAGAACATTTTATAAGTTGTTAATAACAATTTTCACGATGGAGAAACTGATTGTATTTTAAGGCTTTATTATTTTCCTATCCTTGCATGCATGATTAATGAACTAACCTATTGTGATTAATATTTGATTTAAGCTGTTGTAGTGTACATCAAAGTGAGGCTATTGACAAAATATATTTTAATTTTTTGTCAATTCAGTTACCTATCATGCTCAAAATAAACCTATCACTTAAAATGTACTTTTATGCTGTATATCCTTTCAGTTGAATTCATGAAATTGTGAACTATGTTTTGAATTCACGAGATTCACAAGATTTTTATGTGATTGTTTCATTTTATTTTTTGTAATTAAATTGTTTTGTTTTTGGTAGCTTGCTTTGCATGTCTTGACACTATTACTAGTTTTATACATTTCAACGTCCTCTCAATTCATGCAACATGTCATATTTATCTGAAAGTAAGAGTCAACTTAAGATGATGCACGAATAGGAGAAATGACATTAATAAAAGGAATTAATGTTTAGGCCATGCAGTTACTGCTGAATTGCAGAAGAGCCAGAGAATCAAAACAATTACCTAAACTGTTTGTAATCCTATTTTATTTTCTCATTTGATGTGGTCAGTTTTGTTCTTTCATTTTCTCTTTATACTGTTGATTTAAGTAACTGTTATTGTTACTTATACATTCATTTATTTGAATATCTGGCAAGAGTTAATGAAGTGTTTATCCATGTGATATGCCATATCATCTTTAAACAAGCATCACATCGTTGTTGACTACCTACAGGACTTGAGCAACACTGCTGAATTTGATGTCGATGAATTTAGGCTCGTGCAGTTTTTGTTGGTCAGTCTTTAGGTGTACTCCAGTTTCTGCTGTCCTTCACTTTTTTAAGCATAAGTATGTGGATGCAGATATTGGTGACTACTGCCCCTCCTTTCATCAACTTCTTGTGGCAATTTCTGATAATCTCCAGATCAAGAGTGACTTGTTCCCCTTTCTCTTGCCTCCACCATTGTTTCACTTGGACAACGGAATCCCTCACCTCAAAGAGGGATGCAACCTTAGCACACTTACAGTCAAACTATTAGACATCTTGTCTTTTGATAACTGGTCTGTACCAAAAACAAAAAATATAGATTAACTTATCAACCACCCTCTATATCGAGTGTAGGTAACCATTTTACCTGGTGAACCAAATTTGTAGTCAAGTACTTTTTCTGGAGGCTGCTCTGTGTTATGAGGTGAACTCAGGAGTCTGCAATGCACCGGTAGTGCTGCATTTATAGACCTGTGTTTGGTGGTCTGGGGCAGAAGATTTCTGTGTCATGGTCTTGCATGAATTTGGTCTGTGTTTACCTTCCTGCCAGTGGCATAGCTACGATTTTGGGTTCCCCAGCTATGTAAAAAAATCTTTATATTGTTATTTTTATATAATTTTAACCTGATCCAACAACAGACACAGCAATATATTAGCAGAATTGGACACAACAGTACAATAATTTAAATTACACACAACTCAAAGTAATCAAAATGCCAAAAATAAATATTTCCAAGAATGGGATGGGTAATACACAAGATCCTTTGATTATTTTTAGCTTTTATATTCTGAAAATTTCTCTATCAACTTATCAATTTCCATTTTGCATGCGTCTGAGTTTTCTACTGAAAGAATTGACATATACTTTAATCTGCTTCTGGGCATACAAGTGCGTAGGCAGCTTTCTATTAACTTTCATTTGATGACAAGATTACTGACAATGTAAAATGTATCATCAAAGCTGCACGTTCATCGCTATAGATTGATGCCAGTCTATATTTAATCATCATTAAACCCAATAGATCCATATACTTTTCAATTTCATCTTTCGAAACAGTGTTAGTTGATAGTGAGAGAAGTTTATCACAAAGGCCTTGGCCGATAAATTTTTTATAAATTTTTGTGAATATTCTTTGATTTATTGTTCATTCAATTTAGTGAGTCTTCTAAGCAATTTTGCGGGGCCCCCAATAAACATGAGACTCCCATGCACTGCATGGTCCTGCATCCTCCAAGTAACGCTCCTGCTGATAACTGAAGTTTACAAACTTGATTAAGAACAACAAGATGATCCAAACAGAACTCATGATGGCTACTTTGCATTTAATCATTTACTTAATACTTATATTTGCTTTAATAGCTTTAAAGTCATCGCGGATATGTAACTCTTTGTGTTCCTAAATTTCATAATTTAGCATTATAAAATACTACAAATACATTCGAACGGAATGTTCATCACTTGTATTTATGCGGCAAAAATAACACATGTATTGGAATAAACCGAATCTGTTCAACAATAGTTGTTGCTACGGTAACACTCTTATAATGAGTTATAAAAACTGCAAAAATGCTGCAATTTATGCAAAATTTTAAAATAATACGATCAATAAGCAAAATTCTACAATATAAATTAGAATCTCCATTCCCTTCCTCAGAGAATAGTACAAAACTCGCTCCAATATTACAATTCTTAGATATTTTCATGTGCAAGAGAAAATTACCCTGCAAGATGGACTTTAGATTTCCCATGTAAATCAAATGTGAACGATAGTTCCTGGAATCGAACCCAGGACTTCAATCTCCGCAACAGAAACTATCCTCAGGAGCTCGGCCCAAGTAGCAAGAGATTTCCACCAAGTTTCATGAAAATCGGTCTATGGGTTCAAAAGTTAATGGGGGGAATGGACAGACAGACTATAAGCCTATTTCCATTCTGGAAAGTAGGCTAAAAATAGCAAAAAGGGACTAAAATGGTTTGAAATTGAGCAAAATCTATAAAACAACTATATAGTGGGAATAGTTTTGAAACAGGAAAAAATTCTGCTATGACAGGGAATCGAACCCGGGTCTTCCACTTGGACATTCTACCACTGAACTACCGTAGCATATTATTTTTCCCATTTCTGAATGCAGGCATTTTTCATAGTTAGGTCTGGGCTAGCCAAGCTATATAGTATCAACCAGCTCCAACGAACATCCTCCAAGAGATATGTCGAAGAAAACTCGTCAATTTCTAGCTTTGGCAATCTCACCATTTGAGAGGGAGGGATTTTCTTTGGCATATCTCTTGGAGGATGTCCATTGGGGCTGGTTGATACTAGCTTGGCTAGCCCAGACCCAACTAAGAAAAACACCTGCATTCAGAAATGGGAAAAATAATCTGTTACGGTAGCTCAGTGATAGAATATCCACCCGGCAAGTGGAAACCCCTGTTTCAATTCCTGGTTATAGCAGAATTATTTTTTTTCAAAATTATTCCCAAAATTACATTTTATGCCTATCTGCATTGGATCTTTAGATCATATTATTTTATCAATTTCCAACTCAATAGCGATTATGGGTGGAATAAAATGGGATAGAGCTTCACTGCCATCTGTAGCTTGAATTATCAGCCAGAGAGAGAAAGAGATTCTGAGTTTGTGAGAGGGAAAGCAGATGGAATCATGTAACAAACATTTTAGAAACCCAATTTTTTGACGAGTTACACACTATATTATCAAAACAATGTGAGAGCTGCCACCTCTGTTGTTTTTGAGTAAAGAATATGGTTTTTAGTACAAATTCTCAGGTTTCAGTTTGGTATGTCAGAATCTAACTATGCAATGTCTTGACTAACGCCATATTTATCACATTGTTGAAGAGTAAACAAACTCAAAATTACAAGTTGGTACCAGAGATAAAAATAATCCCCACTACTAGCTTAAAGAGTGGTAAATGGGGTAACTGTGTATACAAATTTAAGATTGCCCTTGGTTATTTAAACCCAGAATTTGGAATAAATTCTTTCGTTTTCAGTACATGTGGTAGTTAAGTACATATGTATCTTCAACCTGGTAAAAATATGAAAAATGGCATGTTGTCATCTAAGTATATATTTGCATGGGCTTCACCTTATCTGTGATCATAAAAATAAGCATCTTTGCATGTTTGTCTTTTATAATCATATCGTTAACTATTACCTATTATGTCCATGGTTGTTATTCATGAATATTTGTAATAACTACTGTGTTGTTATACAAGTGTGCATGTTTCTCAACAACTAATTTTCTTCTTAGATGACAGAGGAGTTGGCCTATGTAACAAGCATGGTGAGGAAAGATGTACTCCGAACAGATAGACACCACAAGTTCTATGCAGGCAGTGACGACAATCAAAATATCGCCTCACTGTTCAATGTTCTCACCACGTATGTAATTCCTTTGTTGCTAGTGCATTGAGTTTTTCCTCTGTTCCATTCAAATTGCTGTTTTGGGGCATTTTTGACATGCATGCATTTCTTTGTTACTGAAACTAAACACATTAATCCTTTAATCATTGTAACTCGAGTTTATGTGTAATCTTTAACTTGTTGGAATTTCACTAACAAATGTAATTGCATATATTTTAATCTTTAATCTGACCAAAGACAGAAATAATATGCAATGTATCTATGGCAATTGTTATGTCAATGGTTTTTAAATCCTATCATTAACTTCCTTGACATTTTTTCCCATAGGTATGCACTTAATCATCCAGGTGTGAGCTATTGTCAGGGTATGAGTGACTTAGCATCTCCTCTTTTGGTTACCATGGGAGATGAAGCACATGCTTACATAACCTTTGTGGCACTAATGCGTCGCTTGAGACCTAATTTCACCCTTGATGGCCTCGCGATGGGTGCCAAGTTCCGACATCTTGGAGACGGATTAGCCCATACTGATCCTGAATTTCATGCCTATCTTAAATCTGTTCAGGTGAGTGAATCACTATGCTAAAATTTAAATAAAATTTTGGTATTACTTACTCAACACTATCATCATGTGGCTAGGTATTATGGGTACATCATTTTTTATCTCTTAGAGCAGTGGTTCTCAAACTTTTAATTGTCACGCCCCCCTTGAATATCATGTGGCCCCCTTTGAATTTAAAATGTAAAAATAAGAAACTTTATTGCCAATTTTTACAATTTATGTAACAATAATTTTTATCGCATTGTTTTTCCAAAAATTCCCCATAAAATTTTTTTATTCATGAAAACTTTATTTTTTGACAATTCACCTTGCAACCAAAATAATTTTGTGGCCCCCTGGGAGGCCGCGGCCTGGGCCGTCTCAAGCTACGAGTGAGCTGGGCGACTGCCCAGGGCACCAAAGTTTTGAGGGCACTAATCCTGATCATTTATGTATGGATCATTCTATCTGATATCACTCAATGATGGTTGCATGACTATTTTTAAAGAAATTGATTTTTTGCACACACATTCCTGCATCTATTGGTAGTTCAAAATAAAGTTTTTAAAATTTTTATTTAACCTGGTTTTCCTGGTACAGCCATTTTTCCAATATGATGCACGTCGTTTTTTGCTAATTTTGACATTTGTCATCTACGTGACTCGGGTCGACGTAGGAGGGAAAAAGTGAATCATTCTCTAGCAACTTGAGCAAGCAGGCGTAATGTTTTTTATCCCAAGCTATGCCAGCTGCGGTCTTGTCGTCTTTATTCCGGGCATTCAGGTCCAATCCGTCACACCTGATCAGCAATTCCACCATTTCCCTTTTCCCGAGCTCAGCATACCTCATGAGCAGTGTATCATTCTTGCATCCTATGCCTTTGTTAAAGTAAAGCAGCTGCTCCTCGCGAAGGACTATTTTTTCCGAATTCCGTGTAATTTTAAGTCCGAGTTTCGCTGCAAAACTCCGCACGTCTTCATTTTCCACGTCGATGCCGAAATCGGTGCACCTGGAGGTGTCCATTTTTGATTGAATCCTCGACTTTTCTTATTGTCGATGCTATCATCATATGCGGATGGGTGGCTTCTGCACATCGTTGAACCATTTCCCAATGATTTTTTTGGGTTTCCTCCCGCCGAGATGAGTGCTGTTCAAACCAATAGTAATCCCTTTTTAGGTGTCATTTTCTCGTATTCCATAGGAACTTCTTTCAGCCGCTGGACTTTGGTACCTGTAATGGAAAGTTATCCCATATTAAAACAAAATTGAATTTACATCACATTTCAGCTTTGCTACATTTGCTGCATTGTGGCAATGCATATAGTGTTTTAGAATTTGGAGCTCAAAACATTAGGCCTATATATGTGTGCAGAGCCGTAGTGACCCCACTTTGCGCCCTGGGCAGAGGGTATTTTTGGCACCCCATGATGAGCTAAAAACAAAATCACATCTTTGTTTTAAAATGGCATTATATGAAAGAACAAACGCTTGGTTGTTTAATGCTGGTGGAGGTTTTCGGATTTCGCTGCGTTGGCGGCATTTCTGGCTCTTGACGTTTCGCAGGCATTGCAGTCTGCATCTTCAGGAAGATGCAAATTGGGAAGGAGATATGCGAGATAAAAAGCTGTGTTAACGGCGGAAATCTTCGTCTTAAAGAGATTATCTCAACAAGAGGTACGCGAAAAAATTACTACAATGAAAAACATAATTGCATTATGTATTATATTTATTCATGTAAATAAACAGGAGTTCATTCCAAAACGCGATAATTAACAATTATGCATTTCTGTTATACTATGAACTATGAATTATACACGCGAGAGTGTAAAATATACAGGGTGTGTGAAATTTTTTTATAATTTTTACCCACTGTATGTAGATAAATTTTATATCGTGTCAGTACGGCACGCCTATAATCATTTTACCGATTTTTTTGGCACATCGAGTTAAACCCATTTGCCAACCATGGCCTATGCGTTAGATCAGTGTTTTAAACCGGTGTTCCGCTGGCATTGCCTAAGTGTTCCGCAAAATATTCCACCGAAAATAATTTTTCTATAAATTTAGATATCTTCATGAATTTAAAAACAAAAATTATTTTAATATTGCTCTCACACCCTAAGTCCATCTATCAGGGAAGCAGAAAGTAGCAGGTTGCAACTTCTAATCTGCTGCAGTATGCATGCGCGTTCCCATAGACATGGTAAATATCTCAAACTTTTATGCAAATAAAAAATGTGCCCATTTCAAAGGTGTACAATTTGACATGGAATTACACGTGTAGGGTGATTTTGAAAGATATGTCCGGCTTGATAATATGCATTTATGAAAAACACCGTCTGAAATTGTATTCCCCAATATAATCTGAGATCTCGCTTAACACATTAAGTTTATCAAAAATACTTGCAGCCTCTTAATTGTATCCACTTTTTGACATAATAAGGAGAATGAACGCAGTGTTTTTGTCCAACTCTCCTAGTTCTAAGGGAGAAATGCCTCAGCAGTTGACTGAGTTGACCTAAAAAACATCTCATGCATTTCATAAATCTGGAAAAAAATGTCTTATAGTCTAAGATGGGCGTAAAGTATTTATTTTTGGAAACAAAAGTTACAAAATTTCAAATTTATGAATATTGATATTCATTGAACACAAGATATAATATGGGTCATATATCTTAAAGAAAGATCAATACTTAAAAGCAGAAAAAATCTTAATGAAAATTCTGACCTTTGTTTTATACCCTTTTCTTAATAAAACTAATTCGTTTTGTCGCATGTATATGCATGTGATAGGGTGCACGCTACTTGGCGGATTTCAATGAAATTTGTTATCCAAGATTTATACTGATGAAGAACATGAAAATGGCATAATTCAGTCAAATGTATAACACGTTGTTGAAAAGAAAAAATGAACTTTTTCCTTGCAACATATTCATCCAAGGAAACGTTTTATTTTCGAATGTGGCGGATTGACTCCTGATATCGGATCGGCTTTTCATCCTAAAAAATTGCCCCCTATGACTTTTGCAGTCTGTAATCTTTCCACATTCCCATTTGTCAACCACAAGTGTCATCCACGCCCTCGACCACTATCAGGCGATATCAAACAAGTTAAAAAGCGCGTGAATGAAATATTAAATTAAAATTTAAGTAGTCCTATATGTAAAGGTTAACTAAGCCTTATTTATGAATAACAACGTAAATAAACGGATCCAACGTTTAATGCCTTACTAACTACTTTTTAATTGTATTGTTGTTAATTGTGAGATGTTTCTCAGGTAATTTACAATAACATTGCGTGTTATTCGCTCAAAAGATAAGGCATCGAAGAGTTTCGGAGTAACATCGAGAATTTTTAGGCCGAAGGGAAAAACCGATGGGGCAGTTGGATTAATCATTTGCAGGTGATATGACCTACTAGAGGCCTTTCTGTACTTGTGAGCTGTTACGATATTAATTAATCCATGGCGTCTTCCTTAGATAAGACGAGTTAACGTAATCCCGTATCGTTCTTCTGTTTTCCTAAAATGTCAAAAAATATATTTTAACCCACTGTTATGGTGTAATCTTTTGAATATCTGATTTATAAAAGCAGAGGAGTGGTTAAGGGGTGGTTAAATATTATTATTTACATTCAGTGCGTCTCAAAAATATTTTCTATCGCCGCGTGCAATTGCAAAACTCCCTTGAATGTACGAGTTTTGTAGCCTATCGATTTCCTTAAATTGAACTGATCCATCAAAAAGTCGCAAACATTATGCGTGTGTCCGAGTTTATGTCTACGTATATCGGCTGCAATAAGGAGGAAAGTGCCTTTGTTGTAATTAAACCTCATTATGGTGATGTTTAAATTTCAACGAAGTACAATTGGTCTAATAATACGTCGGCCGCGATCTGAAAACTCCGCGGCACGAATCCTATTTCCCGTATTTATCACTACAAACAATTTAATACATGTCCAACCAAAAAATTTAATTTTTAAATTTATTTTATTTTCATTGATTTCAATATAACTCACCGCCACCGGTTAAGGAATAAATGCCCATTTGCAGTGCCAGTCGGCTATCACGAGCAGGCAGCTCTAAGCAAATGTCGTCAGTACACTAAAACAATTCCGATTGAATATTAGTGGGACAAACGTATTTTTGCGAACTAATCACGCAGTCGGAGAAACAAAAAAGTTTATCAAAAAATTTTTTGCCAATCGTCCATCTTGAGAATTTGTGTTCCCCTAAAATCGTGAGACCTTGGAGAAGGGGGAGAGGGGAGGGGGATGAGGGGAGAGAGGAAGAAGGGGAGGGAGGGATGGATAAGAAGTGATAAGAGGAGATAACTTAGGCGTGAAATAAAGAGAACAGGGAGTGTCTTCACGTTTGGGGACGGCGTGGAATTTCGGCTTTGAAATGAATAGTTAGCTCCATTCTTCTCCTGAGCCGCAAAAATAACCGCATAAAATATTGGAAAGCTGGACTGATCGCTACTATGGGCTTTATGTATCTCCGCAACTCAATTCGCCTTTCGACACAAGGTAGGGTTTCTTGGAGATTTTCGCTATATAAAAATGGGCATATAAAAATAAAACGAAAGAGCAAAATGAAGTAACTGAAATTTGTCTCTCTGAATCATACGGAGAGATTTGCGCCAATCACTCACCTCCTCCCCCTCACTCCCTACCTCCCCCCTCACTCCCTACCTCCCCCCTCACTCCCTACCCAATCTCTCCCGGATTGACCGATCGACAAGTTTCTCGCAGTGAGCATGAACTTAAATGCTTAGGTTAATATTGCACGTAATTTCCTACTTTGATTGAAAAGCAACAAATTCAATGGATTCCTTGCATTCAATCCCAAATGCGTAAATTTAAGGAGTTCGTGTTGATCGAGTGCAAGCGACTCTCCTGTATTATTTCTGTTCAGGACCGAATGCGAACAATAAAATCTGACTGGTGAAATGTATAAAACCACGTTCCTGTTGTGTCGGATACTGCTCTAAAGCACCCTACTGCATTGTGAATTTACCTTTAATTATGACCTGTTTTGTTATGGGTGTTAATTCAACTTAAACTTTTAAACAAGTTTGAAACTGTTAGTAGATAGTTTTTCAATCATAAATTATTATTTCCTTTTTACATACATTTTGTTGAAATAACCGTGTTATGTTATCAAATGTATTCCCTATAATACCATTTCTATTATGTTATTCCATATTTTATAAAAAATACCTCTTGAAGATACTTTAACCGTACTTTTAAAAGAAATATTTCATTCACAGTCTCCAGTAAGATTGATCGCAAATATATTTACAAATTTATAAGAAATGTACTTAAATGCCAAAATGAGTCGCGTTCTAGTGAACTTAGGGATACGCTTGATAAGTTAAATAGCTACAATTGCCAATATAAGCATTGAAAGTATCTAATTCATAATTGACTTGCAAGCGAGAGAGATTATCCTTTTTGGGAGTTTTTTACCAGCAAAGCGGTAGCAGCGGAATGCCTTTATGGACGCATCTTGTCCGTCTGTCTGTCGTCACTTTCACCTCCTAAACCGCCTGATGGATTTTATTTATGAAAATAGCGAGAAAAAGTAACCCCAGATTATTGAACGACGGTCTTACCCAGTAATCAATTACGAAAACGCAACCTTTTAAAGTCAGCGGTCAACTTTTATCTGGCTATGTATTTTGTTGGTGTACTACAGGGCTTGACAATTCCCGGGCGTCAGGTCGCCATGGCGCCTAAGATTTTCATGCTGGCGCATAGATATTTTATAAGCTTGCTGTAGTTAGTATGTTAGTAGTATGCATTTTTACTATGACAATCCACTTTCAGTTTGTTTTTGTCAAATTTTTTAAAACAATGGATTTTTTTATTTTCCGATTTCTACTGGTTTCTGGATTGATCCATCCATCTTTTGAAAACCCTCCACTTGAACATTTTTCACCTTTTAATTGCAAAGTTTTGGTTGGCATTGCTCTGAAAAATAATCCAGTCTCATCGCAATTAGCAATATCTCCAGAATCATATCCCTCACAGATGTCACTGTGTTTTGTTCTCCACAAAGCCACTGAATTCTCATCCGCATTATTTGCTTCTCCCACGATGGTTTGAAAAGCAATTCGACAATTTGTCGTAGAGCTTCTGAGCCAACTGTTTGAAGCTTTAAACTCATTCAAATTTAGCTTATAGACTACTTCTAGAGCTTTGGCTTGAAGAATTGGCCCAAAAATTGGCAAGTTTTTTGTTCTTGCAATATGAAACCACTCAAAAACCATATCATTAAGCTCCACATTTGATGATTCTTGTGGTTTCTTCACGGTTAATTCGTTATGCTTCGCTTCTAAGTATTTCTCTTGTTATTGGGTCCTTTGTTCTTCAAACATTCATATATCTGGGTTGTTCCACATTTGAAGTGAAGCAATTTGTCTCCTTCATTTCAATAACTTCGTATTTTTGTTTCAAATTCAAATTTACCATTCGTTTCCCAGACATGTTTTTCTAGAAAAAATAAATATATTAATTAAGAATTTTATGTATAAATAAATTAAATTTGCTTTAAACTTGCAAGCTAAAATAAGAAAATCTAGCAATTAACAAAAATATAAAAGTATTAAAAATATTGTAAAAATCAAGATGGAGAATTCATTCTTAAATGAAAAAAAATGAGACCTAGCTATTTTGTGTCAGGTTATTTCTATTTCTGAGAAGATGATGCTAACTTCGAATAACAACTCAAACAGCTAGTTTCTAGAAGAAATCAAAAAGTATATTCTACTAATTAAATCTCGTTCCATAATAATAAAGTGGTAAAGCATTCAATGAAAAATAAATGATATTGTTATGAAACGCTGTCATATTCTATTTCTTTACTTTTAAAAATAAAAAAACTTGTTGGATAACTTACCATGGCCAAAGAGAAAATACGGAATGTTACTCCTTCACATTCAGCCAAGACACTGAGGAACGAGACATTTCAATTGTTGGAGGGAGACAGATGGAAGAATATATACAAAGTCAGCTATAAAAAACTTCTAACCAAACATATATAAAGTATACCGATAGAGTTCGAGTGTTTCTGTGTCCAGCTGATTCGCCTCTTGCCTACACAGTTAATGTATATCTCAGAGGAAGTGTAGTGAATAACTGGACTGGAAAGGAGGAGGGGAAACCCGATGCCGGCATTAGCCTGCTCTTGCGAAGAACACCAGGGGGGCCAACTGCTTAAGGTCCCTTCTAAAGGACGGAGTGTTGATTTGCATGCCCCCCATGGTTATCGTTTTCTCATTGGCTCTTCCTCATCACCTTAGTACCATCGCACACAAATAGAAGGCTGTAGCATCCTCGGAAAATATCCTCATAAGGATTCAAACTGGGTGTTGCTTTAGCAGATCGTACGGTGGGAAGGAAGAGGTATCAATTGAGGGGAGGAGGTATATCTGGCTCCCAGGAGCTCAAATGCAACAAAGTTGAATGGGGAGGAAAAATTCCATCTGGGTCTCAAGTTTTCTGACTTATTGGAGTTAATATTACATTGAAATTAGGGTCATGCTTAAAAAACGTCCGGCTCTCATGGGTTCCCGGCTTACAAGAGTTCTGGCTCTGAGGAGTTTGACTGTAGTTATTTTTTGAGAGTACTGCTTATGTAATATTATAATGATAGCTGAGTGAAGTTTAATCAAAATTGCTGGAGCCATTTTTGAATAAATCGACATTTTATGAAAATCGACAAGAATAAACTACCCTTCATTGTTGAACATTATCTTTCATATCTTCATAGTTCCTATTCTGGATGATAGTAAGCCTAAATAAAAAATATCACTTAATTTTTTCAATGGTTTATGCTCTAGAGTTGTGCAGAGACAGACAAATGGCATGGCAAAACCATTTTCTTGGATTTAGGGACACCTAAAACATGCATTGCTGTCAAAATCGATATTTTATGATAACAATACTTTCTCTATATACTATGCATATGAGAAACTAAAAGTAACACAAATTGAATGGAGGATGGAACCATCAAATCTTTTACTGCTTTATTTACAATTTCAATCAAATTTGACATCTACGAAGAGAATTCCAATACAATCCTTTTTTCTTATCAGCCAAAGAGAGTTTTAAGAATTTGGAAGGAAATTTTATATGCGTTATTTAAGTAGATTAAATAAAAAAATCTTGAAATTTGTCTAGGTGACAGCTCGGTTAACTTTCTGTAACAGAAAATTTGGAAACCATTGTTATATCACGTTAATTTGCATTGCAATTCATATTTGAAAATTTATGTCTTTACCAGACAGACTTGGCGTCCTTATTAAAAGGTTGATGAGATGAATTCAAGTACATTTCTGGACAGGATTGGCCTTAGGTAATTTGGTGTCCTGTGCGAATACCTACCGTACCATTCCCTTCAGAATTTTTTATGAAGACATTCTTGAGGTACCTGTAGTGATAAAAATTGATAAGAGTAACAACAACAAAATTTAAAGAGTAAAGTGCCCCAAGTTTTTGTCACAACTTTTGTCTGTGCCAAGTCAGGGTTTATTGTACATACAGATTATACTTTCCCATTATTAATGGTTTTTACATTTGGTGTATAATCATTGGGCCGCACTCCTTGAGTTGTAGCTTTAGAATTAAATAAACCAGAGAATTTTTTGTAGTATTACATTTATTATCTTTCTTTTGAAACAGGCGGATGATCTTCTCTTTTGCTATCGTTGGCTTCTCTTGGAAATGAAGAGGGAGTTTGCTTTCGAAGATGCTCTCCGCATGCTTGAGGTCCTCTGGAGTTCCCTGCCTCTCAACCCCCCACCTCCTTCTGGTCTGCAACTCTACGAGGATGTGCCTTACTCAGTTCGTGCCAAAACTTCGCTTGATTCTTCCAGCAATATTGGCGCTACCAACATGGACAATCCCACCAAGGAACTCGGGATGAAAGGATGTGACGAGGTCAGAACCGAAGGAGAAGGAACGGCAGGACCAAGCATTGAGGAAAAAGAGAAAGAAAAATCCACAGCTTCGGGCTTGTCATCTTTGTCTCCAATGGGCATGAGGCTCCCTCTACGGGAGACGCCTTACACAAGGCTCTGCGCCTTGCGGAGGCGGACGTCATCTGGCAAGGGTTTACCAGATCGCCAGAACCAGAGTCTGGACGATAACTTGTGGGGGAGGAGGAGACTGCAGAGGGCCGAAGAGCAGGCCCGAATGGCTAGACCCTTCTTTAGCCTGGATGAGTCTCTGACCCCAGTTGAGGCTGACGAGATAAAAGAGAAGGCAGAACAGGGTGGTGGAGAAGAAAAGGCAGAAAATCGGGTACGCCCTGCTCCAATCCAGAGGCAACACCAGGTGGTGCGGAATTTGAACGAGTTCCTCAGTCTGGGTCGGAGGAAGGAGAAGAAGGAGCCAAGCAAAGGCAAGAAGAAAGATGCAGAGATGCGCCACAGTGGCGATGGGGCTGAAGAGGGGACCAGGGTTAACGAGGACAAGGCCAGTCCAGAAACCGAATCGCCGACAGTCGACGAAAGCTCAACGGAAGATGATTCGGCAGAATATTTTCCGATGACCACCTCAGTGACGCGAGAGCTGAGACTTGAGATGGAGAGTTTGGACAGGCAGGTCTTTGGGGAAGCTAAGGTCAGAGGTCCATCACTCGATCTGGATGATGATGATGAGGATGAAGACGAGGACGAGGGGTGTCAAGAAGAGGATGGGGAGGGTGCTATGTCTCCTGGGAGTGGTACTGTCCATGAAAATTCAGGATATACCACAGTGTGCAGCAAAAATGGGAGGAAGAGAGGGGAGGGAGATGGTGTGGATTGTTACACGGAGATATCGTCATGCAAATCGCAGCTGCAGAAGGCCGAAAGGATTGAGAGATATGATAGGGTTGTCGGTGGAGGTAGTGGGGAGGAGATATTCGTATGGGAGAATCCCCTACAATGCCCTCCTACGCCTGATGAACAGGCAGATCTGGAATCAGATGGAGGTGGCGCCACACCTGGTAGCGATGATTCAGAGAGCGGGAACCAGGGAAGCTACAATGGAGAAGTGATAGAGGTTGTGGAAGCTGGAGGTGGGACACCGGGTGGGGGTGGGGTGGTAGTCCACGTCAAGTCAGTGACACCGATCAAACTGCTTAGGGATTTAGGAAATGGACCAAGGGCTAGGCGGACGAGTTCTGACTCGAGCGATTGTTCAGATGGTGAGGTTTTACCAGAAGATGTCGTCTCGGACAAGCCGAGGACGAGTGTTGAAGCCGGGATGGGGCTTGGTGGTGGTGGTGATGGATGTCTGACCACCAACTCGTGTGAGGAGGTCACAGAAATGACCGGATTGCTCGTTCTGGGAGATTCGGAGAGCACAGCATCATGTGTGGGAGACAGTGGGGAGTCGTCTCGTGGTTCCGGGGTTATGGAACTTCCCCCGCCGCATGAATTTGGGGGAGGCAATCCATTCCTAATGTTCCTCTGCCTGACACTGCTGAGGCAGCAGAGGGATCATGTGATGCGTGCTGGCATGGATGCTAATGAACTGGCGATGCATTTTGACAAGATGGTGAGGAGGCATGACGTCGCCAGGGTACTCAACTGTGCAAGACACATGTTCGCGGCTTACCTTAGGCATCATTCTGCGGCAGCAGTGTCTGCCTCTCACTCAGATTCCAGCGACGGTGTTCGATCAGGAGGGGAAGGTTGTTCGCCCACATCTCATTTTGCGGAAGGTGGGTCTGAGCTTCCCGCATAAATGGCTCCGCAGAGTCATTTGATTAGGTGATAGTTCCCAAAGGAACCTTGTTAAGTTTTTGTCATTCCGTGATCCTCATTTTATGGTCTTACCTATTATGGCGAGAGAATCGCTATTGATGGAATCTTTACTTAAAAAGAGATTTGAGGAATGGGATATCTTATTGGCAATATCATGTCTCCGTACTGTCAGGCTTGCATAAGATCTTTATGCAGAGTTTAGACATTGAACACTCGACCATAATTTTTGTGTGGCTAGCTATTTTTTACTCTATAACAGCTGGTCACCTGAAAAGCTTTTATTCCATCTAAGGCTTCCTTTTCTCAATCTTGGTCTTCAATACACAAGCATTATCAGTATAATGTGTCATTTTTCTTGTGGAAAATTTTTTAGTTTCTAACGATCTCATGGTCAAATGTGAACTAGTCAGAGAGGTGTAAAACAATTGTCTTTCTCCTAAGAAACAATTAAAAATACCTGCATGTGTGATAGCAATATGCAGACAATATGTAGCCATTTTAATGACAATAACATGGCTGATTAATTTTAGGCAACCTTCGTTTTGTTTCTAATGTGATCATACCTGCCTTGAGAAAGTTGTTTATAGCACTGGTTTTATTTGAAAATATCCTTTTGATAACTAACATGCAATGTCTATGCCCAAGTTTATTTTCATAGCTATTGTCTCATAACCAAGTTTCACTAAGGTAGAGCCAGGGTGTATTTTTATCATCACTAAAATTCAGCGTTGTACTTAAGCTAAAACTTTTCATGTCAAAACACCAAGTAGGAAGAATTTATGCTCTTGCTCTATATTATTTGGTCAATGTGTAGTTAAGTTGGAAAAATAATGAAATAACTGTAATAACCACAAACTGGTTGGGAAAACCAAATGTGCATTTTGGCTACAAACCAACCCAGCTTGTTTGCAGACCATCGATTCTAAAAAATGTAATCATCATCATTTTTCTTTTTGTGTGTAAGGTAATCACTATGCCTTCTTCATCCTATTTTAGTCTTTTGCTGTGTCTTCCCCATCTATTTATTTCCATGTTATGAAATTGTATTCTCATTCATAAATGAATTGTAGGAAGGTTCTATCTGTTTGCTAGGCTTTTTTATTTGTGCTTGTGAAGAATTTTCTCAAAAATGAGGAAGTTTGTTGAATTCATCTTATTTTTTTACTCATAGTTGTAGATTCATGTTATCATTTCTTAATTATTTTATTTATTGAAAATTTGTACATTTTTATTTTAATGATATAATTTTTGCATTGTTTACTTAAACCCATAATATGATGAATATATTAATATAATCCTCTCATTAGTCATGTCAGTAGACTTGTCTGGGATTGTATGTTAAACCAGGTTCTTCTGTCTTACACAAACTTCATTTGCCGGTGGCTCTTTCAAGTTGTCTATCAACTGAAACATTTTCCTTTCCCTTTTGATTCAATCCCTTGTGCATTCATAGGATCTCTCCTCTGGAACTGTCTGTTCCAGTTTATCTTCCTCTGCCTTACAAGTTGCATCGTCAATCTCTTTTCTCCTTCTCATACTTGCTCATTTGCACTCAAATAATCCATTCTTTACATTCACATTTTGAAGCTTCCCAAGTATTGTATGGCCTTTTTCCTTACTGTGTTTCTTTTTCACACTAGGCAATATATGTACTTTTTACAAAATTTCACAAACTTCTTCTTATTCAGTTATGTATTTTTTATTTTTGCTTTTGTAATTTTAATTTGTGCATTTTAGATTTCTTGTTTTAATCATGGCAAGACATTTTTTAACCTGTTCCATTTGCTTCCTGTTTTTATGTTTATATCCTCTTCTTCCAATATTCTCATAAGTTAAAATTTTTCTTTATTTCCATTCTATACCTTTTCCATCAATCAATCATTTTCTGTAGTTCCTTATCCTTTTCTTTCCAGGATTACTTGGTCATCTGCTTATTTTACTTACCTAATCATGTCTTTCAATCTTCCGTAATGTGTAACGCCTCTTGCATTGTCAATCTTTCTCCATGAACCAATTCTACTCGCATAGTTTCCTTACCTTTATGCGCTATTCATTATTTTAACTCTAAAATGGGAGAGAAAAGTTATGCAAATGATTTTAAGCTTAAGTGTCACATTGGTGTCAGTTCTAAGGCTAGTGTACGTTTGTGAACATGTACAAAGCCTTAATTTTACTATTTTGCTAACTTATATACACCGTTTCTTTTGCATGTACATTACATGCTGTTTAATGTGATCACATCTTGTTCAATTTTGTTGTTAGCATTGAGGGGGCTGAGAACAATATTGGCAGCCTTCCATAAATTATATTTGGTTTCTGTATACCATGTTTGATCACAATAAGCAGCTGATGATAACGGGTGGTAATTAGCGGCGTATCTACTGTATTATTATACCAGTATGTTTTGTGTTAAAAACAATCAGGGATATGTTGGGAAAAGGGTCTTTTTCGTATTATAATTGAGGGGAAAATACAAGGTGGGAAAATTATGAAAGTAAATATGGCATATATAATAGTCGTGGTGACAATTTCTTCTAGACCTACTCAGCTTGGTAAAAGATATGGTCTTTCCAAGGTAACTTAAAAAATTTACCACTATTCTGATTTATGCATTTTCTTTGAAATTTATTTTATGACTATGGACTTGATGCTACCAAGGAAAATTACTGCAGAAATAATGTCTTTAAGGGACAGGGAAGTTGTTTAAAAATGTATTCAGAAATGTATTTATTTTTTAAGATACATATAACCCTTTTGTTACTCCAGTTAGTATTTGGTGGCATTGGTTTTTCAAGTATTACTCAGAGAGTAATTGTTTTCTACTTGTCTAGCTTCAGGTAAATATGATAGTTTACTTTTAATTCAGCAGAGGGATGTATAATAATTTCTGGTATTTGAATTTTGTTGCATACAAATCACGTGACGATGTGTAGCTATTTCAAGAAGGTGCTTAAAAGACAGTAAGTAGTAAATTTATTATTTATCCGCAAGAATAAATTAGCAACACTTTGGTTGTGCTGATTAAATTCTTTCATGTTGATTAACCTTTTAGAAAGATGTTGGGTTGTAGTTAAAATGTGTCTTGTGTACATAACTGTGTTTTGGCTATTGAAGTTTTTGCCACCAATGTGTGTAGTCAAAAGTGATCATCTTTTGAATCTCTGCTTGTGTATATTTTGACAATTGAATTGTATATAGTGTGAAAATTAACTGTAAATATTTTTCAAATGTTGTATCGAGCAAGTAACTGCAAATACACTGTTGGGACTGGTTAATCTCATTCAAAGATGCTGGCTTTGTTAACCTTATATTTATTATGCACAGTATGTTACAATAGTCTGTGGACATTCCTCAAAACTATTTTGATTTTTCAAAGGTTTTTAGAATAAAAATTTGGGCTTAGGCAATTTTGGTTTTTCAAGTATAAGTTGAGGGGGAACTTGGGATTATATATGTCCAGGACTCTAGGTAAAATCACTTTATACTTGGACTTTTTTAAAGTCTTTATTAGCATAAAAATGACAATGTCCAATTTTCTTACATAGGTGCTCAGATTTTTTGCTTGTAAACACAAATTTAGAAATTAAGCAATACTGTGGCTGTACATAGATCAAAATGAAAAAGAAAATTGTCTGACTGCATTTAAGTTTTTGTTACTGTCTATTTTTATCATCGCTTTAATTCACAATAAATAAATTTACAGTCAAATATTTGTTTCATTCACTCATACCTTTTAAACATACATTGCAAATTACTTCCTCCTATTGCCACCACCAGCCAAAAGTGTTGCTATCCTGATGAAAATATTAACAGTGTCTAGGTAGATTGAAATAGATCTGAAAATAAAAAAGCAAAATCAAGTACTTTTCCACAATTGAGAATTGTCTTTATGATACTTCCATGTCTCAGAATGGAATGCTACTTTATTCTGATTTATTAGTTCATTGACAGATGCAACTGTGCCTAACAACATGGCAATATCAATCAGGAACAAGGTTTACAGAACAGAAAACTGGCTTCAAAAATGAATCTTGACATTCTACATTTCCAATTTATCAAACTTCTCTTTTAGAAATCTACTCAATGACTGATAATACATGGAATAGCTCCTTCCAAGACAACAAATGTTTGTGACTGATTCTGAATAATTACTGTTACATGACAATGTTTACCAGAGCACTGATTTGGTTAATTTATATATATCTAAGATTTTAACAAACTAAGTGACAAATTAATATTTACTATATTACTATTAATTATTATTTACTATTAATATTTATATTTACTTAATATTTATTAACTAATTAAGATAAATAAAATACATGTGAAGTTTTCAATTTAATTCTAACAAAGCATTAATCTGAGCTGGCAGTAGAAGAGCTTAAAATTTAAGATCCCACTTGCATACGGCTAAGTTAGATTGGAAAACATTATGTATACTCACGAATTAATTGGGTCATAAGGGAGAGGTGCATAAGGCGGGTAATGTTCTGCAGCCTTAATAATACGCTGTGTGTCATACAGAAGAAATGCTGAGAAGAGCAGAAGGCCGCCATATAAACTAATTGAATAAAGACCAGCTCCGAGGGCTGTTGTTGGAGGCAGGAACATGCTCCCTGTTGAGAGAAAGAAACTTTGTTATTCACTAGTAATTGGTCTGAAAATTTTAAAAGCTAAACAAAGCATTTTAAGACAGATGAAAGGAATTTGTAATGCTGCAATATTCTTTGTTCAAACAACTTGATGGCATTGTTTTAACATTTATGGTTAAATTAAAAGGAGATCCAAGCGTGACTAAATTATTTGTTATTTTAGTAAACGTTTAGATACTAAAAAATGTCTCAATAAGTGTCCATTCACAAATCTCGAGGAGTCTGACAACCTGTTGATTCATTCAACAAGATGAACTTCACTCTCCTCCACAAAAATTAACCCTCGATGGCCTAAAATACCCAAATCCCATTTGATGTTCCGGCCTAAAGTGCCTGTCCATAACACTATTTTTTCTCTGTTAAGAGTTATCACATCTTTTTTATTAAGCGACTTGCTGCCAGTTAGGTGAACAAAAGTGTGCCATTTCAAAAATTAAAATGTACATAAAGGGCATTTTAATACTGACTGGAGAGGGTTAAAAGGCAAAAGGATGTAAACTTAGTTTCCAAGTTAAAAATCAATTTACAACAATTATTTATTTAATTTCAGCAAATTTTTCCATGATGCGTTATACAGGAAAAGACAAAAAGTGAATATACAGTAAAACCTCAATTATCCAACCTATATGGAGGGGAGGACAGTTGGATAAACAAAAAACTAGATAATTCGTAAATGCTCATATAGGAACAATAAGTATTTATTTAAGCATTTCACATACAGTGAAATTTAAAATAAAAAATAATATAGTAAAATAGTATTTACAAAAATATTAAAATTAAATTATAAGTGGTCTCCAGAATGAATCAACTGTCAGTAGGGTTACCACCTCATTATCGAACAAACTGGGTGAGGTCTCGGAATCGAGAAAGGAAGTGTAAACATTGGACTTTGTCTGCGGAGAGTGTTTATGGATCTCAGCCCTCCAGAACTTGGCCTTAGGCAAGTCCCATAGGCATAGTGTAAAGGTGCCTTATCTCTGCCTTCGGCTTCTCTGTCAGTCACACTATTACGATTATATTATGACTAGCAATTTTTCAGCCATAAAAATTTGAACATTTTATATTTGGTATGTAAGACAACCCCAAGATTTTAGAGGGTTTTTTTAAGCTTCAAAGGTCGACTTGTAGACCGGCATATACGGTAAGTGTAACAAAACGTTCTGAATGATGTTGTGAAATTTGGTACAATATGCCACAAGGATGGTTTTGAGCTGGAAAGTACCACAAAATAATAAATATTGCAAAGTGCACTTTAAATAAATCTTACTCTTAGTGCAACTGTTAAGCAGCTTACCCAATGAAGCGGCAAAAACTGCTCCAAAACCAATAGCTAGAGGACCACCAATGTGCAAAAACTGTTCACTAGGAGCACAGGCTGCCACAGTGGACAATCCTCCAACAACACCAGCGGTATACCTTGAAATGAGATGCCTCATACATTATCCATGTCATAATTTAGAAATACATTTTTTTAATGGCAAAAGACAATTTGTGGAGTTAAAAATGTATTGATAATTGGGACGATTCTTTCACAAGCAATTTATTTTTCGCTAACAAATGTGAAGAAAACTAAGCTACATAAAAATTGGTTATCATGCTGCACTTGGTAAACTTATATGCATAAAATGATATCAGCCTATTTCTTATGCATAATATGCTATTGTAATTTATATTACAGGCAATTTACGGCATAAATACGATTTGAGGATTATGGCATAAATCAAAATTGGAGTAACCGAAAGTTATTTTCCGGCAGTATTTGATCATGCACAATGGCGGCTCCTACCATAAGGGATAGTGAGATTCATTCCTACCAAAACATTTTAAACCTCAGTAACATCTTTATTTATGGTGATATAAATTCAGTAATTAATTTATTCCTTTATTTAATAATATTTCTTGAATATTATCAATGTAAATAACGCATTATAAATTTATCATGCAAGCGATATTGTAAAACTTTTCTATACGTTGATTGTCTTGCGAAAAAATTCGAAATAATAATCTAGGGATTCCAAAATTATGCTCACGTGCATACACAAAATTGTTACAAAATGTCCCCACCAGTTAAAAGGCATACGAGCTGGTGCTAATCATATAAATTAAGGGAGTACCATTCCCAAACTTAGTCACGAATTGTTGTTGTTCTAGAATCACCAAGTCCCAATGCTTTCCGAATGTTAATGTTTCTCTCACCACATTCAAACCTTTTAAGAACCTCTATTTTAATTTCTAAGGAAAGACTTGCTAGCTTTTTTCACATCCATCCTTCCCATGTTAGAATCACTGCTAACTCTTTTGAAGCTCATTTTAACACAAGGGGATATATTAAGAATTAAAATCAGAGAGGTAAATGACAGCTAAATGGAAAACGTTAGCACTACGAAAGACAACAGCAAAACTGCCAACTGTATATGTATGCCTACGTACATATACTTTGGTGGTAAAAGAAAATGAACGTGCGACTTCACAATGTAACAGTATGTATAGTATACATTGTATACTTTCTCAGCGAGCGATAGGATGCACGTTAGACTTCACAATGTAACATTCAAAGGTAAAGGAGGCATAGAAACAAGCAAGGTGGCGCAAATAGGATGTTATTTGTATGTTCATTATAAATGGCATTAAAATGAAAGCGCATAAATCAGATTGGCATAAATCGAGCGTTGCCTGTTGCCCGAGGCGCCAAAGTTTTGGGGGTGCTATCCCGATCATTTATCCATGCACTACTTGCCAAGTGAATAAATAGTGGATATCAATTTATATCGACAAACAGTCTAGAATCTTGATGGCATTCCTTTTAATTTTTCATTATCAATAATTTTTACAGAGCGATGAATGAGTTAACATGTACTTTTTAAATATCTCAACAAATGTTAACAGAGGGGGGCGCTGGAGAGCTCTCTCGCCCGGGTCGCCAAAATTCCTCGGGCCGCCCCTGCTTTCCAGTATTGATTCAGAGGAAGAGTGGATTAGCAAATTCACTCTACCAATAAAACATGACTCACCAGGCTGCTCGAATGAGAATAGGACCACCTAAAAAGCAAATGGGAGCTATAACAGCTCCTACCACAGCTGTGTGCAACATCCATGCCAACTGCTTAGTCCCGAGTCCCTTTTTGTATGGTATACTTTGGCACAACACTCCAGTGCCTATCATTGCAGCAATCGTTGCTCCAATGGCCTGAAACAAATAAAAGAATTTCAGTTCAGAAAGTTCTTACTATGACAATATCAATTAAATGGAGCAAAAGGGTGAAGCTGACATTGCTAATATTCAATTGATAAATGAAAGTTTTAAAATGCAAGAAGACAGAAGCCTGTAAAGTTTATGTATGTTACGTAAAGCAGCAATTCCCAACCTATATGCATCCATGACCCCCTTATCCCTATTTGAACCAATAAATGTAAAATTAATTTTAAAATATTCTAAACATTTGGTTCTGTTCGCATAACAGGGAATGTGAAAGATAACCAAACAATGCTAGCACCACCGACAAGAAATGGAACTACTATGCAGCGTGACATACTCGTACTTGGCCTGCGGCATACGACTGCTCGGCCCCCCCGGGTTGGGTAAGTTAGTTTAAGTGCTTTTTTTGGTTTCTTCCCACATTCACTGTGCCCCTCCCCCCCACCATCGGGCTGGGTTGCACTCATCATCTGCCGTATCATTCATTGTAGCATTAGTCTTAAGTAAAATGCCTCTATTAAAGTACCACCAATTGCCACTGGAAGAATAAGCTAGCGTCAGGTTTTTGCAGGAATGGGAAGTTATTTCACGAGGATGGAAGTGCACCCAATAAGTGGAGGAACAAGAGGCAGAGTGGAACACATTGATAATTTCTCCAAAGGCACATGGAGTTTATGTGGAGACACCTGCTGAGTGAGGAGGATGCCTTCGATAAAATCCTTGAAGATATCACCACTTTTAGTCCACCAGAAATTGTTTCGCGATTGCTCAATTATCATTTACTAATATTTGTTATTTCATTATTATAAATAATACTGTCTCCCCTTACCTATCTTGCTTCAATACAAACCTTGATATCTTATATTTATGTTTGTCTTCTGCTTTTCCGCCCTTCCTCCTGACAGTACCACTTCTTGTCGGCGGAGCTAGCATCACTTGGTTTACCTTTTGCATCCCCAGATATGCGAACAGTACCAATATTTTTTATATTTGCATAGATGTTTATTCTAAATATATCCATACATTGAATTAATTAATTTGTACCTATTAATAAATTGTTTTCACTTTGTGAAATTAACTCATGATACAGATGAAATTAAACTATGTATGATTTATTTATTCTGCTTTCCATTCCCTCTTAATATTTCCCTCTCTATAGCCAATTTCACCAAAGAGATTACCACAATCAAGCAGACTGCAATCAATGGTTAAAAGACCCATTTAATTAATGAAATTATGTATTACAAATAAATGTGGATTTATCACTTTGCAAAAATCCTTTCTTTCCTGCCTAATCTCGGTTCTGAACTTCTTAGCTGGAGCAGATTAGCATTCCTAGGAAACCTTTCATAAAAGTATAACAACCTTTTTCCTAATTTAATCTAAAACCTGCTTCTACTTCCTAATTACCTTTTCTAAATTATCTCTTAATGCATCAAGATCTCCTTAAGGAGTGGCACATACGAACTTTTAGGGGATGATTGTGGAGTGGCCTACATCTGCCAAACGGAGAAGTTTTAAGAAGAGGATTCAGGAATTTAAGTGGTGCTTTCTGTTAAAAAACTCAAATTCCCAAACTGTGAGGCACCTTTTGCACCACAAACATTCGTTTTTTTAACCCACAATTCCTCCATATAATACTGAAAGGCTGCAAACTTAATGCCTTAGAACATTAAAAGATTATGACTTGTAAGGATTTCTTGCTTTTAAATGAACTAGTATTTCAGAACCATCAGTCTCTATTAAGTTGGTCTAAAGAATTCGTATACTTTGAAAGTTTTGTCATTTATTTGCCCTTCCTTTCACATCCTTTATTTTTTCCTAACCATAACTCAATTCAATCGCTTTTGGTTTAACCCCTCCCTTTCTTCCTCCCTATATAAAACTGTTGTTTAAACAGTGTGTTACCTGATGATGCTACAATCCAATAATACATATCAGTAATTAAACACTTTTTTAACTTATTAAAAATTTATCATAGTGTTATACACTTGATCTTTGAATTAAATGGTTTTGCATAACATTTTTTATTAAACAAATTTCTTATCAGAGAGCTACTGTGAATTTCAGAGCATCAAAATTTTTAAAAAGTTAGTTTGACTCAAGAGATAATAAGAAAGAATAAAAGGAAGCAATGCTGATACAACATGAGTGAAATGTTGCATGTTACTATTAAGATGGCATGAAAATATAATCTTGTGTGTTTCTATGGGACAACCAACCTAATTTTGAATAGTATGGCTACAGCAGAAAGCAGGTGATGGGTGCATTTTAAATAATCAATTAAGAGTGGAAAGACTTGGAGGAGATGTGATCCAAGTTTCCATTACAGTTATCCTCTACTCGAGCAGTGGATGGGTGTAACTAGATACAATGTATGAATGACCTTGCTGGAACAAATTCTACCATGCACGTACTCAGAAATTTACTTCGGGAGAGAGGTAGGAGAGGGTCTGAGGCCAAAAATCAACTTCCAGCTATTGATTAAATAAAAGTTATTCAAATAATATAAACTTCTCTAACGTTTTTAGTTCTCATAACTAAACGCAGCAAGTGGCAGCATCGTAAGAGGCAATATAGCAAGTTTGTAGCATAGGTTATCGCAGATTCCACAAATGTCTGTATACTGGGGGGAGGGTATCCAGACCTCCCCCCTGGGTACGCCTTTGGTACCATACGACTACCAACAGTCACATGTATTATTTATCCTCGACCTAAAAATCGCCTCCCATGGTGAACAAGTCTTTCAATTCCCAGCATACTTGAAAAATCAAGTTATTATAATAGTATCTGATAAGTTATTCTTACCAGAAAGGAATTCTTGGTCATTAAATTTAACATTGTAGGTGACCTGAATACAGCAACCGCAGAGGCAGCTGTAACGGCGACGGAGCCACCAAAATATAGGTATGTATCCTTTATGCGTTGTTTGACATAATCTGGCCATAATCTGAAAACATAATACGTTAATTAAAATTTACCTTTGGCAATCATATCCTAATCGATCTGTAATAATATTACTTACATTGCTCTATCTATAGCCCCTTCTTTGTTAGAAAGTCCGAGCCCATAGAAGCATAGTGCACCAAGTCCAAGAGCTGAACCGCCAACCAAAGCCCCTTTTCCAATATTGAATGCTACATGGGATATATTAGTTAATAACGTAACATAGGAACGAGTATGGTGTAATAATGAGAATCATTAACTACGCAGTTGGTCTTACCCGTGTCACCTGCTGGTTCCATTGCTCGTTCACGAAGTGTCTTTCTCCGTGCAGTCCTAGAAAAGGTTTCTCGAGCATCGTTCGCTAAGTTTCGGTATACTAGTTTTCCATTTCCAACTATACCATTCCTGACACTAGGTGTCCTAAGTGCTGGTAAAACGGACACTTGACACAACCTTACGGCGGCGTACATTTTTCAGTTATCTGCGGAGAAAAAGCAGAATTTAATGAATATTTTACACCCCGATGTAATCGCATGAACTAGTTTCAAAATAAAAATGCGTTCTTATGCTATCTAGGATTCTTCAGCTACGATTCAACCTGACGAAAACGTTGCATGAGAAGACGCAATATATTTGCGAATGTCGTAATAATTTAAAATTGAATTTGACAAGAATATAGAACAAAAATATTTAGGCGGGCTAATAATGTATTACATTAATGTCTATAAAAAACGGTAAATTTTGTAAAATCAATACCAAGTTTGTTACTAACATTACAGTTCCCAGAGCAACGACTGAATCAAGTCCCATGAACACTGCACCGCACTACACTGACAAATGAAAAACGAAATAATATAGATTTATCGGTACTCCTGAAGAGGGCAGAGCAGTTGTTACGTTTTGTTAGTTTAAATTAAAGACTAGTCCCCTAACGGAAAGACCGGTAACTCAATGCTAAAAATCTTAATTGATAGTAGCTCAATAACTTTGGCTAAGATTAATAAAGGTAAAGTACTCCTTTAGCCAAACAACCCTAATTGTTTGGCTAAAGGAGTACGTTACCTTTACTAAAAATCTTAGCCGAAGTTTTCCTTTCAGAGCGCTCCAGTCTGCCAATGGCGTAAAGTGGAACTACGTCGTGACGTCACGTGAAAAATCTTCCCCACCCCCTTTGCGGTATTTTCGACTCCAGAATGATCCAATTTTTATATTCGAATTTTGCTTATCGATCGTATTTCTTCGAAGTCCGCGAAAATATTGGCGTTTTTATCACTCATTACGAGAATGGTGCCATTGCAATGACTATTGTTGGACTAGTCGAGTATTATACATACACAGAATAAATAATTTAGAATTAAAATTAGATTAAATAATATTAACAACAAAATAGCCAACAGAAGTCATAAAAATAATATAAAATTGAATTATTAAACTGAATTTATTAGCATATGTTGTACACACTGAGTACAATGAGGGTTGTGATAGACAAAGCATATAATAGAATATAATATACATGTGACAGCAATTATAACAAATGCAGTATAAAAAGATTAAGAAATACACTAAAAACACAAACACAAAAAAACGCGGGCACTTCACCCACTTCCTCCCAACAAAAGCCGCCCATTGGAGGTACCTGTTTGGAAAAAAAATTAGTTTGGATTTATCATTTGCCATAGGTTACATAATTATTGAACAATCATCACTTAAGTCAATGTAAGTTATCGGGGGGAATATTGCCACCTTAAGGAAAATCAATTTATATCACCTTGAAAATAACTAATACAGCCACCATCTAGTGCTTATCTGACCATATTTTAAAAAATATACCATTGGTAAAATCCGATTTGTTACATAAAGATAACCCAAGGCATGGCTATATTGCTCTCACGACTTGCCTCTACTTGCATGGAAGACACGAACATTAACAACAGATAATATTCATATAACATTAGAAAGAGATACAATTTCTCTACAAAATGGGTAACTCGGTTACCCCACAATTATTTTGTCAAAAATAGTTGTTTATTGGGTGAAATGATAATATTAGGATATCTATGTCAAATAATATAAAATAAATATTTGTAAAGAAAATAATGGATATTTTATGATTACTTCATAACTGTAATAAAGGTTTTGTTACCTTATGTTTAGCATAAACAAAGGAGAACATGAAGTTTACTTGTGTTTACAACAGCCTTTCACTACAGCATATAATCACATACAATCTTTTGTAGTTCAACACGCGCCTGCCCACCACCAAAATGCTTTGAAAAACTCTTTATCTATTTCAAACATTTAGTGTATTAGCTGATATAAATGCGTAATACGAAAATAAATATCTATAAAAATAATTAATATTTTATTGCAATAAAAAGTTCTTAGTTACCTTGAATGTTGAACACAACTGGACGAAAACGCGATACTAACTTACATTTACAATGGCCTTTCAATGTAACATACCAGCACATGAGAATGGCAGAGGAATGGTTAAAGGCGATATGACACAATATGGCGAAATAAACTTATTTTCTTTGATAACGTGTAATAAACTCATTTCCTTTGATAAACCATCTAATTGCTGCCGCTAAGTTATATAATAATATATATAATCGCAGGCACCATCGAAGGTGCGTTTTAATTTTGCACCAATGCAGCAGCTTTACTCAAGTGGAAGAAATCCTCAGCAAAGTACAGATGTTCTGCAGATGATGTCGAAAACATACTTGGGAGTTATCAGTGGTGGCAGCAATGACAAGATCGTACATAAAAAGGTAAACAGCGCACACCAGGCGAGTACTCAAGAGTCTAGGGGGATTGATGATGGCTTTACTACTGTATCTTACAAAAGGAAACAGAGGAGTAAGCCTATCATCAGTTGTGCCATTGCTAATACCGAGTGCTCGTTATCTGGGGCACCAAGAAAAATCCATTTGCATGTGTGGAGATTTCATAAAGACACGTCCAAAGAAGAGGTACATAACTATTTGTGTACAAAATTATCTGTTAAGTGTGACGATGTTGAAGTTGATCAACTAATAACTAAGGGTGATTATGCCTCTTTCAGAGTGTCAGTTGACTATGAATTGCATGAGGCTGTGTCTAATCCTACACTTTGGCCAAATAATGTGTTGGTAAATAGGTATTTTTTTCGGAAGGTTCAACCGAATGCTCCTCAGGGCTGATATCTTCAGCCACTACGAAAATTATTATTTCTCATATTAATATTCAGTGTTTGAGGAATAAATCCCTACAATTGGAACTAGCATTAAAAAACAGTGAACCTGACTTTTTATGCGTGAGTGAACACTGGTTAACTGAAGTTGAATTAAGTGTTTTCAACATAAATAATTTTACTGTAGTGTCATCATTTACCCGTAAGTCCTTTAAAAATGGTGGTGTGGCAATATTTGCTAATAAAAGGCTTACCTATGAAATCAAAACTGTACAACTTACAACAGGCATTGAAAAAGTTTTTGAGAGTGCTGCCTGTTCTGTTAAAGTTGATAATCATATTTCTATAATAATTGTTCTTTATCGCTCTCCATCAGGTGATTTTAGTATCTTTGTTAAAAAACTTAATCACCTTCTGAATTCTGTTTATAAAAATGATCAATCTCTAATTATTACAGGAGATCTCAATTGTGATATGCTTTCTAATTCACCTCAGAGAGCTCAATTGCTGAATGTTTTCAATGCCTATGGTATGAAATCTTTCATCTCCCAACCGACACACATTACTTTATCATCCCAAACTCAATTAGATTATCTGGTTTCCAATTATAACCCACTAAAAACTTTTTCTAGAGTCTTTGATCTGGGTTTATCTGATCACTTGGCAATTGAAACAACCTTCAAACTAAATCTCCCTGCCAAAATTCACTCTGTCTCTTCTTTAAAAACCAAAGTCTTCTCCAAAGCTAATGTTACTAATCTTTGTTTATTATTAAAACGTGAAGATTGGTATGATATTTTTCATGCCAATTCATTTAATGAAAGCTTTAACTCTTTTTATTTGAAATTTGACAAAATATCATTTACCAGAATGACTATGGCTTGACCAATAGAATTCATTCCTGAGGGTGAAACAAGGAAACTTCTGCCTCTCTCCATCTTCCTGTTGGAGTACAGTTTTCTGTGTAAGCATTCATGTAAGTGGATAGCACAAGTTGCAAAAGAAAAACTTCATTTACACTGGCAGCAAAAATGAAAATAATAGAAGATGTGGAATGTGGTATTCTCTCAAAAACAAGAATTGCAGAAAAATTTTAAATTCTAAAGTCAACACTTTACACAATTAAAAAAATAAAGACAAGATCAAGTAAGCTATAGCTGAAGGTTCAACAAGCACTATCAATATCTATTTATTTATTAATGAAGAGGATTCTTTTACAATAATTTATAGAAATGTACAAATATTATCATCTGTGATAAGTCACACACACATTACTGATGGATTGCATAACATCAAATCAGCATACATAAGATAATTAAGGAATTTTAAAATAAGAATAACATTTATTATATTTACAATAAAGCAAAAAGCAAGAAGTAAAGATACTAATCCTGTCATGTCTCCTTGGTAATGATTTAAAAGAAACATACACTTTATGTATAACTGATTTTATAATAAAATTTGCATGAAAAAACATTATAAAATTAATGATATACACAGAATATCTCTATCTCTACATAACAAAAATGTAATGGTGATCATCGTCCTCATGATCATCACGTGTAATGCTATCTATGACTCTACACTGCATAACTTTCAATCACATTTTAAAATTACTTAGAATCATCATACAAATATGGGATTTGTACCAAACAATGCCTAAAAGAATGAAAAAGCGGAACTTCAAAAGTCAAACATAAATATTAGAAGCTTTTCTAAATAAGGCAGACAAGTGAGATAACTGAAGATGAACACAACCCAACCTAACCTGAGGGAGAGGGACCACAGTGAACATGGGAAGAAACCAACAAACCAACCAATGTTACCTACCCCGGGGAGCTGAAGAGGCATATGCCGTAGTGGTAGCATTTTAGTACCTTTTCTTGTCACTTTCTTACCATCGACAGTGCGACCATCGCTTTGTTTATCTTTCACCTGGTTATGGAAACAGAACCATGTTTTTTAGTTTAATCAGATCATTTGAGTCAACTAGCTTTATTGTAAGATGGTTTAGTAGACCAAATTTTACTGGTAGAACCAAAGAAAGGGTTGGATATATGTCTCCTTCTAGTTGTATTGATGCCTCTTTAAATGGTTTCAGAATGTATTCTTAACATAGTTAATGTATCTTGCTGCACATGTGCCATTCTATGTTCACCTTCTCGACAACCCAAAAGGCTTTCAATTTCTTCATAGATTTCACTAACTGACTGGTACACGTCAAATTCTACAGTAAAAACGTGTCTTCTATTCTTGGTGTTATGTTTTTGAAGAATGTTTTTCCAATCCAGATTGTTTAAAATATATAACTAAATACTTGTTGTTGTAACATAAATTTGAGGTAGATTTAATTCTAAGAATTTATTTGTAAATGTGTTGCTCAAAATACCATGAATCATATGGGAAGAGCAATTTAGTCTTGTTATCTCCCTGGTTTGTCAGAAATGCTACCTTTGAAGGAAAATCAGGTTTGAAACCTAATGTTACAATCCAACATTAAATTTCATTCCGAATGTTGTCTCCTCTTTTGCTTTCATCAGGAAACTCACTAGTAAACATTACCCTGCTGATGAGTTTTCAGGTTTCATCCAAAATGTAAAGTCCATATGACTGTTGATGCACCAAACTGCTGTAAATTGATAGCCTTTTGAATGGTACGAACAAGAGATTTACATAGTCTATCAGCTTCATCCTATATATTGTGAGATATGGTTGTTGAATGAGGTAAACTATCTTTGACATTTATATTTCCATGTAATGCTCCTAGTTTGAGTAAAAGTTGTGAATATTCTACAAAACCTTTCCCAGTAACAATATCAAATTGTCTAACATCCTTACAAAACAACATAACTTTTAGTCACTTCCACTTTCAAAAGGTGATTTAGATGACCTTCAACATTCTGTTGTCCTGCACCCACTGCAAATTTGCGCACATAACGACTCAAGTGTGAGTTTCTTGGCTTCGGACCACAATTTTGGAAGAGAGATTTGCACTGAATATACAGAACTGCACCCACATGTTCATTTGTTTCTTTATTATGAAGCACTTCAAACATCACTTTTCCTGCCATATTATTTAGCTTTATTGTATTCTCCCTTTTTTAACTTTTCTTTAATCACATCCATTCCCATATTTCACTGACGTATAAAATTTTTTAATAATGCCAAAATATATCACTAGCATCAAAACTATAAATGAAGAGCAGAAACATAACTTCTTATAAATATGCAGGAGATACAATCTGTATCATCTACTCCGAAGAGCAAACTGATGCTATAGTGATTTCTAGGAACTGCTCCCTCTGTGTGCATAGAGTAATGTACACATTATATATAGGGTATGGATTTTTTGGGTTAAAAAGAAAATTTCATTCTGAGGGTAAATATCGAGTTTTATTATTTTACTTTAATTCGGGTAAAAATCAGGTATAAATAAGTTACAGATTTTTTGAGGTTTTAAAAAAAGTTCAATCTCGGGTAATTTTCGGATTATTTTATTTTGTAATTCGGATAAAATTATTTCAAAATAAAAATCTTGTTTAAAAATTTAAAAGTTTTATCAAAAATCAAAAGATTTCTTATACCTTCCGTATGGGTGAGAATGTGATATTTCTGTTAAACGCCTCCAGGTGGAGAGGAACACCTCGCAGGCTGCTCAAACATCTTGCTTCCAATTCAACTTCTTTTGAAAACACCTCAGATATTAGTGAAATAATTTTTCTTTCGTAGAGTTTTCAATTAACAGACACTTGGGCTCTTTTTCTTATCCTATCAAAGATCTAACAGCGACTAGCGAAGGCGCCTCCTTGACTATTCGTGGCATGAGCAAACCAAGGAGATTTAGATTGTGTTACAAAAGTAAGCTTACAAATAAATTGTTTACAAAGAGAATAAACAAACTGATCACGAACATCTCGGACTGCACTCAAATGTCTACAAGCTCCAGAATAGAAACTCTGCGACCAAATATAAAAAAATTGTGTTTAAAGAAAACTAATAATTTCGGATTTTCCGAAATTTAAGAAAGGCAATCGGAGGGTAAAAATCGGATAAAACCCGAAAAATCCATACCCTAATTATATATGCCGTCATATCACTCCTGCCATTCCATCAAGTTTTCGTAGAGATAATTAACATTATTGTTTCACTGTATTTTATGAATCAATTATGATTTTTTTAAATCTAAAATTTATGAAAGCCTTCTTCTGTCCCTTTGCCCCATTGTGGCTCCCTCTGTCACGCTATAAAAATGCGAATAACTCGATAAAAATATCGAGATACATTTTGAAATTTGGCAGGACTGCTAGACTCGCATATTTAAGGTGATGACGAAATAAATATCGAAGAATGTCCTGGGTTCGACTCCAAGGAAGACATTTCCATTTCCCATAAAATAAAACGTACAAATCCACTTTTCGACGTGCAGGCTTTTATTCTTTTTGAAATCTAAATTAGAAAAAATTAACCTACAATCTTCAGGTCTGAGCCATTTTAAAGAAACAAATATAAATTTTCTTATTCTGTTCATATTTTTTCTCCTACAGTTCGAAATTCCTCATGTTAAACGTTTAATTCATATATTTTGGGGAGTTGTTCACACTATACGTTCTGTCAACTTCACGTCTTCGTTTCGTTCCTTCACGGTTTCTCAGGAGGAATATTTTGACGGGACGGTGCCGGTCGAAACGTGTCGAATCCTCTCCGTTTCTGTTTGTGTGGACGCAAACCGGTTGCTACCAAGATTTATTTCGAAAATTCGATTTAATTTACGAAACTAATAGATAGTAGCAAGAAGTAAATTCCAAATAGTAACTTTAATAGACAAAACATTAAAACCCTTCAAAATATGTCATGCATTGCAGTGTTAAATAAATTACCGAATTTAATATTGAAAATGAGTAATAGATTTCATTCTTACTTCAAGCACTCATCATCGTCATTCACATTTTCCAATCATAACCAGCGCTACGTACATCTCATTTACGTTAAATAATCGTACTTTCGATTCTCGAGTTAAACCATAATGTTCCTTTTTAGATTAAATGAACTTGATTGTATTGTAACTTTAATTGGAATAAAATCGAAATTTAATATTGTACTTAGCGATAATCAAATGAAACTTTAATGTATACTGCATCTATATTAATTTCATTTAATATTACGACTGAAAAGGTGAACCTCAACGTACAATGTAAACAATGATGAAAAATGACGTGTCGAAGATGGTCCGTGTCGAAACGGAGACGTTACTAATAGTGTGAATCGGCCTTTAGTGATTCGAATTGTTGCCCGTCTCGTGTTATTGGGTACCACTGACTTGGATAATAGCTTCGCGTCGCATCTATTCACGAAATATCATAAAAAATACTTTCCCGTTGAATTTCAACGGGCATCTCCCTAGTATGCGTAGGGAAAGTGTACTTTAATACGAGAGATATGTTCTTCTTTAGGGCGAGATCGAGACTAGGAAGTCTATTTTTCCGGAAAAGGAGAGGGAGAGATAGTGAGGGAGAGCGGGAGGGAGAAAGAGGAGGGAGAGGGAGAGATTGCGAGGAAGAGAGAGATAAAGGAAGAGAGAGAGAGAGGGAGAGAGAAAGAGAAGGAGGGAGAGTTGAAGGAAAGAAGTTATATAATGCTATATTAGGGCGAGATTAAGACTAGGAAATCTATTTTTCCAGAGAAGGAGAGAGGGGGAGAGGAAAGGACAGTGGGAGGGAGAGGGATAGATAGATAGATAAATGTCTTTATTTGGGCGAAATTTAGACCATAAGGTCCACTCTTCATCGTCTATGTTAAATTATATTATAAAAAAGTAATAATAACATCAAAACTATTTAGATAATAACATGCTAAATACAGAAAGTGCGAAATAGGTAGGTACATATTCAGGATAACTTCTAAGAAAGACATGGTGTTTGTGGGAAAAACCTAGGAAGGATCTGCCTTGACCAACCTAGTAAAAACCCACGCAGGAAAACACCCACGAAGTGAAGGGGGTGGAAAAAACCTGCGAAAGCCCTAGATACTTGAAAGAACAATGTGAAACGATACATTATCACAATGAAGTGAAAAGTTAAAAATTAATGTTTACATAGCGGCTTAAAAATATAATAATACAAAAATAAACAAGAAATAAACTGATGTGGGCAACACATGACTTTCTATATATTCTCCAAGTTTGAGCCACGAAAGTTTATTGTAATGTTCGCTGATGTGGTCACTCTTTTTAAGATCACAGATGAATCTAATGCAAGAGTTTTGCGTACGTTGTAGCTTTAATGCAAGTTCGCAGGATAGATCGTTATAAACAACATCACCGTAGTCCAAGTCAGGAAATAGGAGTGTAGTCACTAAGAGTTTACGCAAGGAATTAGGTAAAATATTTTTAAGTCTTTTGAGTGAATGCAAAGAGGACTTTACGGTACTACAGATTTTGTTGGTATTAGGAGCCCAGGAGAGAGTTTCAACTACTATGATACGGAGGTTGACTCCTGATTTTTGAAAATGCAATGTGGACCCCTCTAATGACAGAAGTAGAGATTTCTATGCAAGTCAACAATTTGGGGTAACCGATAATAATAGACTGACTTTTTGCGGGGTTGATCTTCAGAAAGTTCAGATTTAGGAATTAGGTAAAATATTTTTGAGTGAATGCAAAGAGGAATTTACGGTACTACAGATTTTGTTGGTATTAGGAGCCCAGGAGGGAGTTTCATCTACTATGATACGGAAGTTGACTACTGATTTGTGAAAATACAATGTGGAGATTTCTATGGAAGTCAACAATTTAGGGTAACCGATAATAATAGACTGACTTTTTGCGAGGTTGATCTTCAGAAAGTTGTTAGCACTCCAAAGAGAGAGTAAGGCTAGGTCAGAATTAATTTTTGTGATAGCATTAGGGAAGTCAGATACACGCGAATGATAGTAGATTTGGAGATCGATAATTACAGTGAGATATCATTAATGTACAAAGAGAAAATCAGAGGGCAAAGAACGCCTCGATTTGCATTTGTGGGACGAGATGATAAATCATGAGTAATAACCTTTTGAGAGCGGCCATTTAGATACGAGCGAAACCAGTTTCGAGAAGCGAGTGAAAAGTGCAAAAGTTCGAGTTTGCAAAGTAGGATGTCTTTGTCAATGGTGACGGAGGCTTTACTGAAATCCAATAGCGTTAGAATGGTGATTTTTCTCTGGTCCATTGCTTTGCGGGCATCGTCCGTTATTTTCAATAGAGCGGTAGCTGTGCTATGCGATTTACGAAAACCAGGTTGAAACGGGTCGATAAGATTATTTGTTGAAAGGAAGTGAGTTATTTGCTCGTGTGCTAGTCTTTCAAATGCCTTGGAGAGAACAGGTAGGAGACTAATTGGTCTGAAATCGGCGTTTTCGTGGGAATTGTTTTTCTTGGGAATGGGACGGACAAGAGATGATTTCCATGAGGTCGGGTATTTAGATTGAAGAAGAGACCAGTTAAAGATACGAGTGATAGTGGGAAGGATGATAGGAATTAATTTATTTATCAGTATTATGGACACACCGTCATCTCCTATTGCAGTTGAATTAATTTCACGTAATGAATTAGCTACCTGTGGTTGTGTGACTGGTGAAAATTCAAAGATATTATTAGCGGTGTGAATAAGTTTGAGACTACAAATATGTTCAATAGTTTTAGATTTTCTTCCTACATCTATGGTTGTAGGAGGTTTAATGACGTGATCGTTGAGCTCGTCAAGGAACAAGTTTGGTGGTAGTTGCGTATCTTTCTTTTTACCAATGCCTAAGTTACGTAATTTTTTCCATATCTAGGACTTATTGCGTGCAGAATTGGTTGAGTCGTGAACAAATTTAATTTTAGCGTTACGTATTAGTTGTTTTGTTTTATTTCGCAATGCTTTATACCGCATTAGTACACTGGGATCCTTTGATTTCTTAAAATCACGATAAATGCTATTACGACGAGACATAATCGATTTTATTTTTGGAGTTAGCCACGCAGCATGTGGCTTTGAGACTCGTATGATTCTGCGAGGGGCAAAATTTTCAAGAAGCTGAGACATATATGAATTAAAAATCTGAACGTGATCGTCTATATCTTCTAGTTGCTCGATTAAGTGCCAGGGTAGGAGTGTGATTCATTATTAGATTTATAGTCGCGGGCAGTTAAGAATTTCTGCTTAAGTTTTTGGCAACGTAGGGAGTAAGCAATGTAAATAATATCGTGCAAAGAAATACCGGGAGCTGCTAATTGTCCATATTTTATTATTTTCTCGGGATTTGCCGTGATAGCAAGTTCTATCCATGTATCGGAGGTTGCCGTGTGATTAGTTGGATGAAGTGGCAAGACGTTTATCCCAAGGGACTCTAAAGACTGTAGCAGAAAGTTACTATCATGGTTGGGTACGAGTAAATTAGCATTCAAGTCACCAGTGATTATTAAGTGTTGAAAGTCTTGAATGTGCTTGGATAAAGTTTCTCCGATATCGGAGAGGTATCCTACTTTAGGCGGCCGATAGACAATTCCAATGAGGATTTTTACAGAGTTAACTCGCGCGTCAAGTATAAGAAATTCGGGTCGTTTAGAGTACTTTGGTTCACTATGGGCAAGGATATTATATTGAATGTCATTTCTGACATAAATTCCTACACCGCCGCCCCCTTTGCCTATACGGTCATTTCAAAAAAGCTTGAAGCCCTGAATATCTACGTGAGAGGAGTCAGTCTCAGATTTAAGCCAAGTCTCAGCAACTGCAATGATATGAATATTTGTCTTGGATAATATTATACGAAGTTCGTCCAAGTGAGCCTGAATGCTTTGGGCGTTGATATAGATAACTTTGAGTGAGCGAGGGTATGGGAGAGAGGAAGAGAGAAAAGGGGGAAGAATGCCTGATCTATACTATATTGCTGCTTCTTACTTATGATATATTAGTTGTCCGTGCTTGCATACTGCAAGCGCTAAATAAATTACCAAATAACAAGATCTAAACTCGTAAATGAATCAACGCGATCTCCAGGGCAACAGCACTCCAGCCACGTGGATTAGATAATAAAATCCATGAGTCACAGCAGTATATTTATAATTTTTTGTGAAATTAAGGCAACTATCCGTAATTTCCAAATTCTCGGGCAACTCGTGTCCAAGTTTTCGTATTTCAAGTTTCGTGACTCAGATCACCCTGCATGAGCAATACGAATAATTATCATTAAGACAGTACCTTATACATTAAACTTATGGATTATTTAGGATATTTTCTGTTAAGATTATGGCATCATCATCCATACCTTTAGCACGTATTTGGAAAAAAATATCGAGAAACAGGTATGACGCCATTAAGTCTAATACAAAAATTTAAAAATGTATTTTATAACGTTTTTGGTAAACACGATTTGTGAAAGTAAATAAGGATGATCTAAAATATAAATAATTCTTTCGTGTCTTGTACAGCTAAATGGGCACTACGTGAACTCGGCAGTCGTATTAATTAAAGTTGTCGGAGTGCGTCGCACACTTCGCACGTATAGATACCCTGTACCGATAGTACTTACTTAAACTTAAGTGCAAGATTTTAATATAATGAGATAAATAATAAATGGAATGCATATACGAGGTGAATCAAAACGTTCCCGGAATTATCATATAAAAACAAAAGAAACTCAAAAAGAACCATTTATTTTGGAGTTATTTTTCAACATATTCACCATTTAACTCTAAACACTTTTCCATTCCATGTCGCCATCGTTCTAACCCATTTTGTATAAATTTTGATCGTTTGAATGGAACCAAAACTGCTTGTTTGGCCTCACATATCAATTCCCAGCGAACTCCCTTGATGTGCTCCTTTAATTTGGGAAACAGAAAAAAGTCCGATGGAGCCATGTCTGGACTGTAGGGTGGGTGAGACGTCTCCCACCTCAATTCTCGAAGCACAGCTCTTGATACCGTAGATGAATGTGCTAGAGCATTGTCATGGTGAAGCAGAATTCGCCAATGCAGTTTCCCAGGTCTTTTTCTTATGAGCGCAGCGTTCAGTTTTTTTGAAACTTGTTCGTAATAACCTCCTGTTACTGTAAATTACCTCTCAAGAAAATCGACCATGATTACGCCTTCACTATTTCAGAAAACAATGGCCATAATCTTCTTGATTGATTGTTCAGCTTTGAACTTTATTGGTCTACTTGACCCCCTTGGTAACCATTGTTTAGATTGAAATTTGCTTTACGGATCGTACTGGTAGATCCATGTTTCATCACCAGCCATTATTCGGCGAAAGAAATCTTCTGGGTCTGCATCAAATCGGTTGAGGAACTCAACTGCATGGTCAGCTCTCTGAGTCTTGTGTTCAGGGCGCAACGCTTTCGGTACCCACCTAGCAGAAAGCTTGCTAAATCCTAAACTATCTTTGAGGATTGATTGAGCTGAGCCATATGAGATGTCCAAACGTTTGGCTATCATTTGGACTGAAACTCGTCTATCTTCTTCCACAATTGATTGGACGGCGACCACGGTTTCTTCGTTGATCGACGTTGATGGTCTTCCACTTCGATAGTCATCTTTAATGTCTTCTCGTCCAAGCTTAAACCGTTTAATCCATTCATAAACTGCAGTTTTCTGAGATGCATCATCCCGTAAACTTTTTGCAAAGCCTGAATAATGGCATTCGATTTCCATCCAAGTTTTGTCAAAAACATTACGTTTACTCGAATCTCAAACTTTAAGTTATCCACACTCATGAATTAATGGGTTAGAAAACTGCTTTTATATTATAACAAATGAATGAATTGTTACGAAATATTGAATTGTTATGGCTAAGATATTGCTAGTTTTAGGCAACAATGCTTTGTTATTATTTGGAATGCAGAAACATTGTTACTGAAACTTTCCGGGAACTTTTTGATTCACCTCGTATATGTAATAACGATGTGTACGCTCATCTAGTCCTTTTTCTTCTGCAACTCTTTTTGTCTTGTATATAACGATTTTCAGCGATACAGCCATACCTAAATTCCTCTGTTCTGCTGTCCATCATTTCCTTCTCTAGTTGTGGCCACTTACGATCAAGCTAACGAAGACTTTCTCTTTTCCCGTCGGCTTCAGTTTTTCCTCGTTGTCTCCATTCACGGATTATTACTTTCTCCATATAGGGGAAAGTATTGTTTTCATGAAAATAATTGACTTCGAGAGTTCAACGGAAATTCAAGTTTTGAGGTCCCCTGAACACGTTTTGACCATTTTCTCGATCATATCTCTGTGCGTGTATGTGATAGCTTTTGTGGGTTCTCTAACGCAAAACCTATTAATCAGGTCATCGCGAAATTTTATATTTAACATTTCTATGAAAGTCACATTTTGAGATATTTGCTTTAATATTTGATTAATGTAAAACAATATTGGAATAAAAGTTGTAGGAAATTTAATTTTCTACAACCTTTGTTTGAAACATTTTTGCATATAATGCATTGTTGAAGAGATATCTTAAAAACTAAATATTTAAACTGCCACCTACCGACGTCTTTTGTTAATAATTGACGCTTAGTTACATCTTAGTAACGCTCCTTTATTGTTTCTTAATTGTTGGAGCTTTGTGGCTATATCCACTATCAGATATCTGTGATTTGAGTATAATTCTGTTCTTTGTCAATTCTAAAATTGTCTCGTAGATTCTTAAAATATTTATTATTATGTAACCTATTTGGAATTTTTAGATATATTACAGATATGGAGAAAGTCATGTGGTGGCCACATCAGATTTTTATGTTTGTTAGGAGTTTTCTCCATTTTACATTCTCATATACGTAGTATAATGAGAAAGTATTGTAATCGTGAAAAAATTCGACTTGGAGATTTGGATGGGCATACACGTTATAGGTGTCCCTTAGTCCATAAAAGTGGTTTTCGCCATGCCGTCTGTCTCTGTCCGTATGTTGGTCTGTTCGCGGTTCTAAGGCCCAAACTCGTGCATAAAATAGAAAATGAAATCTCGTATTTATGCAATATATCACCTTTTGATCAAAATGATATTGCACAAAAATAAAGTGTAGTATATTCTTGGCGATTTGTAGAAAGATTTGATTTACTCAAAAATGACCATAAGGAATTTGATTAAAATAAATCCAATTGTAGTGCCTGGTGTCACAAATAATACTGCATATGCCATATGTCTCAAAACATAACTATATGGCGTCCAGTGACATTACAATGCATGCTAAGCTACCTTACCTCAGTCCTATGACGCCACGCCTCAGCGATCCACTCAAAACCATATTACAGCCTATACGGTTAAACGAAATCGAATCATATCTCATATTTATGGGTAATATCATTCATAATAGACACTCTGAAGAGATGAACGATATTGCACAAAAATTAAGGGTACTTTATTCTTGGATATCTTGAAACAAAATTTGATTTACTCAGAAGTGGCTGTTAGGATTTGGATTAAAATCCATCCAATCGTACAGCCTGATGTCACAAATAATATTAACTAGGCCGTATGTCCCAAAAAATAATAATAATAATCCAGTGGCATTAAAATATACGCAATACTACGTCAGTAGAGAAAATTGCTAGAAAAGTGTTTAAGACAAATCCTGATCAAAAAGTGATGAAGCCATGGCAGTGAATTGCCAAGCACACAGAGTTAATTTCGGGGCAAAGAGTGTACTGAGACCAAACGTTTGTACGAATATGAGAAAGTTTGTGCAATGTACATATATTGCGCCGTTTATTTCGCATAGCATTGCATAAATATCGTTTTGATTAATAATTTGTAAATAAATAATCAATTAGTACCAAAAGGGTATTTTATTATACGGAGTAGTTATCGCATATTTCAATCTTCCTAGTAATATCAAGGCATTGAGGAAAATTTCTTGCATATTTTTGCGCCTCAGCTTTAAAGAAGTACAGAAATTGTCGGACTTGGACTAAAAGGATTATGCGCAAGGCATTAATGAACTTTAAGAAAAAGATTCTCTGTGAACATCTAAACGAAAATCCCAAAATCTTTTGGTCTTATGTTAGAGAAGTTCAAGATCGACGCCCAACCGTAGCACCATTAAGAAACGACAAAGGAGGGGTAGTTTACGATAGCATTGATAAAGGAAACTTGTTAAACTCATTTTTTCAAAGCGTATTTACGACCGAAGTGGAGAAAAGGAAGGTCGATCCACCCGAAACAAGCGAAGAGAAGATGAACGATATACTTATATCAGCGAAAGGTATAGCAGAACAGCTCAAAATCATCAATGCAAATAAATCCCCAGGACCGGAAGAGATACCAGCTAGAGTATTAAAGGAATTAGCGTTAGAAATAGCACCTTATCTCGAAACAGTTTTCAGTAAGTCACTTAGTCATGGCGTTATACCTAAGGAATGGAAATTAGCGTTTATAACTCCGCTACATAAAGGCGGGAAAAAAGACGACCGAGAAAACTACAGGCCGATTTCGCTAACCTCAATATCTCGCAAGATTCTAGAGCACATCATCGTTAGTTCTGTGATGGACTTCTTAGATAGCCAGGACTTGCTCAGTAAATATCAGCACGGTTTTAGGAAGGCAAGATCTTGTGAAACTCAGCTCGCTCTGTTTGCACATGATATACTACGATCCAGTGATCGAAAGACCCAGCTAGACGCGGTTTTTCTTGGCTTCAAGAAGGCATTCGATAAAGTCCCTCATATTAAGTTATTGAAAAAATTACAAGCCTGTGGAATAAATCGAAAGATAATCGAGTGGATCAGGGACTTTCTCAATGATCGGGAACAAATGGTAGTCATTGATGGATTTAAATCAGATTCGGTCAGCGTGTCCTCCGGCGTTCCACAGGGAAGTGTCATCAGTCCCCTATTATTCCTTATATACATAAATGACTTAGATAATGTTATTACAAGTAAAATCAAGTTATTCGCGGATGATACGGTAGTTTACAGAGAGATTAACAGTCCTGCTGATCAAGCATTACTTTCTAACGACCTACACGCAATTCTCGAGTGGTGTAAAGAGTGGCAATTAGAGCTGAACTTAGGTAAGTGTTCCGTCATGAGATTCTGGAGAAACAAAGAAATTGAGGCGATGAATTACAGTATAGAAGGCGTACATCTAAAATTAGCCGAATCCGTGAAATACTTAGGTGTCATTTTAACAAGTAACCTCTCGTGGGACACACACATACGAAATATATCCGGGAAAGCTAAGCAGAAACTAGGATTCATCAAACGGATAGTAGGTAAAAGCGAGGAAAAAGTCAAAGAGATACGTTACTTTTCTTTAGTTAGACCGCTGCTAGAGTATGCGTCGAGCATATGGGATCCGTACGAGAAAGGATTAATCGCCGAGTTAGAGAAAGTGCAGCGAAAAGCTGCTAGATTCGTCAAAAATTGTTATGATAGAAATAAAAGCGTTACAGGCTTGATACAGGACTTAGGATGGAAATCACTAGCTGAGCGCCGATCACGTGCTAGGTTAAAACTTCTTGAAAGATTTAGAACGAGTACTTTCTCCAGCGACGTCAAAGAAATAATAAGAACTCCCACCTATATCGGTAGAATGGACCATCCTCGTAAAATAAGAGAGATAGCCTGTAGGACGGAGAGATACAAAGGCTCATTTTTCCCTAGAACTATAGCTGAGCAGAATAAAACTTGCGATCAAAAGTAACATCGCGTAGGGGCGTAAACCAAGGCCTAATTTTGGAGTTTTCCCCTTGGTGTTAATACACCCCCTGCCACACACCCTTGCGGTGGCTTGCAGGGTAAAATGTAGATGTAGATGTAGAAAGATAATTTATTGGCATAATTAGTGCGGTAATTAGTCAACAAAAGACTGTATTTTTTATTGATATCTAATGAGTTCTAAATAAAATCAATGCCAATAGTCATTGGAGAAGGACCTATTATTTCATTGTCTGGTATTAAATTAAATTATTCCATTTCCCGGTTTAAATATACTGTATTTAATGGCACGCAGATGTATTTTTAAGATGTGAATTTAGTTATGCATTACTGGTTTACTAGTAGCGCACATATATTCTTTGTATGAGATATAACTTATTGATAACTATGTACGAAATATTTCATTAATTTACACTATTTCAGGCCAAAGATTCAGAAATTATATATTTATTTGTAGTAATTTATGACTAAACATTTTTGGGGGCCGTACTATACATGTTTTCATTTAACTGGGCCGCAGAAAAATAAGTTTGAAACCTCCTGGTATGTAGTATAGAACTAGTCAAATAGCATATGTTTTGCTCGGTACATTTTTATCGAAAGAGTAGCCGATTTCAAGAAAATCAAACGAGAAAGTCGTAATTAACTTTCAAACAAAATTTTTCCCGTTTTTTATTTGTTGCCAAAGAAAACACTTCGTGGCAATTGAAGTAAAAGTGCGATAACTACGTAATTATGTATAATTGTGTTTCGCTTGCACGCAACGTTTGGTAAAGGAGGGAAAAGGATTATCTACGACGTCTAAATTTATCGAAAATAAGCAGATAAGTGTTCCGGATGTTTGTCCCATGCTGCCTCGATTTCGAGAAATTAATATTTTTAAAACGTTATTTTACGCCGATTTCGATATTCAGAACACATAAGCTTAACGTATGAAAGTAATCCGTCGCGCTTTTATTTCTTCATAACTTTTAAGCCATACGAGATAACACAATGAAAATTGGTACGTAGCAAGCCGTAAGATTTTGGTGCTTTTAAAATTTATTGTCAAAGCCATCTAGCGTTTAAAACCGAAAAAAAATCCATTAAAAAATACATAAAAGATTGAGTTTTCATAGTGCAGGCTATCGTTCATTTGCTTATATAAATTTGACAAATCAACATAAAAACCTCGGACCTGCATAGTTTTAAAGAAGAATGATTGAGGTTTCTTATTTTTTATTCTTATTCATACGAGATAACACAATGAAAATTGGTACTCAATAGAGTCAAAAATAATATCAGATTCAGATCCAGGAAATCACAGTAAATGCTGTTTCACAAAAGAGTATCAAACTGCCAAATTTGTAAAAATGTAAACTTTTTGTCTTAAATTAGTTTTATAACACTTTCTGTCATGATTATATTGATTTATTTTTATTTTGAAGTTATGGACACAATTTAATTTTGTTTTGAAATTTGGTTTTCTATTTGGCGCGATGGTCATCAGTCGCTAAAAATATTGCATCAATTTCACCGTATATTTCTGTAATAAATTGTAAAATTAAGCACCCCATAAGGCATATGGTTGGATAATATGAGTTCTCTCTAGGTAAAACAATCCGGAGGTAAAATAGTCCCCCAATCGAATCTCCGGGCGGGGACTGCATTGAGGAAAACATTTGTCGAAAGTAATTTACGAATAGGGACTTGGAACCTAAGAACTATGAGAAAGGCAGGAAAGCTAGAGAACTTGAAAGAAGAAATGAGAAGAAATAGAGTTGACATTATAGGGCTAAGCGAAACTAGATGGGAGGGAGAAGGACAGTTCGACTCAGAAGAATTCACGGTAGGTTATTCTGGAGGAAATAGTGGGGAAAGGGGAGTAGCTCTGGTACTTAGGAAAGATATGATGAAAAGTGTGACAAAGATAATAGCAACGAAAGATAGACTGATGGCAATAAATCTTAAAGCAGTCCCAGTGGACATGCTGATAATCCAGGTATATATGCCAACGTCAGCTCATGAAGATGAAAAAATCGATGAGATTTATCAGTAAATTAATGAAATTTACGAAGAAGACGGAAGAGGAAAGGTAAACTGCATAATAATGGGAGATTGAAACAGCATAGTCGGAGAAGGACAGGAAGAAAATGTTGTCGGGCAATACGGACTTGGGAAGAGAAATCGAGGAGGGGAGAAACTCGTAGGATTCTGCATCAATAATGACCTTGTAGTGACTAATACATGGTTCAAAAACCATAAACGAAGGTTATACACATGGAAAAGCCCAGGAGATAGAATGATATGCCTAATAGATTACATCCTTGTAAAACAAAGATTCAGGAACAGCATAAAGAACGCCAAGGCATTGCAAGGAGCGGACATTGATTCAGATCACAGCCTTCTAATACTTGAAGTGAGTACAAAGCTCAAACAAATAAGAAAAACGAGAAGAGAAAGACAGGCATGGGACCTAGAAAAACTGAAAGAAAGGCAGAATGTAGTCAGCATGAAGCTGGAAGATAACTTAAGAAAGTTGGAAAACAAACCGATGACCGTTGATATAGAATGGAATGAAATTAAAACCAGTATCAAGGATACCTTGGATAAAGAGATTGGAAAACAAGAGAAGAAAATAAGAAAACCATGGATCACGAAGGAAATGCTGGAGAAAATGGATGAGAGACGAAAATGGAAAAACGTTAACAGTGAAGAAGGTAGAGCCAACTACAGGCGTATAAACAATGAGTTGAGAAGGGTAACAGATACAGCTAGAGAAAATTGGATAAAAGGAATATGTGATGAAATAGAACAAATGGAGAAGTTAGGACGGTACGAAATGATGTACGTTTGGGCGCTCGAGTTAGAAGATAAGAAATCTAATGGAAAGTCATGGGATCAGAAGGACTAAAAGCGATCACGAAATTAATAAATAAGATTTACGACACGGGAGAGTGGCCTCGGGATATCCTAGAAGTAACAATGATCCCTCTAAAGAAGAAGCCAAAGGCAATGCAGTGTAAAGATTACAGAACTATAAGCCTTCTGTCACACACATCGAAGATCATCACGAGGATTCTTAATAAAAGGCTGGAGAAAAAGGCAGAAGAAATACTATGGGAAGATCAATTCGGTTTCAGAAAAGGACGAGAAACTAGAGATGCTATAGGAGTAGTTAGAATCATATCAGAAAGGGCAATAGAGTACAGTCAAGATATTTGAGCATGTTTCGTAGACTGGCAGAAGGCCTTTGATAGAGTAAATTGGGTAAAGTTGATGAAGATATTAAAGGATATAGGTAGGTGTAGACTGGAGAGACAGGAGACTGATTAGGAATCTATATGTGAATCAAGTTGTAAAGGTCAGGTTTGAGAATGTGGACACCTGCGGAATAAATATCGGAAGAAAAGAAAGACAAGGCTGCTGCCTATCGCCAACCCTATTCAATATATATGGAGAAAGTCTAATGCAAGAAGCTTTAGAAGGCACAGGGGATTTCAAAATTGGATGAAGGATTATAAGAACTGTGAAATACGCAGATGATCAAGTACTTCTAGCAAGAAAGGAAGAGGAGCTACAAACAATGATTAAATAGACTAGTGATAACAGGAAGAAAATACGGTATGGAAATAAATACAGAAAAATCAAAGGTCATTCGAATATCAGGTAAAGAAGAGAATCTGAACATAAGTATTGGGGGAAAGTCTTTAGAACAAGTTTCAGAATATAAATACCTTGGAAGCATCATAAATCGAGAAGCAAAATGTACGGATGAGATCAAAACTAGAATAGGAAAAGCAAAAGCGGCTTTTAGGAGAAAGAAACAACTACTTACAGGGAATATAAGGGAAGATATCCGCAAGAAGTTGATAAAATGCTACGTATGGAGTATAGCATTGTATGGGGCAGAAACATGGACGCTAAGGAAAAATGACATCAAATACTTGGAAAGCTTTGAAATGTGGACTTGGAGGAGAATGCTGAAGATAAAATGGACAGATAGGATGAAAAACGATGAAGTGCTACGAAGAATAGGAGAGAAGCGAATGATTATACAGACTATCAGAAAGAGGAAGGCTAACTGGGTTGGACATTACCTGAGGAGAGAGAGTATGATTAAAGACGTGTTAGAAGGAAAACTAGATGGGAAAAGGGATAGCGGTAGTAAGAGGTTTCAGCTGATAGACGATTTGAAAGGGAAAGAGAGTTATCAAGATATGAAGAGGACAGCGGAAAATAGGAGTATATGGAGGACCAGGTTTAATCAAGAATAATCACGGACCTGTCTACGGACAAACTACCTATGATGATGAAGGCAATGCAATGCGTAACTTCAATGGAATTTTTAAGTTTGGTGAAGATTGGTTCAGTTAATTTTCCATGAAGTAGAATAAATAAAATTATCCAATGTCGAGCCGGTAAGAATTAAACTCCTTGGCCGATAAAGTATCGCCATTCCGTCCATGTCTCTGTCAGTCATACCTCGAAACCTGTTTCCATTTTTCCATAATTAGCTTCTATAAGTTCGATAGAAAGGTTCGAAGGAAGGAATCCGCCGTTCAGAGCGAAATGTATTTTCCCGCGTTGACGTTGTGTCTTCTGGCGTCCGAGGTTCGTGCCCAGTACGACCCGACGTGGGAGAGCATAGATTCGAGGCCGCTGCCTGAATGGTTCGACGATGGAAAGATAGGGATATTCCTGCATTGGGGCGTTTATTCGGTTCCCGGAATGGGCGAATGGCTCTGGAAACTCTGGGCTGGTGAGTAGTAGGTGCCCTCCCTCCGGTGCACGCCGTCTTCACCCCATTCTACAGGACCATCCAAAAATACGAATTTTAAATTGCTTATATTTTTTATTTACTCATCGTGCAGGAATGATGTTCGTGTTAATTTACACAGTAGACTTGGGAGATTAATGGAAACATTTTCAACATGTGAACCTCCAGCATCCAAGACCATTTGTAATCAACGTTGAAAAGTGGCAAGTACTCTTCTTAGAACGTTTGGAGTGATTGTGCAGATAACAGATGAAATTTCTTCTTTGCGTTCATCAATTGCGTGGGGATTGTTTCTGTACATCAAACGAGAAAGTCGTAATTCACTTTCGAATTAAAATTTTTTACCGTGTTTTTTCTTTCTCCATACGTAGTATAGGGGAAGTAAATGTTTCATGAAATAAAACGATTTCGAGATTTCAACGGAAATTCACGGTTTGAGGTCCCCTGAACACGTTTTGGCCGTTTTCTCGACGTTGTCTGTGTGTGTGCGTGCATGTGAGTTTTTTTGTTGGTGCTCTAACTCAAAAAGTATTAATCAGGTCAACGCGAATTTGTATATTAAACATTTTTATGGCAGCCATAAGAACTGATTAGTTTTTGGTATAGATCGGTCAACCGGAAGTGGGTGTTTATACTTGTTACCACCGTAATTTTCAGATATATGCTTTAATATTTGATTAATGTAAACCAATATTGGAATAAATGTTGTAGGGAATTTAATTTTCTACAACCTTTTTTAAACATTTTCCCATACTCGTATAATTCATTGTTTAAGAGATATTTTTCAAACTAAAATTTTAGCTGCCACCACCTACCGGCGACTATTGTTAACAATTGATGCTTAAATTACGTCTTAGTAAAGTTCCTTTTTATTTTCTTAATTGTTGGAGATTCCTGACTATATCCAATTTCAGAAGGCTACGGTATGAGTCTATTTCTGTTCTTTGTAAAGTCTTTAAATTTTTCTCGCAGTTTCTTAAAATATTCATTATCCTTTAACCTATTTGGAATTTTAGAAATATTACAGGTATGGAGAAAGCCATGTGGTGGCCATATCAGATATTTCAGTTATACTAAGCCGTTGATATTTATTTTTTTACACGATTGTATAAATCGTAAAGAACGCCTCTGCCTCGCATGTATGCACGCATGATGTGTGCATATTTCCTATGTTATTGAAAAAGAAGAACTTTGTACTTCCACAAAATTTTGTTCTTCTTTTTTCGATATGAGTAAATTCCACCGAGTTGAGTCTGACCTCATTAATGGTCTTTCCTATGTTCGTTACGGATTTGAATTTAGTCTACAAAAATAATAAACTTTTTTCTTGCAGCTATAGAACTGTTTTCCTTCCGAGATTCTATCGTAATTTAACACTCAATTAAAAATGCAAATGTATGAAACCCCACACAGATTTCCATACTTTCTTATGGACTGACGAAATGGAGAAATGTGGTCAAAAATAATCCTTGAATAATTATATTTTTTGGAATGGAACGAAATTTCAAAAACGTATCACGATCCTTTAAGTAGCTGTTCGCCTTTTCATAGCGTGACAGAGGGAGCAACAAAGGGGCAGAAGAAGGCTTTGATAGATTTTAGATAGTTTAAATAAATACTAAGGAGTACAACTTTTATATGCACTAAAAAGTATACAATAAAGAGAAAATTAACACGATTGAATGTTCCAGAAATTAAAGAAAATTTTGTACCAATACAATTTGTGTCAAAGAAATAATAAGAAATATGTATTCAATAAACATTACGCTGTGTATTTATTTAGATTTATTTGTTACTGTTTATTGCATACACAATGTGATTTCATTTAAATAAATTTATATAAATTTAAATTTACTCTTTTAGTCAAAGATTAAATACTTAGCTTTCGCATAAAATGTCTTCAAAAGTATCTGCAATTTTAATCTCTATGACTGACTTCATTAACCCAGTATAATTGAATAATTTAACACTTTTTTACTTTAGTTTTTGTCTCATTCTTTATCGTTCCCAAGGTTTAAACTTCTAAAAAGCGTCGAAATTTCTTGAATATGTGGACAGATACGACGCGAATTTATAACCCCAGTCAATCATAAGAAACTAGCCGTCAATGTCGACGGGTAAACAAAAAGAAAATAGGTTTGATCATACGTAGTATAGAGGAAAGTATTGTTTTCATGAAAAATCGATATCGAAATTTTAATGGAAATACACGTTTTGAGGCCCCCTGAACACCTTTTGACCATTTTCTCGATTATGTCTGTGGTAGACATATTGTGGGTGCTGTAACTCAAAACCTATTAATCAGATAAAAGCGAAATTGTGTATTTGATATATTTGTTAAAGTAAAAAGAGTTGATTAGTTTTTCGCAAAAATCGGTCAGTCGGAAATGGGTGTTTACTCTTGTCAGTTTTTTTAAATATTTACTTTAATATTAGATTAATTTAAAAAAGTATCGGAATAAATGTTGTAGGAAATTTAACTTTCTACAACCTATGTTTGAAACATTTTCCCATATCATGCATCGTTTAAGAGATATTTTTAAAATTATATTATTCAGTTGCCACCACCACGCCACCTACCGGCGACTTCACTTGGCGCTTAGTTACCTCTTAATAACGCTTCTTTTTATTTTCTTAATTTTTGGAGCTTCGTGTCTATATCCATTATCAGAAGGCTACGGTTTGATTTTATTTCACTTCTTTGTTAAGTCTTTGAATGTTTCTCGCAGCTCCTTAAAATATGTATTATCATTTAACCTATTTGGAATTTTTAGAAATAATTCAGGTATGATGTAGTAGCCACATTAGATTTTTTTATATTTTCGATTGTGGTCTCTCTTTTCATTCAACTGCTGTTAATATGTTCAGTAGGTGCGATAAAGAAAATAAAACTTATTACTTACAATTAGATCTTGTTTACTTCATTTGTCACGAATATTGTTTTCGTTGGCAACAACAAACAGGAAGGAAAAGGATGCCTCTGCATAACATAATAATAAGACCACCCAATCAGAACTAACGATGCGAGCTTTCCATTTAATCATTTATTTAATACCTACTTATATTGGCTCTAATAGCTTTAAAACCACCGCAGATATGTTGCTCCTTGTGTTCTCAAATTTCATAATTGAGCGTTATAAAATATGACAAATACATTCGAACGGGTTATTAAATTGAGCACGCGTATTTTCGTTCGACAGAAACAATACCTGTATTTATTCGACTATACCGAATCCGAGTCCATCAATAGTTGTTGCTATGGCTACACTCTCGTAATGAGTGATAAAAACAGCAGTATTTACGCGAAATTCGAAGAAATACGATGGATAAGCAGCGTTTTACGATAAAAATTAGAATCTCCATTCCTTCTCTCAGAGAACGGTACAAATCCCGATCCGATATTACAATTCTAAGATATTTCAATGTGCAAGAGAAAACTGCCCTGCTCGGTGGGTTTCAGATTTCCCATGTAAATCAAACTGGGAGGATAGTCCCCGGAATCAAACCCGGGACTTCAATTTTCGCAACGAAAACTATCCTTGGGAGCTCGGCCCAAGTAGAAAAAGGTTTCCACCGAATGTGTGACAGCTTTCCGGTTCCTCTGTATAATTATGCGAATTATGAAGGAAGGAACGGAATTATCTCACAGGACAAGTACCGAAGATTTTTCCAGTGTTTGACACAATGAAACGGTCTCGTATGAGAGTTTAAATCAAGTGACTGTTTGATGTGTTATTGCCTTATTGTTAAACACACTCCACTACGGGAGGAGTTTCCTTAATGAGTGACGTAGTGATTCATAAAGGTAATATTATTCTTTTTAAGTATAAATTACTCCGCCAATTTTTTTACTGTTTTAAAATGTCAATGCTGCTAATGGCTTACAAAAATAATATGCTTAATTTTAATTACCAGATATAATTAAGCGATTATTATTAATCAATTGAAAGTAATTCCCCTGAGTAAATAAATTAACCGTGTACAATTACTTTCTGAAGATTGGGATATAAAAACCTGTAGGAAAAAGGACATTTTGCACGAGAAAAAAATTCGGCAAGCGGGAGTTTCGAATGCCAAAAGCACGGGACGCGAGACTTATGTTAAGCGTCATCTCTAGCATAGAGACTCCAGAGATAGCGAAGTTACAAGCATTTGAGAAAATCGGTCCATTTTTTTGCACTTTTTAATTAATTATTTCTCTTAAACTTAAAGCCATTGGCTCGAAATTCCGAAAAGGTATTCTTATAGATATTGAACAACACTCTCCACTGGTAGATGATGATCCGAATCTGTGAGTTACAGTCCGTAGCGTCTCCTTGTACGATATCTAGAATTTTTTACTCTAGAGTCGTTCTTTAATGTTTATTTTGTTGACATTGTATAAATCAAAATAACTTTAAATTTATTTATAAAATCATAAATTCCTTTTGGTTTCATTTTTAAAGGAACTTTTAGTAAATTTAGAAATTCTCGTTCAAGTTAAAAACTATTTTCATATATACAGTGAAACGATTTTTTAAATTGTTTACATGCTTAAAATATCGGCTGGAATAGATCATGCCTCAAAATTAAATAATTACATCGGCAATCCTACTAAAGTCAATATACTGTTATCATTATAAAAATGTTATGAAGAGCGGAGATTAGTCCTTTGTTCCCTAATTAGTGATAGATAAACATTAAAAAAATTCGTAACTAACATTACCGCATACTACCAAAATGTCCGCGGTTTGCGGACTAAATTAAAGGACATGCGTATTTCAGCGGTGTTTTCCGCAGTGGGAATTTTTTCTGTGTTAAAACATAACTGATACACAGATTTTTATGACCCACAAAACTAGCATTCTTTGGTAATGCTCTGTTATCTACTAACAAATATATTAACTCGTAATTAATATGTATTTTTTTGAAATCTGTATGTAATTAATTTCGCTTATTTTGTAAATATTGTAATTACTTATATGACGAAAGGGTTAAATGTAAGAAGGGACAGCATAGTCTCAATTTCGCCCTATTAAAGTCGTTTGTCTGTCTGTCTCTTAAACTAATTAATGATGTGTTTACATTCCTCCCAAATCTGACCAAAGCATATACCAAAAATATCGTGAAGAATAAAGCTTATGTTTGGCGATTCAATTTGCCAGGTAATAATTGGTCAAAATTCTTTCCTGAAGTTTACCTCACTGCCAATATCTGAATTTTGTACAAAAAACTTACTTACCAAACAATATGGCTAGATTCTGGATTTGTGTTTAACAGATATTACAAAGTGCTCATTGAACAGTGTGTATGATGTTGATGTGACTTTTGCCTTGTAATGCCTATCATCCTCCTCTTATGTGTGAACTTCATGTAGGTGTATCCCCACGTGTAGATATTAATTTTGAAACTTTCAACTTTAGGAAAGGAAACTATTCTGCAATGATAGATTACTTTAGGTTTTTGGATTGGTTTATATTGACTGAATTACAATTAGATGATGCTGTTTGTTATTTTTATGATATTGTAAATAATACCATTAATCTGTATGTTCCTGAAATTTTACACAAGAGTGGATCACCCCACTTACCCAACTGGTTTAGTAAAGAATTAATTTCATTAATATATGATAAGAAAATAGCCCACAAGAAGCTTAAAATAAGTAGATCTGGTGTAGATTACAATTCTTTTGCATCTCTTCATGCTAAATGGAAGTCATTGTCAAAAGTCTGTTACCTCTCTTATATTAGTTTTGTTCAAGATTCCATTCCATCGAATACAAGTAGATTGTGGAATTATGTTCATTTCAGGAATCTGCTAATCTCTTTGCTGAACATCTTTCCAGTGTATATCCTACTCCGAGTAACATAATACCACAATACAAGTATTCTCATACAGTTAATCTACACTCTTGTGGTGTTCTTCAAATAAGTGTTCTTAATGCCTTTAGAATGCTTGATGTAAATACGAGTGCTGGGCCTCCTCTCTTGCTGAAGCACTGCTCTAACTATTTAACTTATACTCTTACTATATTTTTTAATAAGTCACTTAAGAATGGCCATTTTCAGATGTTTGGAAGGATAATTTCATGATTCCTGTCCATGAAGCAGATACTAAATCATTTGTTAAGACCAATAATAGTTAGGGAAAGGCATGGTAAAGTGGCCATGTCGGGCAAAGTGGCTGTGTCATTTTCCATTCTCTGTTTAGTGCTGCACCCATGCAGGAATTATGTAAACTCGGAGGGCAGGGCATTTTCAGTTACCTTGCAAATGTGGAGGAAGGACGCATTTATTTTAACATACATGAAATATATTAAGTCAATACAGATACAAATGTTATGTTATAAGTAAGTCATTTATTTTAAAAATAAAAAAATTTCCAATAGAAAAGTACATATACACAGTCTGTATTTTAAGAAAAATAAAAATTTTCAGTTGTTTAGATGAAGTAACGTGCTGTTTAACTGCATAGTCCCTCCATGTTTTATTGAGCATCACTTTGTTAACAGTTGAATCAGACTCTAGTTCAATGTAATGCAAAACTACATCTAGGGCAACTTTGGCTGCTGCATGAGGTGTTTTTGGATCTGTATTTAATTCTCCTTCCTCTTTAAACTTTGATCCTTCTGTTTCCATAACGGCCTGTATGATTTCTGCATTCTCCAAAATTTCTTTCTCCAACAAACAGTCACCTTGGATCCATTGCTTTATGTCTTTTTGCTGTAAATCTTCAGAAACTTCAATTTGCCTTGCAACACTTAAAAGTCTTAATTCATTTCCTTCTTCCGGTTCAGAATTTTTATCATCGATGTCATCCTCAAGCCAAAGTTTTCTCCAAGATTTAGTAAATGTTGAACTTGGGATTTTGTTCCAAGCCAATGCTAAGTTATACACAACATCTTTGATGCTGATGTCTTTCCATTAGACCTATATTTTTATCTTCTATTTCTTTCAAAACTGAACTCAGAAATTTTCCCCTGTATCTTCTTTTTAAGCTTTCTAAAATCCCTTGATCCATAGGCTGAATTAAGGATGTTACATTCGCTGGTAGAAATATGACCTTTATGTCCCTATCTTTTAGTTCCTTGCAATTGGGATGTGAAGGAGCATTATCCAGAATGACAATGTCCTTTCCAGGTAAGTTCAGTATTTTCAAGTGTTTTCTTACAGAAGATACAAACTCATGAAAAACCATTCTCTGAATAATGCAGAATCCATTCAGGCTGATTTTTGTGGCCGGTAGTAAACTGGTAAAGACAAACGATTTATACTTTTAAAAGCTCTGGGATTTTTTGATTTACCAACAATAAATGCGGCAATTTGTGAGTTCCAGCTGCATTGCTGCAGGCAGCTACATGAGTCTTTCTTTGGATTTTTTGTATCCTGATGCTGCAGGCTAATCCTTTTTTGCCTTTGTTTTTGTTGGTAACATCTTGTAATTTATACTCGTTTCGTCTATATTGTAGAGTTGTCCTCCAACTTATTTATCTCGGTCGATAAGCTCTCTTAAATCCTGCAAAAATTTTTGAGCAGCATGCTGATCAGACGATAACTTCTCTCCAGTGATGATTAATGCATGGATACCATCACGTTTTTCTCCAACGTCCAAGCCATCCATTACTTGCAGTAAATTTCTGTGCACCACCAATTTTTCGATTTAGGGTTAGTTCCTTTTCCTTGGGTATGGGTCCACTGATTGAAATTCCATGGCGTCTTTCTTGCATAAACCAAAGCCATAATGCATCTTCTATAATTTCCAAATTTAGTTTCTTTAATGTTGAATGGGAAGACAGTTGTGATGCAATCTGACTGCAAAATCCTTATAGATTCATGCGATTTTTTCCAGTCTTTTGTAGTTGTCTTTCCAACACCTTATTCCACAGAATGTTGTCTTACTGACTGCACTTATCAATTCTTTCCAGAGCACAAAGCTTAGTTTTCATGGAAAAAACCACTCTCTTTCTTATCTCACCCATGTTCTATAAATAAATATGAATATTATATGTATATATATATACATATACATATACATATACATATATATATATATATATATATATATATATATATATATATATATATATATATATATAGGCGTATAAACAATGAGTTGAGAAGGGTAACAGATAAAGCTAGAGAAAATTGGATAAAAGGAAAATGTGATGAAATAGAACAAATGGAGAAGTTAGGACGGTACGATATGATGTACACTTGAGCACTCGAGTTAGAAGATAAAAAGTCTAATGGAATTCATGGCATGGGAATTATGAATACGGATGGGAAGATAGTCTCAGAAACAAAGGATGTAGCACAGGTATGGGAGGAATACATTAAGGAATTATACAGGAAACAGGCAGGAGCGGCAAAAATAGAACTGGAAAATGAGGAAAACATTGAAGAAGACAACTTAGGACCAAGTATTATGGAGAGCGAAGTAGAAAAGGCGATAGTGGAACTAAAGAAGGGGAAAGCCACGGGCAGCGATGGAATACCGGCTGAGATACTTAAAGTCATAGGATCAGAAGGACTAAAAGCGATCACGAAATTAATTAATAAGATTTACGACACGGGAGAGTGGCCTCAGGATTTCCTAGAAGTAACAATGATCCCTCTAAAGAAGAAGCCAAAGGCAATGCAGTGTAAAGATTACAGAACTATAAGCCTTCTGTCACACACATCGAAGATCATCACGAGGATTCTTAATAAAAGGCTGGAGAAAAAGGCAGAAGAAATAATTGGGGAAGATCAATTCGGTTTCAGAAAAGGACGAGGAACTAGAGATGCTATAGGAGTAGTTAGAATCATATCAGAAAGGGCAATAGAATACAGTCAAGATATCTGCGCATGTTTCGTAGACTGGCAGAAGGCCTTTGATAGAGTAAATTGGGTAAAGTTGATGAAGATATTAAAGGATATAGGTGTAGACTGGAAAGACAGGAGACTGATTAGGAATCTATATGAGAATCAAGTTGTAAAGGTCAGGTTTGAGAATGTGGACACCTGCGTAGTAAATATTGGTAGAGGAGTAAGACAAGGCTGCTGCCTATCGCCAACCCCATTCAATATATATGGAGAAAGTCTAATGCAAGAAGCTTTAGAAGGCACAGGGGATTTCAAAATTGGAGGAAGGATTATAAGAACAGTGAAATACGCAGATGATCAAGTACTTCTAGCAAGAAAGGAAGAGGAGCTACAAAAAATGATAAATAGACTAGTGATAACAGGTAGAAAATACGGTATGGAAATAAATACAGAAAAATCCAAGGTCATTCGAATATCGGGTAAAGAAGAGAATCTGAACATAACTATTGGGGGAAAGCCATTAGAACAAGTTTCAGAATATAAATACCTTGGAAGTATCATAACACGATAGGCAAAATGTACGGATGAGATCAAAACTAGAATAGGAAAAGCAAAAGCGGCTTTCAGGAGAAAGAAACAACTACTTACAGGGAATATAAGGGAAGATATCCGCAAGAAGTTGATAAAATGCTACGTATGGAGTATAGCATTGTATGGGGCAGAAACATGGACGCTAAGAAAAAATTACATCAAATACTTGGAAAGCTTTGAAATGTGGACTTGGAGGAGAATGCTGAAGATAAAATGGACAGATAGGATGAAAAACAATGAAGTGCTACGAAGAATAGGAGAGAAGCGAATGATTATACAGACTATCAGAAAGAGGAAGGCTAACTGGGTTGGACATTACCTGAGGAGAGAGAGACAGCAGATGCATATTAGACTGGTTTGCTATGAATTGAGATACATTTTAGCACAAGGGACAACTCGTGAGATTGATGCGTAGTGAAAGGAATGGTTTAAACTGTTTTTAACTAGTTGTTTTTATGTAAAATGTTGTACTCGACTGTGGATTTCAGTTTTCAGACCTAGGGGCATAAAATGTGTTTATCCGGCGAGTCGGTTAAGCAAGGTCAGTTATGAGGCCTTCTACTGTATTTCAAATGCAGCAATGGAATCTCTTGCATTTATATGCAGGAATACAACTGTTTTTACTAATTTATTTGCTGTCACTGCTGTGTATACTTCTCTTGATCGCAGGCTGCTAGAGTATTGTTCAGTCATTTGGAGCCCATATTATGAAATTGACTCCCACATGGTGGAATTTCACTGGTCAATATTTCCTATAATGATATACTAGCTCATGTCAATTCAACCACACTTTCTAGTAGAAGGTCCCGCACAGACCTAAATTTTTATACAAAATAATTAATATTATGTTTGATTGCCCTAATTTATTGTCGATTATAAATTTAAGAATCCCTGCTCACTCAATAAGCTCTTTTGTTCCATGGCATCTAGGTTATTATAGAATTAATTATACTTTTAAATCACCTATTATAAGTATGGGGAGGCTAGGCTACAATTGATTTGTTGAGATCTCTCCAAGAATATAAAAGGAAAATTAAGGTTTTTATTTGACTTTGAAATATAAGCATGATTAGGTATATTGTAAGCAGGCCCGGACATAGAGACCCAGGGCCCCTAGGCAGTTAACGGAGTCAGGTCACCCTTTTTGGTAATTTAGCAAAAAACAAACTTTACTTCTATTTTTTATTTATATAATGTACTTTGGCTTTAGAAAATATACAAGCAGACTTAGAAATGAAATAGACAAGTACCAACTATACTTTTTTACACATTATAATTTTTACATTTACATATAATTACAAGATTACATTGCCACACGATGAACTTTCTTCTCTGCAAAGGAACGGATGACCTCACTAGAGTCCACAGACTGCGTTATTTCTGACTCTATGTACAGCACAGAGAGTGAATTAAGTCTGTTCTCTTCTGTGGTAGATCTTAAATAATTCTCTACTCTCTTTAGCGCTGAAAACGACTGTTCTGCCGAACAGTTTGACCCTGGTGTACACAACAGCATCTGGAGCGCTATTCCCACGTTAGGATAAATGTCCAAAAAGCCTTTTTCCAGGATGTACTTGTATAGCTCCAGTGACGATAGCCCTTTTCCCGCATACAATATCGAAATATCTAGAACCTTCGAGAATGTTCCTGTACTAACCTTCACTAATCAATTCCGGAATATTCTATCTTACGGGATTATTCTATAAAATCTTAAGACACTATACACTAGAAAATTCTATCACATTCTTTAGCTTCCGTTGCCAACACTACTCGTATCGTAACCTTAACTAACCTCAGCAAATTCGCGTTGAAGATAAAACCTTTGAGCCGCAAAATTGAAATTGATACAACTTTCTAATACACACTTTCAGCGCGAACTGACAAGTAGTGGCAAGTTATAGAATGAAGTCAGGTGCGATGCAAAACAAACAAAGAACACAAACACAGTGTTGCCACTTGACTTGTCAAAAAATTTACTATGGTCAATTATTTTCTATTTCGTTCGGAAAAATTGACATATTATTTTCCCTGTCCTGTGGCCTCAATGTGTACCATTTTAGCCCCTGGTCGGGGCCCCCGCCGATGTTGGGGCTCTAGGCAGGTGCCTAGTTTGCCTAGGCAGAAGTTCGCCACTGATTATAAGTGCTAAAAAACTTATTAATTGATTACTTTCATATTTTAAATGCTATGTGTATGTGAATTCAATATTAAATCCATAGTTGTATTAGGTTTTAGCAAAGTAAAAGCTATGATAAATATAAACTGTCATTTTTTTGTAAATTTTATATCTATGGGTCTAAAAATGTTGCAGGAAATTGAATATTCTACAACATTAGTTCGAATCATTTTTAAAAACCACATTTTTTAGCTGCCACAACCACATCACCTACCGGCGACAATTGTTAACAATTGATGCTAGTTATGTCTTAATAACGCTCCTTTTAATTTTCTTAATTGTTGGAGATTCCTGGCTATATCCAGTATCAGAAGGCTATGGTATCAATCTATTTGTGTTCTTTGTAAAGCCTTTAAAATTTCTTGCAGTTCCTTAAAAAATTCATTATCATCTAACCTGTTTGGAATTTTCAGAAATATTAGTCATGGAGAAATAATTTGGTGGCCACATCAGATTTTTTTTGAAATATTTGTTTGAATATTTGATCAATGTAAAAATGTATTGGAATGAGTGTTGTAGGAAAGTTAATTTTCTATAACATATGTTTGGAACATTTTCCATATAATGTTTTGTTTGAGATATTTAAAAAACTATTTTTTAGTTGCCATCATTAGAACACCTACCTGCGACTATCGTAAACACTTTACTCTTAGTTATGTCTTAGTAATGCTCCTTAATACAGGTTTAATATTAACAAAACAATTCATAAAGAATGCATATCGTTATAATTTTAATGCAAGAAAGTCACTGTTCTCTCCAGCGATCCAGGCAGGAGAGAAATATAATCGTTAAGTTTAGTCCTAAATCACGTTGTAGTAGATTAGAAGAAATTAAATTTTTCATTTACCTTTTTTCATCATATGTATTCATAAAAATATTTTAACGATTTACTAAATATTTTTCATTTAGGGTTGAGCCATTTAGATTTATTGCCATACCTAGTTGTAAAACCGAAAAATAAAAAACCACTGAATGCTAAAAACAATTATATATATTAAAAAGACGAAATGCTCCTGCATAACCAGTTTTTAATTATTTGCGGAATTTCGTAAGACAAATAATGCATTCAAATCGTTGATTATAGTTAAAAGCTACAAAATCCTTAATTCTATTTAAATCTTAGTGTGAAGCAGGTAAAGCAAATATCAGCATTCAAGAAACAGTAAAATTGAATAAAAGACAGGGTATTGGATGTTTTATTTATTTATTTTTTCAGTATGAGGGCATTTCACTGCCTTTCAGTCACATTAAATATAGTCCACCTCTCTGACCAGGTAAGCTTAAGTATGGAGGCATTTCACACTAGATGTTTCTGAACCACAGCTGGCTAGAACTTTGGTAATGACTGCACTGTATGCTACCAAAAACACAATTTTAAGTTTTTAACACAAAGATATAAGTAAATTAAGCGAAACTTGTTCAAGCATCGCAGCAACACTAACACTTGGGCTGCTTGGAGATTCTTTGAAATCATATTTAGAGCAGGTTCTCAAAAGTTGACTTGCAATTGTCCTGGATATCCAGTTGAAAGACAACGTGTTGGCATCTGTGGTCTTAGCATTATTGATTCAGGTATGAGATTGAAATTCCCTGGAGTTCAAGCATCCCTGTACATCCTGAATGTTTAATATTTCAGTCATGGATTACCCCTTTACCCTTCTATTTGAGCAGAATTTATCATAACATCTTAGCTGTTGCTCCTCAACAATGAAATTTTTGTTATAAAATTAATTGAGACCATCTGAACCTGCAATAAAAGATTTATTATTATTTATTAATTCACAGGCAAAAGGCTATTACAAAATAACATAAACTTTTTTAAAAATAGTAGTAAAGTACTTGAAATATGGTTCCCCAAAGAAAACACAGCGGGCCTGAATCCTGCGAAAGTAGAATTTTTTCCAAGGTCATCCGACCTCCAATTTGTGTGGTTTGAGGAGCCCTCACTGGTATTCCCTCCTTCTCTGTGAGTGTGTTCAGTGTGGAAGGAGCTATGGCTATAATAATCCAAGAAGAGGTTGATTAGCCAAAAACACACGCACACATTTCATTCATAATTAGGAAATTTCAGGTCCACTACTTGACTATTTGATAGCATCATTTTTATCAATTTATCACAGATTCAGAACATAAAAATGCTCCAATGCATCAACACTTCCACATTTACAGACCGCTCAGCTGAAGATCTATTTGATAAGGGAATGATGCTTGTATTTTGTAGCACCATCAGAAATACATATACCTTAAATATTTGTTTAGACTTCTATGTAATTTTATAGAAGCTGCATTATTTGACATTTATGAGGTTTTCGATTTATCTAGGCTGTTATGCACAAGGTCCTAAACACATAATAACATCGTGTCTCCAGCTCATCTGAAAGTGCCTAGACATTAGTATCCCCATAATATAGTTTACAGCACGACGAAGGCAGGTGAGTCGACATTACTGCGCAGAGAGAGAGAAATACACGTTGCATTGCTGCCAAACCTGCAGCCTGCATAAGCTTTTGCTCAGAAAGCAATGCATGATATGCCACAAGTGCTCGCTGTTTGCTCTTGACAGCTGGCAACATTGTAACCAGCTGTACGTGTTGAATCATCTGCATGCTCCAACTCGTTTTTGTACTACTGACAGTTTGGCACTCTTGGCAAACAATTTTTTGGCACCCTACTCCAATATAAATGTGACTAAAAATCTAACAGTTGAAAATTACTTTTATTAGTAATTACACAATGATGTCTATAAGCACCAGTATTACTTAAATATAATATTAATTCAAGCTTGTTTTTATTATTAAATATTTTTTCATAATTGCTAAAACAATTTGTTTCCAAATTAAAAAGCTTTATGGTTAGTAACAGTGGTAAAAATGGGCATTAAGATGATAATTTTTCAGCAAGAGATTAAGCGAATCATAACTTTAGGCTCATATGTTAGATGGTACGTCAACATCTTCAGACCTCTAGTTCTTCTTATACTTTTAGGATTGGGGTAGTGCACAGCATTGAAGAGGAATTGAAATCATTTTGAATATAAAGGTTTATACAACACAAATGTGCGTAAAAAATATAATAAAATGAATCAATCAAAGATGATTGATAAGTATACATTACTTAAAGAAAAGAATACAGACACACACATATACAGTGCTGTGAAATCAAATCATTGACTCTTCATGCTGCCTCTCAATCTTTGGCACCCTAGGCAGTTGCCTGTTTTGCAACCTTGTTCCGCTGGTCCTGAGTACCGATATGCTTTATATATGAATTATCTTGCTTGTTTGTGCAAAACTTTGTGTTTACTTCCATCGCTCTCCATTTTAGAACACCACCGTTTAAATCTCAATGGTAAAACAAGTAAATAAACACGAAAATTATGCCGCAAATGTACAAACAGCACCCCAAAAGCTGCTGTAACAGACTGATGCTGAATGGCCAAGTGAAGGAGTAACGGAAACCAAGTGACATTCCATGCCTTCTGCGCAACCAGTTTCCACCTGCCTTCGTTCATGCTACCAACTTGAGTGTCCTGCTATATGATATCTCATAAGTTAGAAGCAGATTTACTATAGGATAGATATGCAGTGCATAACTCTCTGACATACTCATGCATGCATGCAAAAATCATCGCCAGCATGAATAAGAAAAGAACAGTATGAGTTAAAACCATTATGTAGCAATGAAATGAAGTTTCTCAAAAAAAAACAATTAAATGAAACAAAAAGGACTAAACAGCAAACCTATGCATATTATAAAAAAATTATTTTACAGTTCCATTAAATATTAATTTGCTCAAATGCTGATTTACTTAATTTCCTCATTTAGTGTACGTATGAGTCATTGGTGAAATTTGTAAGCAATGAAAAAATAACACCAGACCTACGTAAAAGTTCGGTTATGAATTTAATGAACTATTTGTTAGTGCATTTTAATGTCATTTCAGAATCATTATGTACTTTTTCACCACTTCCCACAATTTTGTCGTAGCAGTGAAGGAATTATAAAATTCCTTCCCAACAGAAAAGCAACCTATTACTTTGTACTACATTTTTGCCCAGGAATTCACAACTAAACTTAATGAATGAGCTGTACTGGGAATAAAAATCCTCTTGGGTTTATTTTTCGTATCCTGATTTACTCGCTAACATGTTTGATTCATTATTATCGTAATGTTGTTCTCTAATATATTTGATAGATAATTTTACCTTATTCAGCTCCTTAAATATAGAATTTGTTCAAAAAGCAGCCCCACTGTCCATCGGAATGAGTAAGCTGCTGGGGGCGGGGAGACACGTGGGCCTTGGTGACCAGCGTTGCCAACTTTCATTCAAGCACTGTCATTGGAGAAAGTAAAAATTATCAACTGGAAAATTTATGCTACATATATTATTCAAAATTGTCAGTATTGCAATTTTAAAATTGTTATGTTAAGTAAAGATTCATTCTAATTTGTCATATGGAATAATCTTTTGGGGTCATGATAAATATACCAATAAAGTCTTCTTCCTGAAAAAAGCCGGCCATTAAAGCTCTCCTGGTAAACCATTGTATATTACTTTATTCATAATCACAATACCCCATACATACACACACACATACATACATATCTATATATATATATATATATATATATATATATATATATATATATATATATATATATATATATGTATGATTTTATGTATTTATTAAATTGTTCTATCTTTGTAAAAAAAACTCTGCACTGTTCCAATTTAATCAGAAGATTTACAATTATAATACACGACGCAAAGATGATGTTCATATCAAGGATTATAGGCAATCAACAATGCCACCTCAGTGGCTTATAACAAGTTACCTTGTAATGTTAAATGTTCTTCAAGTATTCCTATCATTAGAAAAGATTCAAATGTTTATTGTTAAATAATAATTTTTATAGTGTTCAAGAATTTCTAAGTTCATGAACTGTTTTTATTATGTAGCGATGTACTATGTGTGTTACGTACCTGCTCCATGCCTATTTGAAACCTACTGAGTTAGTAAAATTATTATTATTATTACCTATAATACTAAATGAATATTCTGAAGTCTTTAAAATCTAAAAATATGACATTGTGTCATAATAGTTAATTTAGATTATAAAAATTAATGTCTTATTATCATGACATTATTATAAAAAAAATCTATATCTTCATATACAGGTTGTTCAGGTTCTATGCAGGCCATAAATTGATCTCTGGATCGTTTTACCAAACAAGTCTACGTTTCTGTATGTATTGAGGTTTAGCCATCTATTGATGAATATTAGCGGAGTAATTACACACTGTCATTGTGATACAGCATAATAAAAAAATTACATTACTGATATTTATCTTAAGTATGTATATTCATAAGTAGAATAGAGCTTCACTTAGCTATTTTGCCATGAGTAATGTATGTAATACAAAAATTTCACAAATGATATTATAACAATTTGTTAATTACCTTAATTTGGTATTTATATAGAATGGAATGTTATAAAAAACACCGACGTGATTTAAACTAAATTTCTTATGACCGGCGTTACATAAGCTATATCGGTCGTGGAAGGTTATCTGGTGCAAAATAACTATAGGCAGGCCCTATGAAAAGGCGTGGGGGGGGGGAGGACATTTGGCCTCAAGCCTCAAGCTTAAGGAGGCCTCAAATTTTGGCAGTTGTTCAGAGACGGATTTATACATAGGCACTATCTGGGGGCATTGTCAAAAAGAGAGGCCCTTGTTCTTCTTCCTTTCAGAAAAGATGAAGTGACATCGAACGTAACTTGCAATTTGATTTTTAAGCAATAATTAATAAATTTGCATAAACAAAAGCTAGAAAACCGTTCCATAAATAAAAAATATTTAAATATTATATTAGCTTATAGGTAAATGTATTTATTCCTATTTTTTATCCATCGAAATATCAATAATGAATGTAGAAAAGGACACGCCAAAAACAAATGTACAATACGATTATATTATTTGCAGGACATCCAAGAATTATGTGACACAACTTCCCCAGTTTTGGCTAAACGATATAATCCCTCAATCAGATCCCCCTCTCTCCTCTTACCTAACGCACTAACTTTTAAAAAGAATTTCTCTAGGAAGCCATTTCAATGTGCAATAGAAAATCTATCAAATTTTCATTGATATCGCCAGAAATTCTAATATACCATTAGATGGAATATTCGCTCACCAGATGGTAGGCTCATTCTATCAGATCTACCAGATCAAGTAGATATTCCAATAAGTTGGCAACGCTGGACGCCGGTGCGGGAGGCTGTGAAACCTCCACGCCCTCCCCTTCCCCCGCGTCGCCCTTCGCCCCGGCGCTCGAGTTGGCGGCGTTTATGGCCGCCACCCCCCACTCCTCCTCCGCCCCCTTCCTCCCCCGCATCAGCTTCGCCACCCGCCGGAGAAACGCTCAGGACCTCCACCTGAACAGGAAAGACAGAGAGAGAGAGTAAATAAACGAGTATATCCCTCGATATAAAAGATCGTTAATTAAATTCATTCATCAAAAAAACGCGGCAATATACATTGCACAAACTTTCTCATATACGCATATACGTTTGTCCACTATGTACGCATATAAAAGAAAAACGCTCATAAATCAATGTTAAGCATGGTTTAGCGTATATTTTAATGCCACAGTTCGATATTTAGTATTTTTTGGGATATATGGCTCCGTTAGTATTTATTATTTGTGACACAAGGCTGTACGATTAGGTGGATGTAATCGAAATCCTTGTAGCCATTTTTGAGTAAATCGAATTGTTTGAAAATATCCTACAAAAAAGTACACTTATTTGTTGCGCAATATAGTTCATCTGTTCAGAATGTCTTTAATGAATGATATTATCCACTAATGTCAGATATCATTCGATTTAGTTTAACCGTAATGCTGTAGTAAGATTTTGAGTGGATCTCGGCGAAGGCGTGACGTCATAGGGCTTAGGTAAGGTCGCTTAGCGTAGATTTTAATGTCACTGGAAGCCATATAGTGATTGTAAGAGTCATATGGCTTACGCAGTATTATTTGTGACATCAGGATCTACAATTGGATAGATTTTAATAAAATTCCCTCCAGCCATTTCTGAGTAAATAAAATGTTTCTAAAAATCGTGACGAATAAACTACCCTTTATTTTTGTGCAATGTCTTAAAATGGGATCTGCAAAAGATGATGTATTGCCCAAAGACGAGATATGATTCGATTTTATGAACGCGTTTGGGCTCTAGAACAGCGAACAGACCGACCGACGGACAGACGGAGGGGCAGACGGCATGGCGAAACCACGGCAGTATATTATAGATAATGATTGAATGAAATAGCAGATATAAAAAACCGTATTAGAAGTGCTTTAATCGGATATAATAATGCTGACGGGCAGGGGCGAATATAGGGCCAGGCGATCTAGGCGGGCGCCTAGGACAGACGTCGGCACCCTTTCTCACGAGAAGAGACACTTTTTCAAATAATGAATAACGCGTAACATAAGAAGAGCAGCAGTTATTGGCGGATCCACGGGGGATGACGGGGGCGATCATCCACCCCATCCCCCATTAATCTTGCCGTCGTTTCACGTTTTGCGACTATCACTGTTAAAAAACTGTTCTTCTAATAATAGGCCCATCCTTTTATTTTTCCGCAATTTTTATTAAGATTATTAACGAAGCCAATTTAGTTTGGGGGTGTTTTAGATGTTTAAACCCATATCTGTCCAGAGGCAACATTTGTTACCAAGCAATTTAGAATTATTCTTCTTTACATTAGAGCGACCTGAAAATGTAGTTATATTTTTTATAATCTCAATTTATTCTATAATAAATATATAAAGCCCTCATTATATATGTTTCCATACCCTTTAAACAAAAATTTCAAATGTTTCTTTATGTTCGTCCATTTCTATTGGCCTCTTGTCATCTTTCTACCCTAAGTAGAATATAATTTCTGTAAAAGTTTTATTATAATCTCTCTCCATCTATTTGTAAATTTTACATTATGTACGAGACAACATGAAAAAATAAGGATCTAGAAATATTTTTTTTCACCACCGTAGTTGGACAACAAACTAAGGTGGCAACAAATGTTGCCACTAGGCAGATAAGATGTCCCTTTTAGGTATTATCACATATACTGGATACAATAAAACGCGACGTCAGCGATAAAATAATTACCAAGGGATCAACACGCTTTCGCCATTGTAAACATTGTTCCTAGAGGACAATATTTATTTGTAAAAAGTGCTATGCTCCTCGACACCCTACATCAGTGGTTCCCAAACGTTTTTAAGTTGCGGCATACTTTCGAAGGTCAAGAGGTTTTCGCGTCTCCCCAGCCTTGTAACAAGCTTTTTATATTTTTACATACGGGTGTTACAATCTTTGGACACATCCATTCATTGTTTCTACCACTTAATCAGTGCATTAGAAAAAAATTCAATGCCCAATTACTCACCAACACATGAAAATCCTTGATTTATTTATGCACTAAACAAAGTTTTTTTGCGGCACCCTAAAAATCTACTGCGGCACACAGTTTGGGAACCACTACCCTAAGCTTTTCGTATGTAATAATTACATGTTCTAGAATTAAAGTTGGTTAATTTCCTTTTTTGTAAAATTAAAAGCTATGTAACAGGCATCATAAAATTAGTTAAACTAATGTAAAGTGTATGCGAAGTGGTCTATAATATTAAGTGTTCCGGAATGAAAAATTGTATTTATTGAAATTTTGTTATTTGAAATTAATAGATTTTATGATGCAAATTCTTTTTTGTAAGGTCGCAGTTTTAAAAAATATACGTGTTTGGAGTTGTAACAACGAAAATAATTGAATTAATTTATACATGTAGTACGCTCAGCGGCCCTCCCGAACGGACCCGCCCCACGAAATCTATCCCCCAGGAGTCGCCCCACGAGTTTTCAGAGGCCCAAGAAGCCCCGAAATCCGTCCCCGACCTCCATCCCTTCCCTCCCCCTACGACGACGACCCTACCCGCCCCCGACGGCCCCACTCTCCCCCCGTCCCTGGCGAGTTACAACGTGTATAACTCCACGCACTTGTCGACTTTTCGCTTTCCTCCGGCCCATCCGGCTCCAACGAGAGGTCTTCTTCTTCATCCTTGTCTCTCCTTCCTCGGCCGCCGACGCCGGACAGTCTCTATGAACTTTTGCAGCAATCGACCGCTTTTCATGACACTTTGTGGAAGTCTCCCGCTACTGGAGCCGAGCTCCCGAGGTTAGTTTTTGTTTCGAATATTGAACGTCTCGGGTTCGATTCCAGGAACTATTATCCTTCCCATTTGATTTACATGGGAAATCCGAAAACCGTGGTTCAGGGCAGTTTTCTCTAGCGTATCAAAATATCTTAGAATTGTAATATCGGCACCGGTGCAAATTTTAACACGTTTTTAAGTTTTACTAGTTTCTCCAACCCTGGCGCCGATGGTGCACAAGCCGTTTACATCCGCTCCACGGGCTACACGCGACAACCCCTCCCTCCACTATACTCGTTTTGGCCCACGATCCTCGATAAAGCCGCTGGTTATGAGAAGTATTGCATATTTACCGGCCAACATTTACTAAACCTATTCGCAAATGGTGTTTTATTTTCTAAACGGGCAAAATTTTCCCGTGATGTGCAAAATGTCCGCGCGCGACTCAGGCCACCATCGTAATAAAATAATTAAAAATTAATTTAAAAAGATTTTTTCGCAAAAAGGTTAAGAATGAATTTTGAATTATTGAACTTGATTGAAATTCTTCGCTAATGTTATATCGCTCTGTGAAGCTGCAAGAATGTTAGCAGGCAGAACGTGCACCATACATCATTACGTGATTGATGCGAGTAGCGAGCTGGGGCGGCGCAATGAGATACTTGAATGAATATTTACCAATTCTGAGTGTCCATTGCCATTTGACGCGGTCATCTCGTCGCGAAATCTGACCTGGGGAAAAAATGGTCTACTAAGGAAACTGGTAGAAGCATCTAAGCATTACAAAGAACATAAATGAAATTCAACAGATAATTTTTATTTATATTTTTAATCTTGTGATAGGAGAACTAATGTTTTGTTGTTGACTATATAAATATGTCTTTATTGTTTTATTATTACACAGACATATATAGATTAACCATATAAATAGGGTATTGAAAAGGGACACGACTTTGTAATATAAATATATAATAGTATTAGGTACATGGAAGCAGTGTTTCATAAATAACACTCACGTGTTTTTCCGGCGGTTGACTACCTCTGACGTGAGGAGAGGAGGGGTCATGCGCCTGCTCTTCAGCCTGAAGAGCAAAACATCAGGATGACTTAAAACCAATACGTAGTCATGAAATGAAGTTTATTAAGTTTCTCAGAAAATTTTTCAATTTAATGAAACAAAAAGTAAGAAAGCTTATTCAAATCTCAGAAAAATGAAATTATTTTACAGTTCCATAAAATATTTCTTTTGCCCAAGTGCTGAGTCACATAATTTCCAATATGTAATAATGAAAAAATAACTTTGTAGTTTCCACAAATTTTATTTTAAACACGACCGGTTTCACTACGATCGTAGCATCATCAGGTGATTTGAATTTGAATGCCCAGCTGATTCGCCTCTGTCCTACGCACTGTGGATATCTCAGGGGTAGTATAATGAATAGCCGGGGAAGGGAGGAGGGAAACCCGGTGCCAGCATTTGCCTGCTCTTACGAAGAACACCAGGGGGGCCAACAGCTTAACGTACCTTCCGAAGGACGGAACAGCTGAATTTGCGCGGTCTCCTCAAACCACACAAACAGGGGGCCGGGCGACCGTGGAAAAATCCTACTTGCGCAGGATTCGTACCCGCTACCTTTTCAAGCAGCAGGCGAGTAGCTGCCAGCGGAAATGGGCGGAAATAACTTAGATTTCTTTCTCTTCCAAATTTATATACATGCGCAAAAATTCACATGCAGCTTCCCCTCCATTTTGGAAATGGAACCAACATTGTGTAAGAACTAGAACCAAAGTTCTGACTTAGGATCTTCGGCTAATTTCGGAAGAATAACGGGTGCAATTTCAACTGACAAAAAAAAGCTGTTGAACCATTATTAGTATTTATTCTTTCAATAGTAGGCATCAGTCTCAGAAATCTTGTGCTCGTATGCGGCAACATTTATGGTTAAAATCACACAATGATTTCAGTGCCTCCACTCGTACCCTGTCAATATGAACAAATCAGAATATTTTCACAATACCAACTTCCACATACCGTTTTAATGTAAAATTGTTCCGTCCAACCGATCCCCACAAACGTTCCACTACAGTTGTCCGAAAATTTCCGGAAAAGATTCTTAGAACCTGTACTTTTTGCACCTCCAATGTTTAGGGATTGCAGTCCCGGGATCCTTAAATCCCGAATCCCGTCCAAAATTTCCATCCCGAAATCTCGGGATTATGTAGACGCATATCCCGGGATTTCGGGATAGACATTTTTGCTATTAGGTGGCGCTAACAATTAAATTGTATTTGATGTATAATAAAATATATAAGTCGTTAGAATTCACAGAGTAATACTGCTTTTTATCCGAGTTTATAATATGTCATCATTCTTGGAAAATAAGAACGAAAAAAAATGTAAAATATCCTTTGGAGTGTGGCAAACCTAATGAAGAATGAATATTATCAAGAAGAAATGGAATCCGCGGAATCGGAAGGACATGAATCAAATAATGAATCCTTTTCCTCGAGTGATGAAACAGACGAAGATGATTCGTTTGAAGGCGGAGGTGCGTACAAACTATCAGAAACAAACATTAAGTTATTGATTAAAAAAATAAGGAAAACTGTTTTTCTCTTCAGAAAATCACTCGCAAAAAACGAGAGATTCCTTCAGAAATATTTAATCGAACAATAGGGTGAGGAAAAATCACTTGTTATGGATATAAGAACTCGCTGGAACAGTTTAGTTGAAATGATCGAACGTTTTATATTGCTTAAAACCTGCATTATGAATTGATTTGAATTCCGATATATCATTTAGTGAGAGTGAACATTAACTTGCTTCTTCTATTTTCGCAACACTGCATCCAGTGAAAATTACTATGGAGGCTCTTTGCCGAAGAGATGCAAATCTTTTGACGCGACACAGCGGTGGAATTCATGATGAAGAAACTGAATGATGTGAATACAGAGTTAGGACATATTATGAAAAAAAAATCCCTTGAAAAATCAAATAATGAAGAGACGAACTAAGTTATCAGGGGTATTGTGGTATCTTCAGTACGTGTCACAGGCTCGTGATAATATATTTTCTGTGTTATCACTAGCGAACATAAAAATGTTTGTTACAGAAAATCTGAGTACATGTTATTGTAATATTAGTAAAACATGTGAAGCACTGGACAAGAAAGAAGACCAATTTTCATCAGCATCAAGAAGCCGATCTATAAATGATGACTTACACACTAAGCGAACGGCAGCATCTGAACGTTTTGAGACTGGTGCATCATATTCAGAGAAGTTAAAGAAAGAACTCGATTCGGTCATTGCCCAATTTTTAGTTACTCTCAAGAAATATTCCTCTTGCTGTTATTCAAATGATCTAGCATTATTAATATCACCAGAGCTAAAGGATTTCCGTGAAAGTGGACGTAACTGAGAAAAGCTGCAGTTTCTTTACCAGCAGTTGCTAGCTATTCATCCTACTAGTGTAAAATGAGAAAGGGCTTTTTCATCAGCAGGGATGCTGTGCAATAAATACAGATCAAGAATGAGTGACGCGACATTAGATGCACTTTGTTTTTTAAGGGATTATTTCAGTAATTCAAGAATAGCTTTTAAGTGAGGAGAACCTTAATCTAATAGTAACGTTTATTTTCATAAATGCAACCAATTTAATTTAATTTAAGATACTGCAACAATTGCTACTTTAGTTATTAAAATTTCCTTTACATTTTCTCCAAAAATACGTCTTTGATTTTAGTTTTACCTGCTGATAAAAAGTTATTTTCATTGACGTTACTTAAATTTTGTGTAAACTTGATATTACTTCCATAACTGCATATGATGATTTCATGTCTGTGTATGATACAAAATTATCGTTTAAAAATATTGTATGTTTTTCATTTCCCACCACTTTTCCTCGATCCCGGGATTGAAAAAATCACAATCCCGAAACCCCGGGAATAGAAAATCCCTCCGGGATTGGAATCCCTACCAATGTTAGTACCTATTGATAGTATCAGGTGACATGCTAACAGTCTTATCAATCTTAACAAGTTTTGGGATGTGAGCTATAATTTAATACATTAAAATCTTTGAGAGAAAAAAAGATTTTCATCTATGACTGGCACCATCACCACTCATGCATCAGAGTAAATACGTATATGCAGAAAAATCAGAACATCGTGATTAACACTCACGTGCTGCTGGTCATGAGGTTTTTTGAGTATTCCTCGTGGAGTCTCTTCATTCTGAAAAAGAAAACAACAAGATGAGTTGACGTAATTATGTAGATATGAAGTGAAGTTGACGAAGTTTCTCAATATATATAAATAAATACATAAATGATACTTTGGGATCCGAAGGCGGATCAGAGCAGAAACATTTTTGTTAATAACAGGATAAAATAACCTACTAGAAGGGTTTATAAGATAAGAGAAGAAGAAGAAGAATGTAATCGCAAGTATACGCGTATTATACTTACAGGCAAATTGGCGGTATCATGCACCACGTCGGGCACGCCGTCTTCAACAGACCATCTTCTTCTGCGCCCGACGCAGTACCGCCTAATAAGCTCCCATACCCAGCACGCCAGGAGCAGGCAGGATAAAAAAATTGCCAGCCCTAGGGCAACATTATTCGCTAACTCATCATAAAAATCTGCCGACGCAAATGAGAAAAGAATTTCGGATTTAACGTATGCTGTTTCTTTTACATTTTGAAATATTCAAAGATTGTCAAAAGGAAAAGAATTTCTTAAAACTATAGTTTGTATTAACTCGTAAACCTACTTTGATGGTTTCAAGCTAAGAAAGATGTTGTAGGAGATAGGATTATATAAGTAATTTACTGGTTGTGTATGCATTAATAGTTAGTCTTTGTAGCGAGGACGAATGCTTCGAAAGAAGGACGGACCCAGCTAAGGTTAAATAAACAAAATTATCCTAGGAAACGAATAAGAAAAAATCCAAGTTGATTTGGATATCGAGAAAGGAAAAACTTGAACGTAAGTTGGAAAGCCATCGGAACGAGTTTCAGATCGTAAAGTAAAGCACCTTGCTAGCATGATAACGAGAGGATCAAAATGTATCGATGAAATTAGGGCTAGAATAGCGATCGTTAATTGCAATGAGAAGTAATCATGCATTTAATTAAAATTCCACCAATCAACTGAGCTAGGCTACGTTCCGAGTTCTGAAATACGCCAGATTTTCAATAATATTGATGAAAAACAAGATAATTACCTCTCCCGCTCATCTTTCGCTCCGTCTTCTTTAGTTTTTCAACAAGAATGAACTAGTTCGGAATCGTGTGGTTTCCACGGAAACGGCCAACAGAGACGACACAAGAAATAAGCCTCCATTGTTTGATATAATCAATTTAGAAAACAAGATAAAAATAAATTCTAAGCACTGCTAAGGGACATATCAGAAGCGATGCCAAAAAATACAGAATTTGCGATAGAGCAATCGAAAATTAAATTATTATTTAACTCATACATACCCCACTTGAGATGGAGTACGTTAATCTTTACACTCACGCTCATTCCTTCGTCGTAAATTATTTATGTCTTTTGACTTACAAAAGCTGAGTGTAGGTAAACGTAACGAAACTACACGTATTTTAGTTCACTTCTTCGTCCTGAATAATCCATTTCCTTTCAATTAATATGTTCAGTAGGAGCGATAAAGAAAATAAAACTTATTACTTACAATTAGATCTTGTTTACTTCATTTGTCACGAATATTGTTTTCGTTGGCAACAACAAACAGGAAGGAAAAGGATGCCTCTGCATAACATAATAATAAGACGACCCAAACAGAACTAACGATGCGAGCTTTCCATTTAATCATTTATTTAATACCTACTTATATTGGCTCTAATAGCTTTAAAACCACCGCAGATATGTTGCTCCTTGTGTTCTCAAATTTCATAATTGAGCGTTATAAAATATGACAAATACATTCGAACGGGTTATTAAATTGAGCACGCGTATTTTCGTTCGACAGAAACAATACCTGTATTTATTCGACTATACCGAATCCGAGTCCATCAATAGTTGTTGCTATGGCTACACTCTCGTAATGAGTGATAAAAACAGCAGTATTTACGCGAAATTCGAAGAAATACGATGGATAAGCAGCGTTTTACGATAAAAATTAGAATCTCCATTCCTTCTCTCAGAGAACGGTACAAATCCCGATCCGATATTACAATTCTAAGATATTTCAATGTGCAAGAGAAAACTGCCCTGCTCGGTGGGTTTCAGATTTCCCATGTAAATCAAACTGGGAGGATAGTCCCCGGAATCAAACCCGGGACTTCAATTTTCGCAACGAAAACTATCCTTGGGAGCTCGGCCCAAGTAGAAAAAGGTTTCCACCGAATGTGTGACAGCTTTCCGGTTCCTCTGTATAATTATGCGAATTATGAAGGAAGGAACGGAATTATCTCACAGGACAAGTACCGAAGATTTTTCCAGTGTTTGACACAATGAAACGGTCTCGTATGAGAGTTTAAATCAAGTGACTGTTTGATGTGTTATTGCCTTATTGTTAAACACACTCCACTACGGGAGGAGTTTCCTTAATGAGTGACGTAGTGATTCATAAAGGTAATATTATTCTTTTTAAGTATAAATTACTCCGCCAATTTTTTTACTGTTTTAAAATGTCAATGCTGCTAATGGCTTACAAAAATAATATGCTTAATTTTAATTACCAGATATAATTAAGCGATTATTATTAATCAATTGAAAGTAATTCCCCTGAGTAAATAAATTAACCGTGTACAATTACTTTCTGAAGATTGGGATATAAAAACCTGTAGGAAAAAGGACATTTTGCACGAGAAAAAAATTCGGCAAGCGGGAGTTTCGAATGCCAAAAGCACGGGACGCGAGACTTATGTTAAGCGTCATCTCTAGCATAGAGACTCCAGAGATAGCGAAGTTACAAGCATTTGAGAAAATCGGTCCATTTTTTTGCACTTTTTAATTAATTATTTCTCTTAAACTTAAAGCCATTGGCTCGAAATTCCGAAAAGGTATTCTTATAGATATTGAACAACACTCTCCACTGGTAGATGATGATCCGAATCTGTGAGTTACAGTCCGTAGCGTCTCCTTGTACGATATCTAGAATTTTTTACTCTAGAGTCGTTCTTTAATGTTTATTTTGTTGACATTGTATAAATCAAAATAACTTTAAATTTATTTATAAAATCATAAATTCCTTTTGGTTTCATTTTTAAAGGAACTTTTAGTAAATTTAGAAATTCTCGTTCAAGTTAAAAACTATTTTCATATATACAGTGAAACGATTTTTTAAATTGTTTACATGCTTAAAATATCGGCTGGAATAGATCATGCCTCAAAATTAAATAATTACATCGGCAATCCTACTAAAGTCAATATACTGTTATCATTATAAAAATGTTATGAAGAGCGGAGATTAGTCCTTTGTTCCCTAATTAGTGATAGATAAACATTAAAAAAAATTCGTAACTAACATTACCGCATACTACCAAAATGTCCGCGGTTTGCGGACTAAATTAAAGGACATGCGTATTTCAGCGGTGTTTTCCGCAGTGGGAATTTTTTCTGTGTTAAAACATAACTGATACACAGATTTTTATGACCCACAAAACTAGCATTCTTTGGTAATGCTCTGTTATCTACTAACAAATATATTAACTCGTAATTAATATGTATTTTTTTGAAATCTGTATGTAATTAATTTCGCTTATTTTGTAAATATTGTAATTACTTATATGACGAAAGGGTTAAATGTAAGAAGGGACAGCATAGTCTCAATTTCGCCCTATTAAAGTCGTTTGTCTGTCTGTCTCTTAAACTAATTAATGATGTGTTTACATTCCTCCCAAATCTGACCAAAGCATATACCAAAAATATCGTGAAGAATAAAGCGTCTTGCATATTTGTGTACAGACGCCCATTCGCTTATGTTTGGCGATTCAATTTGCCAGGTAATAATTGGTCAAAATTCTTTCCTGAAGTTTACCTCACTGCCAATATCTGAATTTTGTACAAAAAACTTACTTACCAAACAATATGGCTAGATTCTGGATTTGTGTTTAACAGATATTACAAAGTGCTCATTGAACAGTGTGTATGATGTTGATGTGACTTTTGCCTTGTAATGCCTATCATCCTCCTCTTATGTGTGAACTTCATGTAGGTGTATCCCCACGTGTAGATATTAATTTTGAAACTTTCAACTTTAGGAAAGGAAACTATTCTGCAATGATAGATTACTTTAGGTTTTTGGATTGGTTTATATTGACTGAATTACAATTAGATGATGCTGTTTGTTATTTTTATGATATTGTAAATAATACCATTAATCTGTATGTTCCTGAAATTTTACACAAGAGTGGATCACCCCACTTACCCAACTGGTTTAGTAAAGAATTAATTTCATTAATATATGATAAGAAAATAGCCCACAAGAAGCTTAAAATAAGTAGATCTGGTGTAGATTACAATTCTTTTGCATCTCTTCATGCTAAATGGAAGTCATTGTCAAAAGTCTGTTACCTCTCTTATATTAGTTTTGTTCAAGATTCCATTCCATCGAATACAAGTAGATTGTGGAATTATGTTCATTTCAGGAATCTGCTAATCTCTTTGCTGAACATCTTTCCAGTGTATATCCTACTCCGAGTAACATAATACCACAATACAAGTATTCTCATACAGTTAATCTACACTCTTGTGGTGTTCTTCAAATAAGTGTTCTTAATGCCTTTAGAATGCTTGATGTAAATACGAGTGCTGGGCCTCCTCTCTTGCTGAAGCACTGCTCTAACTATTTAACTTATACTCTTACTATATTTTTTAATAAGTCACTTAAGAATGGCCATTTTCAGATGTTTGGAAGGATAATTTCATGATTCCTGTCCATGAAGCAGATACTAAATCATTTGTTAAGACCAATAATAGTTAGGGAAAGGCATGGTAAAGTGGCCATGTCGGGCAAAGTGGCTGTGTCATTTTCCATTCTCTGTTTAGTGCTGCACCCATGCAGGAATTATGTAAACTCGGAGGGCAGGGCATTTTCAGTTACCTTGCAAATGTGGAGGAAGGACGCATTTATTTTAACATACATGAAATATATTAAGTCAATACAGATACAAATGTTATGTTATAAGTAAGTCATTTATTTTAAAAATAAAAAAATTTCCAATAGAAAAGTACATATACACAGTCTGTATTTTAAGAAAAATAAAAATTTTCAGTTGTTTAGATGAAGTAACGTGCTGTTTAACTGCATAGTCCCTCCATGTTTTTTTGAGCATCACTTTGTTAACAGTTGAATCAGACTCTAGTTCAATGTAATGCAAAACTACATCTAGGGCAACTTTGGCTGCTGCATGAGGTGTTTTTGGATCTGTATTTAATTCTCCTTCCTCTTTAAACTTTGATCCTTCTGTTTCCATAACGGCCTGTATGATTTCTGCATTCTCCAAAATTTCTTTCTCCAACAAACAGTCACCTTGGATCCATTGCTTTATGTCTTTTTGCTGTAAATCTTCAGAAACTTCAATTTGCCTTGCAACACTTAATAGTCTTAATTCATTTCCTTCTTCCGGTTCAGAATTTTTATCATCGATGTCATCCTCAAGCCAAAGTTTTCTCCATGATTTAGTAAATGTTGAACTTGGGATTTTGTTCCAAGCCAGTGCTAAGTTATACACAACATCTTTGATGCTGATGTCTTTCCATTAGACCTATATTTTTATCTTCTATTTCTTTCAAAACTGAACTCAGAAATTTTCCCCTGTATCTTCTTTTTAAGCTTTCTAAAACCCCTTGATCCATAGGCTGAATTAAGGATGTTACATTCGCTGGTAGAAATATGACCTTTATGTCCCTATCTTTTAGTTCCTTGCAATTGGGATGTGAAGGAGCATTATCCAGAATGACAATGTCCTTTCCAGGTAAGTTCAGTATTTTCAAGTGTTTTCTTACAGAAGATACAAACTCATGAAAAACCATTCTCTGAATAATGCAGAATCCATTCAGGCTGATTTTTGTGGCCGGTAGTAAACTGGTAAAGACAAATGATTTATACTTTTAAAAGCTCTGAGATTTTTTGATTTACCAACAATAAATGCGGCAATTTGTGAGTTCCAGCTGCATTGGTGCAGGCAGCTACATGAGTCTTTCTTTGGATTTTTTGTATCCTGATGCTGCAGGCTAATCCTTTTTTGCCTTTGTTTTTGTTGGTAACATCTTGTAATTTAGACTCGTTTCGTCTATATTGTAGAGTTGTCCTCCAACTTATTTATCTCGGTCGATAAGCTCTCTTAAATCCTGCAAAAATTTTTGAGCAGCATGCTGATCAGACGATGCTTCTCTCCAGTGATGATTAATACATGGATACCATCACGTTTTTCTCCAACGTCCAAGCCATCCATTACTTGCAGTAAATTTCTGTGCACCACCAATTTTTCGATTTAGGGTTAGTTCCTTTTCCTTGGGTATGGGTCCACTGATTGAAATTCCATGACGTCTTTCTTGCATAAACCAAAGCCATAATGCATCTTCTATAATTTCCAAATTTAGTTTCTTTAATGTTGAATGGGAAGACAGTTGTGATGCAATCTGACTGCAAAATCCTTATAGATTCATGCGATTTTTTCCAGTCTTTTGTAGTTGTCTTTCCAACACCTTATTCCACAGAATGTTGTCTTACTGACTGCACTTATCAATTCTTTCCAGAGCACAAAGCTTAGTTTTCATGGAAACAACCACTCTCTTTCTTATCTCACCCATATTCTATAAATAAATATGAATATTATATATATATATATATACATATACATATATATATATGTATATATATATATATATATATATATATATATATATATATATATATATATATATATATATACACTGGTGGTGTAGTGGTTAGCGTGTCGGCTTTCTATTGCAAAGTTCGGGGGTTCAAACCCCTCGAATGGAGGTTTTATTTATTTAAAAAAAAAAAACTATCATCAGTGCCTGGCAGTAGGCAGCAGTACTGTCAGTATGGTATAGAGCCGAAAACAAATGATGTTGGTTGGGTCTATATCCAATACAGCTGTAGGCGTGATCAGGACGATTTGAACGGCTACAGTACTGCGATGTGGAAAGCAAGAGGGAAACTACCACATTACAATCCCTAGTAAAGATTATATGGTTGGACAATATGAGTTCTCTCGAGGTAAAACAATCCGGAGGTAAAATAGTCCCCCAATCGGATCTCCGGGCGGGGACTGCCTTGAGGAAAACATTTGTCGAAAGTAAATTACGAATAGGGACTTGGAACGTAAGAACTATGAGAAAGGCAGGAAAGCTAGAGAACTTGAAAGAAGAAATGAGAAGAAATAGAGTTGACATTATAGGGCTAAGCGAAACTAGATGGGAGGGAGAAGGACAGTTCGACTCGGAAGAATTCACGGTAGTTTATTCTGGAGGAAATAGTGGGGAAAGGGGAGTAGCTCTGGTACTTAGGAAAGATATGATGAAAAGCGTGACAAAGATAATAGCAACGAACGATAGACTGATGGCAATAAAGCTAAAAGCAGTCCCAGTGGACATGCTGATAATCCAGGTATATATGCCAACGTCAGCTCATGACGATGAAGAAATAGATGAGATCTATGAGCAAATTAATGAAATTTACGAAGAAGACGGAAGAGGAAAGGTAAACTGCATAATAATGGGAGATTGGAACAGCATAGTCGGAGAAGGACAGGAAGAAAATGTTGTCGGGCAATACGGACTTGGGAAGAGAAATCGAGGAGGGGAGAAACTCGTAGAATTCTGCATCAATAATGACCTTGTAGTGACTAATACATGGTTCAAAAACCATAAACGAAGGTTATACACATGGAAAAGCCCAGGAGATAGAATGAGATGCCAAATAGATTACATCCTTGTAAAACAAAGATTTAGGAACAGCATAAAGAACGCCAAGGCATTGCAAGGAGCAGATATTGATTCAGATCACAGCCTTCTAATACTTGACGTGAGTACAAAGCTCAAACAAATAAGAAAAACGAGAAGAGAAAGACAGACCTGGGACCTAGAAAAACTGAAAGAAAGGCAGGATGTAGTCAGCATGAAGTTGGAAGATAACCTAAGAAAGTTGGAAAACAAACCGAAGACCGTCGATATAGAATGGGATGAAATTAAAACCAGTATCAAGGATACCTTGGATAAAGAGATTGGAAAACAAGAGAAGAAAATCAGAAAACCATGGATCACGAAGGAAATGCTGGAGAAAATGGATGAGAGACGAAAATGGAAAAACGTTAACAGTGAAGAAGGTAGAGCCAACTATAGGCGTATAAACAATGAGTTGAGAAGGGTAACAGATAAAGCTAGAGAAAATTGGCTAAAAGGAAAATGTGATGAAATAGAACAAATGGAGAAATTAGGACGGTACGATATGATGTACGCTAGGGCACTGGAATTAGAAGATAAGAAGTCTAATGGAATTTGTGGTAAAGGAATTATGAATACGGATGGGAAGATAGTCTCAGAAACAAAGGATGTAGCACAGGTATGGGAAGAATACATTAAGGAATTATACAGCAAACAGACAGGAGCGGCAAAAATAGAACTGGAAAATGAGGAAAACATTGAAGAAGACAACTTAGGACCAAGTATTATGGAGAGCGAAGTAGAAAAAGCGATAGTGGAACTTAAGAAGAGGAAAGCCACAGGCAGCGATGGAATACCGGCTGAGATACTTAAAGTCATAGGATCAGAAGGACTAAAAGCGATCACGAAATTAATTAATAAGATTTACGACACGGGAGAGTGGCCTCAGGATTTCCTAGAAGTAACAATGATCCCTCTAAAGAAGAAGCCAAAGGCAATGCAGTGTAAAGATTACAGAACTATAAGCCTTCTGTCACACACATCGAAGATCATCACGAGGATTCTTAATAAAAGGCTGGAGAAAAAGGCAGAAGAAATAATTGGGGAAGATCAATTCGGTTTCAGAAAAGGACGAGGAACTAGAGATGCTATAGGAGTAGTTAGAATCATATCAGAAAGGGCAATAGAATACAGTCAAGATATCTGCGCATGTTTCGTAGACTGGCAGAAGGCCTTTGATAGAGTAAATTGGGTAAAGTTGATGAAGATATTAAAGGATATAGGTGTAGACTGGAAAGACAGGAGACTGATTAGGAATCTATATGAGAATCAAGTTGTAAAGGTCAGGTTTGAGAATGTGGACACCTGCGTAGTAAATATTGGTAGAGGAGTAAGACAAGGCTGCTGCCTATCGCCAACCCCATTCAATATATATGGAGAAAGTCTAATGCAAGAAGCTTTAGAAGGCACAGGGGATTTCAAAATTGGAGGAAGGATTATAAGAACAGTGAAATACGCAGATGATCAAGTACTTCTAGCAAGAAAGGAAGAGGAGCTACAAAAAATGATAAATAGACTAGTGATAACAGGTAGAAAATACGGTATGGAAATAAATACAGAAAAATCCAAGGTCATTCGAATATCGGGTAAAGAAGAGAATCTGAACATAACTATTGGGGGAAAGCCATTAGAACAAGTTTCAGAATATAAATACCTTGGAAGTATCATAACACGATAGGCAAAATGTACGGATGAGATCAAAACTAGAATAGGAAAAGCAAAAGCGGCTTTCAGGAGAAAGAAACAACTACTTACAGGGAATATAAGGGAAGATATCCGCAAGAAGTTGATAAAATGCTACGTATGGAGTATAGCATTGTATGGGGCAGAAACATGGACGCTAAGAAAAAATTACATCAAATACTTGGAAAGCTTTGAAATGTGGACTTGGAGGAGAATGCTGAAGATAAAATGGACAGATAGGATGAAAAACAATGAAGTGCTACGAAGAATAGGAGAGAAGCGAATGATTATACAGACTATCAGAAAGAGGAAGGCTAACTGGGTTGGACATTACCTGAGGAGAGAGAGACAGCAGATGCATATTAGACTGGTTTGCTATGAAATGAGATACATTTTAGCACAAGGGACAACTCGTGAGATTGATGCGTAGTGAAAGGAATGGTTTAAACTGTTTTTAACTAGTTGTTTTTATGTAAAATGTTGTACTCGACTGTGGATTTCAGTTTTCAGACCTAGGGGCATAAAATGTGTTTATCCGGCGAGTCGGTTAAGCAAGGTCAGTTATGAGGCCTTCTACTGTATTTCAAATGCAGCAATGGAATCTCTTGCATTTATATGCAGGAATACAACTGTTTTTACTAATTTATTTGCTGTCACTGCTGTGTATACTTCTCTTGATCGCAGGCTGCTAGAGTATTGTTCAGTCATTTGGAGCCCATATTATGAAATTGACTCCCACATGGTGGAATTTCACTGGTCAATATTTCCTATAATGATATACTAGCTCATGTCAATTCAACCACACTTTCTAGTAGAAGGTCCCGCACAGACCTAAATTTTTATACAAAATAATTAATATTATGTTTGATTGCCCTAATTTATTGTCGATTATAAATTTAAGAATCCCTGCTCACTCAATAAGCTCTTTTGTTCCATGGCATCTAGGTTATTATAGAATTAATTATACTTTTAAATCACCTATTATAAGTATGGGGAGGCTAGGCTACAATTGATTTGTTGAGATCTCTCCAAGAATATAAAAGGAAAATTAAGGTTTTTATTTGACTTTGAAATATAAGCATGATTAGGTATATTGTAAGCAGGCCCGGACATAGAGACCCAGGGCCCCTAGGCAGTTAACGGAGTCAGGTCACCCTTTTTGGTAATTTAGCAAAAAACAAACTTTACTTCTATTTTTTATTTATATAATGTACTTTGGCTTTAGAAAATATACAAGCAGACTTAGAAATGAAATAGACAAGTACCAACTATACTTTTTTACACATTATAATTTTTACATTTACATATAATTACAAGATTACATTGCCACACGATGAACTTTCTTCTCTGCAAAGGAACGGATGACCTCACTAGAGTCCACAGACTGCGTTATTTCTGACTCTATGTACAGCACAGAGAGTGAATTAAGTCTGTTCTCTTCTGTGGTAGATCTTAAATAATTCTCTACTCTCTTTAGTGCTGAAAACGACTGTTCTGCCGAACAGTTTGACCCTGGTGTACACAACAGCATCTGGAGCGCTATTCCCACGTTAGGATAAATGTCCAAAAAGCCTTTTTCCAGGATGTACTTGTATAGCTCCAGTGACGATAGCCCTTTTCCCGCATACAATATCGAAATATCTAGAACCTTCGAGAATGTTCCTGTACTAACCTTCACTAATCAATTCCGGAATATTCTATCTTACGGGATTATTCTATAAAATCTTAAGACACTATACACTAGAAAATTCTATCACATTCTTTAGCTTCCGTTGCCAACACTACTCGTATCGTAACCTTAACTAACCTCAGCAAATTCGCGTTGAAGATAAAACCTTTGAGCCGCAAAATTGAAATTGATACAACTTTCTAATACACACTTTCAGCGCGAACTGACAAGTAGTGGCAAGTTATAGAATGAAGTCAGGTGCGATGCAAAACAAACAAAGAACACAAACACAGTGTTGCCACTTGACTTGTCAAAAAATTTACTATGGTCAATTATTTTCTATTTCGTTCGGAAAAATTGACATATTATTTTCCCTGTCCTGTGGCCTCAATGTGTACCATTTTAGCCCCTGGTCGGGGCCCCCGCCGATGTTGGGGCTCTAGGCAGGTGCCTAGTTTGCCTAGGCAGAAGTTCGCCACTGATTATAAGTGCTAAAAAACTTATTAATTGATTACTTTCATATTTTAAATGCTATGTGTATGTGAATTCAATATTAAATCCATAGTTGTATTAGGTTTTAGCAAAGTAAAAGCTATGATAAATATAAACTGTCATTTTTTTGTAAATTTTATATCTATGGGTCTAAAAATGTTGCAGGAAATTGAATATTCTACAACATTAGTTCGAATCATTTTTAAAAACCACATTTTTTAGCTGCCACAACCACATCACCTACCGGCGACAATTGTTAACAATTGATGCTAGTTATGTCTTAATAACGCTCCTTTTAATTTTCTTAATTGTTGGAGATTCCTGGCTATATCCAGTATCAGAAGGCTATGGTATCAATCTATTTGTGTTCTTTGTAAAGCCTTTAAAATTTCTTGCAGTTCCTTAAAAAATTCATTATCATCTAACCTGTTTGGAATTTTCAGAAATATTAGTCATGGAGAAATAATTTGGTGGCCACATCAGATTTTTTTTGAAATATTTGTTTGAATATTTGATCAATGTAAAAATGTATTGGAATGAGTGTTGTAGGAAAGTTAATTTTCTATAACATATGTTTGGAACATTTTCCATATAATGTTTTGTTTGAGATATTTAAAAAACTATTTTTTAGTTGCCATCATTAGAACACCTACCTGCGACTATCGTAAACACTTTACTCTTAGTTATGTCTTAGTAATGCTCCTTAATACAGGTTTAATATTAACAAAACAATTCATAAAGAATGCATATCGTTATAATTTTAATGCAAGAAAGTCACTGTTCTCTCCAGCGATCCAGGCAGGAGAGAAATATAATCGTTAAGTTTAGTCCTAAATCACGTTGTAGTAGATTAGAAGAAATTAAATTTTTCATTTACCTTTTTTCATCATATGTATTCATAAAAATATTTTAACGATTTACTAAATATTTTTCATTTAGGGTTGAGCCATTTAGATTTATTGCCATACCTAGTTGTAAAACCGAAAAATAAAAAACCACTGAATGCTAAAAACAATTATATATATTAAAAAGACGAAATGCTCCTGCATAACCAGTTTTTAATTATTTGCGGAATTTCGTAAGACAAATAATGCATTCAAATCGTTGATTATAGTTAAAAGCTACAAAATCCTTAATTCTATTTAAATCTTAGTGTGAAGCAGGTAAAGCAAATATCAGCATTCAAGAAACAGTAAAATTGAATAAAAGACAGGGTATTGGATGTTTTATTTATTTATTTTTTCAGTATGAGGGCATTTCACTGCCTTTCAGTCACATTAAATATAGTCCACCTCTCTGACCAGGTAAGCTTAAGTATGGAGGCATTTCACACTAGATGTTTCTGAACCACAGCTGGCTAGAACTTTGGTAATGACTGCACTGTATGCTACCAAAAACACAATTTTAAGTTTTTAACACAAAGATATAAGTAAATTAAGCGAAACTTGTTCAAGCATCGCAGCAACACTAACACTTGGGCTGCTTGGAGATTCTTTGAAATCATATTTAGAGCAGGTTCTCAAAAGTTGACTTGCAATTGTCCTGGATATCCAGTTGAAAGACAACGTGTTGGCATCTGTGGTCTTAGCATTATTGATTCAGGTATGAGATTGAAATTCCCTGGAGTTCAAGCATCCCTGTACATCCTGAATGTTTAATATTTCAGTCATGGATTACCCCTTTACCCTTCTATTTGAGCAGAATTTATCATAATATCTTAGCTGTTGCTCCTCAACAATGAAATTTTTGTTATAAAATTAATTGAGACCTTCTGAACCTGCAATAAAAGATTTATTATTATTTATTAATTCACAGGCAAAAGGCTATTACAAAATAACATAAACTTTTTAAAAATAGTAGTAAAGTACTTGAAATATGGTTCCCCAAAGAAAACACAGCGGGCCTGAATCCTGCGAAAGTAGAATTTTTTCCAAGGTCATCCGACCTCCTGTTTGTGTGGTTTGAGGAGCCCTCACTGGTATTCCCTCCTTCTCTGTGAGTGTGTTCAGTGTGGAAGGAGCTATGGCTATAATAATCCAAGAAGAGGTTGATTAGCCAAAAACACACACACACATTTCATTCATAATTAGGAAATTTCAGGTCCACTACTTGACTATTTGATAGCATCATTTTTATCAATTTATCACAGATTCAGAACATAAAAATGCTCCAATGCATCAACACTTCCACATTTACAGACCGCTCAGCTGAAGATCTATTTGATAAGGGAATGATGCTTGTATTTTGTAGCACCATCAGAAATACATATACCTTAAATATTTTTTTAGACTTCTATGTAATCTTATAGCAGCTGCATTATTTGACATTTATGAGGTTTTCGATTTATCTAGGCTGTTATGCACAAGGTCCTAAACACATAATAACATCGTGTCTCCAGCTCATCTGAAAGTGCCTAGACATTAGTATCCCCATAATATAGTTTACAGCACGACGAAGGCAGGTGAGTCGACATTACTGCGCAGAGAGAGAGAAATACACATTGCATTGCTGCCAAACCTGCAGCCTGCATAAGCTTTTGCTCAGAAAGCAATGCATGATATGCCACAAGTGCTCGCTGTTTGCTCTTGACAGCTGGCAACATTGTAACCAGCTGTACGTGTTGAATCATCTGCATGCTCCAACTCGTTTTTGTACTACTGACAGTTTGGCACTCTTGGCAAACAATTTTTTGGCACCCTACTCCAATATAAATGTGACTAAAAATCTAACAGTTGAAAATTACTTTTATTAGTAATTACACAATGATGTCTATAAGCACCGGTATTACTTAAATATAATATTAATTCAAGCTTGTTTTTATTATTAAATATTTTTTCATAATTGCTAAAAACAATTTGTTTCCAAATTAAAAAGCTTTATGGTTAGTAACAGTGGTAAAAATGGGCATTAAGATGATAATTTTTCAGCAAGAGATTAAGCGAATCATAACTTTAGGCTCATATGTTAGTTGGTACGTCAACATCTTCAGACCGCTAGATCTTCTTATACTTTTAGGATTGGGGTAGTGCACAGCATTGAAGAGGAATTGAAATCATTTTGACTATAAAGGTTTATACAACACAAATGTGCGTAAAAAATATAACAAAATGAATCAATCAAAGATGATTGATAAGTATACATTACTTAAAGAAAAGAATACAGACACACACATATACAGTGCTGTGAAATCAAATCATTGACTCTTCATGCTGCCTCTCAATCTTTGGCACCCTAGGCAGTTGCCTGTTTTGCAACCTTGTTCCGCTGGTCCTGAGTACCGATATGCTTTATATATGAATTGTCTTGCTTGTTTGTGCAAAACTTTGTGTTTACTTCCATCGCTCTCCATTTTAGAACACCACCGTTTAAATCTCAATGGTAAAACAAGTAAATTAACACGAAAATTATGCCACAAATGTACAAACAGCACCCCAAAAGCTGCTGTAACAGACTGATGCTGAATGGTCAAGTGAAGGAGTGACGGAATCCAAGTGACATTCCATGCCTTCTGCGCAACCAGTTGCCACCTGCCTTCGTTCATGCTACCAACTTGAGTGTCCTGCTACATGATATCTCATAAGTTAGAAGCAGATTTACTATAGGATAGATATGCAGTGCATAACTCTCTGACATACTCATGCATGCATGCAAAAATCATCGCCAGCATGAATAAGAAAAGAACAGTATGAGTTAAAACCATTATGTAGCAATGAAATGAAGTTTCTCAAAAAAAAAACAATTAAATGAAACAAATAGGACTAAAAAGCAAACCTATGCATATTATAAAAAAATTATTTTACAGTTCCATTAAATATTAATTTGCTCAAGTGCTGATTTACTTAACTTCCTCATTTAGTGTACGTATGAGTCTTTGGTGAAATTTGTAAGCAATGAAAAAATAACACCAGACCTACGTAAAGGTTCGGTTATGAATTTAATGAACTATTTGTTAGTGCATCTTAATGTCATTTCAGAATCATTATGTACTTTTTCACCACTTCCCACAATTTTGTCGTAGCAGTGAAGGAATTATAAAATTCCTTCCCAACAGAAAAGCAACCTATTACTTTGTACTACATTTTTGCCCAGGAATTCACAACTAAACTTAATGAATGAGCTGTACTGGGAATAAAAATCCTCTTGGGTTTATTTTTCGTATCCTGATTTACGTGCTAACATGTTTGATTCATTATTATCGTAATGTTGTTCTCTAATATTTTTGATAGATAATTTTACCTTATTCAGCTCCTTAAATAAAGAATCTGTTAAAAAAGCAGCCCCACTGTCCATTGGAATGATGAGTTAGCTGCTGGGGGAGGGGAGACACGTGGGCCTTGGTGACCAGCGTTGCCAACTTTCATTGAAGCACTGTCATTGGAGAAAGTAAAAATTATCAACTGGGAAATTTATGCTACATATATTATTCAAAATTGTCAGTATTGCAATTTTAAAATTGTTATATTATGCAAAGATTCATTCTAATTTGTCATATGGAATAATCTTTTGGGGTCATGATAAATATACCAATAAAGTCTTCTTCCTGAAAAAAGCCGGCCAATAAGTTAATTGTCTTCGAATTCGTTCCCTGGACAATCGTCTCCGACGCTCTTCGGGTTTCTATTCAATATTCTCATCCATTTTAACGTCACGTTAATCTTAAACTCAGTGGTGCCCTACATACAGCCCGCGAGCCGCATTCGGCCCGCGAACAGTTTTTGTTTGGCCTGCGAAGCAATGATGAAAAAGCAAGCCGAAAAATTCGACACACAAATTCATACGTTTTGAAAATTTTTATGATAAAACATTTAACATTGAAATCTTAACCATAAAAACGTTATTTAGAATAGATTTTCGCTTATATGGCACCTCAGAATGTAATAGTAACATTCAATTTAAACTCAAATCCGGCCCCCCGATGAATTGCCATCTTCCAATGCGGCCCGGCGAAGGATTCACAGCCCCCGATGCGGCCCGCCATGTAAAAAGTTTGGGCGCCACTGCTGTAACTGATATCTATTAGTATTTAACTTAAAATCTCGTACTTATTATTCTTAGAAATAATTTATTTATATTTTTCAAATAACATAATTTTATTCAAAATTCTAACGTAATGCATGTATAACACAAACTTAAATTTTTTCTCATAGAAAACCGTTGTACATTATTTAAGATAATTCTGCATTCACTTGTTTTGTATTTTTAAAATTTCAATTCATAAGTATGCATTAAAAATTCAACAACAGGATAATACGTTTAACCAAATTAAATTTACTATGAAATTTAATAAAAAAATTAGAGTTATTCATATTAAATACACAATTACTACTTTTCCACAATTTTTTCTTTTTGCGACAGGTTTCGCGCGTGATACGGCATCTTCTGGCATACCACTGCGATTTCCAAAATAAAAAATTCAAACTAAAACGCGGAGACATGAGAGTTAGGACTAGAAAAGACTTGACATCCGTGGTATGAGAGGACGAAAGAGACCTTCGCGCGCTGACTAAGATGCACGCTCCACCAACAGAGGGGAATTTTCGTGACGAAGCGGGAAGACCAACAAAACCTGATATTCTTCAAGATTATAACAAGCACATGGGTAATGTTGATAAATCAAACCGAATGGCTAACAGCTAATCCATTAGTCGATGTACATGGAAGTGGACGAAAAAGTTATTTTTTCATTTGGTAGACCTTACAATCCTCAATGCCTGGATTGCTCTTTCTTCGTGCGGACAAAAAACTTCGCATCGCGAGTTTCGACTGGCGCTTGTTAAAAATCTATTAGAAGAGGCCGGAGGGAAGAAATGCACACAGGAAATAGGAAGAAAATATCCCATGTCAGCAAACTTGAGCCGCCTCGAAGGAAACAGTAATGAGCACTGGGTTGAAAAAGGAACCAAGGTGAGATGCCGCCTGTGTTCGTTGCGAGGAAAACAGATTCGCACAATATTTCGGTGCTTAAAATGCTATGTATGACTGTGCCTGATCCATTGCTCCGAGGAATACCATACTATAAAAAATTTGTAATTCACGGAAAACGATCTAAAATGAAATAAAAATATAATATTTTGTGAAAAAAATCCTTGTTTTAAATTTTTGTCCTGATTTTTTTAAATTGATCGCAAAAATATTATTTTGAATGATAATAAAACATCATTTTATTGACTTTAATGCTGTTTTTATTTCGTTCAAATATCACCATTAGTTATTGAGAAAATAATAGAAATGTAAATGTCTGCAAAAAAAGTTTAAATCGCCGAAAAATGCTCCGTACAGGCGACCCCTTTAAATGGGATTTAAGCGCCGTACGATAAAAGTTTCTCGGCAATCGAGTGCTTTCCCCTACCCCCCCCCCCCATTTCCCTGCCCACTTTATACTCTCCATGCCTCCCCCTACTCCTCCCTGCGTGTTCCCCCCCCTTCACCTACTGCTGTGGAACCCATTTTGTACAACTCTTTTGTCGGCAACTGATTGTTTTAGCTGTGTGGGTTTCCAAACCTTGCTTCCCCGCTCCACTCCCCCCTTCCAACGACAATCTTATCTTTCTCCACCCACCCCTGGATTTTCTTTGAAACTCCCATTCACCATTCCTCCATGCCGTAAGATACCGTATCACGCGCGAAACCTGTCGCAAAAAGAAAAAATTGTGGAAAAGTAGTAATTGTGTATTTAATATGAATAACTCTAATTTTTTATTAAATTTCATAATAAATTTAATTTTGTTAAACGTTTTATCCTGTTGTTGAATTTTAATGCATACTTATAAATTGAAATTTTAAAAATAAAAAACAAGTGAATGCAGAATTATCTTAAATAATGTACAACGGTTTTCTATGAGAAAAAATTAAAGTTTGTGTTATACATGCATTACGTTAGAATTTTGAATAAAATTATGTTATTTGAAAGATATAAATAAATTATTTCTAAGAATAATAAGTACGAGATTTTAAGTTAAATACTAATAGTTATCAGTTACAGCAGTGGCGCCCAAACTTTTTACATGGCGGGCCGCATGGGGGGCTTGGACCCCGAAGACAGCATCCAAGTTGCTCTGACACCAAAAAGCCCTGATATGGATGTTGTTTTATCAAAAATGAAATAGCACCATTTTTCCAAACCCTTAAGTGGAGATGTTTTGAATGAAATGTTTCAGTTCTTCAATCCTTTTATTAATGTTGTATGTGTGCTATTCGTATTACAGCGTGTGTGGCTTTTTAAGTCTTTTATTAATTCTTGACTTTGAGAGCAGTTTATTCTTCATTTTAAGAGCAATTAGCTTGTTTTTGTTTACTTTGAAGTCTGGGTAGTAATATCATTTAACCCAAATAGATTTTGGGTAATACCAAAAAAGTTCCCCCATCCCTGGTCTACGGGGACCGTTTTTTCGTGGTAACACTGTGTTACCGTTCGTCCGATAAAGGTTAATGGCTATGTCCGGAGGGAGGGCGGGGGAGGAGGGACGGGCTTTAGGAAGGGACGAGGTAGTGGAGAGCAAAGGCGAAATGTTGAGAAAAACATATTCATTCACCAGTTGCTAGTGGACGAAGAGAAGAAATTGTATAATGACTGTAGGTATACATCCGAAAAATGATACAACATCTGCATTAACGCAGGCCACATGAACGCCTACCAAATTAAGGCTATGCGCACAACATGGTATAAACCGAGCAAGGGGATTCTCATTTTGAATTATGGCTTGGACACCTTTATAATTTTCTGACATGTTTATGCCATTATCGAAGTCCTGTCCACGGATATTTTTAATTAATAAGCCATCTTGAGTAAGTTTTTTCTTAATATCTGACGCTATACCGTTTCCCGATTTTTCTTTCGTATTTATAAAATCGATAAACCTCTTCGATTGTATATTTTTCTTCAGAATATTTTATATATCGAATAATTTCTGTCAATTGGTCTTAGTGTGATATACCTGGAAGGCTGTCAAATATTATACTACTAGCTGAAACGCTCGGAAAAGAGTTTCTTTTAAGTAGCAAACGATTTTTAATATTAATTCTTTTTATTGATATATCACTTTTGATGTCCTATAAGATTAAAACTAATACAATAAATTATGAAATTTACTTACTTTTGCTGTTGGCTACCCCAAGTTTACCAAACGTTCCCCATTCCCTAATTACGCAAGCAATGTTTACATTAACATTTACTATTTTATGTATCGTATTGTAAAGTTTTATCATTAATTTAATTACGCATTAATGTCTTACTTAATATTTACATGTATAGATGCACCGAAGCTTTTAAAGCAGCAATAAAATTATGTGGATTATGTCAATACTATTAGACAAAACGTAAACAATAAACAACATGTTGTCTTGGTTACCGAACAAATTTAAGTAGATATATCGATTTATGTTGCGATAAATCTTTCAATGTTAATGGTAAAAGATAACAATGTTCTAATATTCCTTAAAAATCATTTGGCTCACTTTAAAAGTATTAATAGACTATATTTAGGTATGAACCCATTTATACCCTTTATCTTGGCCTTGGCTATTCTTCGTCTACGGCGCACCACGGCGTGGGATTTCCTTGCATTAATCTTTACGTGGCTATCTCCCTCTGAAGAGGACAACAATTAAGATATTTAGCTTAGTTACCGCCTGGAAAATAGTCATCTAAACCGATAAATATTGCGCTTCAAGGAAAATTTCGAGTGATTTAGCATGTGATACGACAAAACATGGACAGAATTAAAATAATCAGATTTTCGTGCGTAAGATAAGACATTTCTCGTGATCGTAAGTTAATATTTTGGTATATTTATATCCACATCAGTGAAGGGCTGCATGGCATTTTCGGGGTTCTCCACACCATTTCCCATGCATTCTTATGGAAATAGTATTTTGTTGACACCATGGGGTATAAGAGACCCCACGGTCAGCAAACCTAGACCAAGTTCTTCCTTTGGTCCATAGGATGGCCCATGAACCTTTTGAATTCGATATCTTAAACGGTGTAAATACGTATAAAAAACATACACATACACTCTAAAATATTTATAAAATAACTACCTGAAACGCCCGGCTTCGCTCGGGAATATTTTCTTTTGAGTAGCAAACGTATTTTATTATTTTTGGTGATATATCCTTTTGATATCATATTACAATATAAATAATACGATAATAAGGCTTTCGACCCGTTACCGACACCAGCTTTTCTTCTTTGGAGGCATTTATGAAATTAATTGGGCATATTAATTTTTAGTGTATATTACGACATAATTATGTATCTGCATGAATTTTAAATTACCTCTGTACTGAAAGATTGATTCACGATCCAGTTGACTTTATCACTGATAGTCTCCATTACTCACTTAGTCACCTCCCTGCACCCTAAGCAATGCCCAAAGCGGCAGGTCTTTTTGGGTTGGCACTCGTGAGTTTCTGTCGTAATCTTCCAAAAAATACGCGGCTGTGGAGAACCTGCAAGACGCCGCCGACGACCTGGCTTCCTGGTACATCTAGATCTACATCTACATGATACCCTGCAAGTCACATTTATGGTGGATGGCAGGGGGTGCAGTGCACCAAAGGTCTCTAGTTTTCCTAAGTTATCTTTTTCTATTATGGTCTCTTATCGTCCTATGGAAAAACGATCCTCTATATCGCTCCGTTCCACAATCGATCTCGCGATCTTATTGTCGCTATCCTACCTTCCGAGATACGTCGAGCTTCTGAAAAGTTCTACTACATCATTCGCTAGTCCCTCCGACTTTATTTTTTCCAGTAGTTTAAATCTAGCCTCCAGCATACGTTCCTCTAACGATACCCATTTCAGATTTTCTATTAATGACGTTACGCTTTGTTTACTATCGCAATTTCTCTTTACAGATCTATCTGCCCTGCGCTGAACCTTTTCTATCTCGTTAGTGAGTCACTTTTTGTAGGGATGACACACAGCTGACGCATATTCGACCTCCGGTCGAGCCAACGATAAATTACACAATTCTTTCAATTTTTCGGAGCTATTTCGAGCTATTCTCTCTATAAAAGCCAGCTTTTTGTTAGCGGCACCTATCAATCGGCGAATGTGGGTGTCCCACGAGAAATCACGATGAATAGTGACTCAGAGATATTTAATCGAGTCTGAAACTGGAATCTTTACTCCGTCCAGCGAATAATTAACATCCAACGAGATATTCTTGGTTCTCCAGAAATGCATGACGCAGCTTTTCTTTTGGTTGATCTCTAAGGGCCATTCCTTACACCATGCAGAAATGTCTTCTAGATCATTTTGGAGATTCTGATGGTCTTCAGGATTGCTTATTACTCTATAAATGACGGTGTCGTCAGCGAAAAGTCTAATTTTACTTCTGACTGCTGAGCTAATATCGATTATATATATTAGAAATAATGACGGACCAATTACACCACTATTTGTAACGCCAGAGAAAACCTCCACTAAGTTCGTATATTTGCCATCTATAACAACCTTCTGCTCCATATGATATAAATATTCACGGATCCTGCTAACGATTTTAGAATTAACGCCTAAGGTTTCTAATTTCGTTATTAACTTCCTGTGAGGTACCTTATCAAAGGCTTTCCTGAAATCTAAGATGGTGCCATTGATCTGCCTATTATTTTCTCCGATTCTCAGTATGCAATTCACAAAAAGACTGAACTGAGTATCACAAGAACTACCTTTCCTGAAGCCGTGTTGACAATCATCTAACAATGAATTACTATCAAGAAATCGCATTATGTTGCTAACGAGTATATGCTCGAGAATCTTGCACAATATCGAAGTTAAGGAAATCGGCCTGTAATTTTCTGGGTTCTCCTTGTCGCCGCCCTTATGAATTGGGGTAACGAGCTCTAACTTCCGGTCGTTGGGGACCTCTCCTCGGGAAATGAATTTCTCGAATATTATCCGAAGAAAATGTGTTATTTATTCGGCTAATTCTTTTAAAACGCGAGCAGGAATTTCTTCGTGGCCAGTGGCTTTGTTAAGTCTGATGGAATCGTCGGTGGCGGATTGCAGTGAACCCAATAAAGAACCCGGCAATCATCTTCCACCCTGGGAGAGGAGCGCCGCCTGGAGTCGACTTGACGGTGATGGGGAAAGTAATCCCTCGTGGAGTTGCTGGACCGGAGGCTTCCCTGGATGCCTCAAGTGGAGAGTGTCCGCCGCAAGGCACTCGCGGCTTTGGCGAGGCATTGTCCCATCATGCGCCCGGCTGTCTTGTCGATGGATACCAAGAGAAGACTGTATTTAACCTGCATAAGTCCGGTCTTCAACTACGTGGCGCCGATATGGTCTATAGTCCCCAAGTACACGCTCTACGGGATGCAGGTGGTCCAAAATAATTCCCTCCTGCAGATCTTGAGATGTAAAAGATAAGACCATATCAGCCGGATGCACCTAGACGGGAAATTGGAACCCTTCGACGTCCTCCTGCGGGGATGGCAAAGGAATTCTACCTTAAAGCGGCAGAATCGACGTAACAAGAGATTCAACACCTCGGTGAAATCAGGGTTCGGTGATGCGACCGCTACAAGCGCCCCAACGACCTTCCTCGCAATAAACGGCCAAATCTGGAGGAAGGGATCGATGCCCAGTAATGGGCTTAACTTCTGGAAACTAAGCAGAGTAAAATAGATGTCGCTTCGCGTTTGAAGCGCAGCTGCGAACGGGACGTACCTGCCGAAAGGCTGATGATTGATGACCTGAACTGGTGAATTTGATTTTTTCGCGTATTTTACTATTTAATTCATGCATACCCGTCATATTTGACGAGCAATTACGCTAGTATTAGAAGAAAGCCAATTATGGAATATCACTCTTTTTGAATAATATATTTTTATTTATTACACTGAAAATACTTATGAAAACTTTAATATATTTCAAATCTATTTCTTCTTACGTTACATTTTTTAAAAATACCATATTAAGTCACTATAAATAAAAAGAAAATGCTGAATAAGAAAATGCCTTTTTAAATGTGAACAAAAATGGGTTCCTAATATGGAATACACTTAACATGTATTTGCAATTAATTATTTACTTGCAAAAGTCGCAAACGTAGATGTCATTTTCGGCCCCACTGCATGCCTCGTGGCACCACTCTTGACAAACTAAACAACAACCCATTTTTCACCTTTTACGTCTTCCGAAAACTTTTCGTCACAAAACAAGAACTGTACATCTTCGCTGCTTGGTGGTATCTGATCCTCAAACCCAAAATCTTCCGAAGATACGTCATTCCTCACACTCATTCCAGATTCGAATATTTTTCTTCATCTCCTTGTGTTTTTTTCTTAGATTTTGGTTTCAAACAGCTACAAGATGCTTGAGAATCATTGAAAAGACATTTTTGACTGGTCTGGTGCCTTTGCCTTTCTTCGGCTGAGACGTCTTGTTTCACATCAAATACAAATTATTGAAACCAATTTTATGCTAACTTTCGAGATGTAGTTAATTTAAATAATTACTGACAATTCTTAAAAAGAAGAGCATAAATATGAAATACTATTCCATATTACGAACCTTAAGTGATCCATATTTGGAACTTCGCCATGTTGTATCTCGAAGACGTGTAATTACGAAACCAATGAAGTACGCACATTTTCTCCTCCAACGGCTTAAGGAGCACATCAAATGCTTAATATAAATGCCAAGATTGAAAAAGAATTCAATAAGTAAACGTACAAAATAAAGGAATGAATACATACCTTTCAAAATATTCGAAACGCATTGAATGAACTTCAATAAGCAATGAAAAAAGCACCCTTAATGGCGGCGCCCAACCAACTGATCTCGTTACTAGAATGACTTGGCCGATCCTTTCCTTCAGTAAAGTCTGTACTGCAACCTACAGGACTTGAAATATTTTGGTATTCCATGTTAGGAGACTTCCATATTTGGCTACTTTCCCATACTCATATAAGAATTGAGACAATGGCATGGTTGTCAAGAAAATCCTCATAAAATCGCCAAATTTTTTCAAAATAACCAATTTAAACGTTTAGTTCAAGCGTCTTCGGACTGAATAAGACAATCGGTGAAAAGACTAAGAATCCTTGTTTATTTTCCTTTAAAAACAACTCCCATTTAAAGATTGAGAGTCAATTTTTATAATTTTTACGTGCAAAAGAATGAAAGCTTGCACGTCGCCAAATTGATTTTTACGGAAAATAGAAATAGAAATCTTCCGGAGTCGAACCAAGGTTCTTTTTTGTGGTTTTATTCGAAAATGTCTTTTTCTATAACAATCAAACATTCCTAATAAATTTCTATCTTCTAACAATTCGGAAAGTTTGTTGGAAATATAATTACAGTCAGTCATAAATAGTTATAGATTCTCTCCCTCTTTTATAACGGCTTATTAAGGGCGGCGCCACAGCCGAGCGTGACCGGATTTCTTAGCTACTTATTTATAGAGATTACACGAAACCAACAACAATGTAAGTCACCTTCACGCCGAAAGGTTCTCACGTAAAAATAGGTCAAATTTTAATGTTAAAGATTATTACCAAGACGAATTATCGTAATCATACCATTTCTCAAAATAACAAGTGGTACGAATATAAACTTGAATAACCAACACCCCAACACCAGATTCACCATGAAGGTGGAAAAAAACGGACGCCTCCCATTTTTAGACATGTGTGTCCAACGCAAACTGGACGGGAATCTAGGACATAGCGTATACCGGAAACCTGCAGACACAGACTTATACCTCAATGGAAAGAGCCACCATCACCCGGCCCAGTGGAAGGGAGTCTTAGCTACCATAATGCATCGTGCAAAGGTCATATCAGATGGAGAGAACTCTGGAGCGGAAATTAGATACCTACAACACACATTCCTTCAAAAAGGTTATGAAGGAAGGGAGATCAGTGTGACCTTGAAAAGTGCCGAATTTTCGGCCAAGACCAACGTCAGAGAAAAGGAAAAGCACAAGGCCACGGTGTGTCTCCCATGCATCTAGACCATCTCGGGTAGACTCAAGAATTTTAACCCAACACGGAGTGACCACCATTCACAAGCCACCGACGAAAATCAGGGGTTTATTGAGACCTGTAAAGGACGACATAGGCTTAAGGACTCCGAGCGTTTACTGCATTCCCTGCGAGTGTGGGAAACAATACAGTGGGGAGACGGGGAGAACAATCGAGACCCGTATGAAAGAACATTAGCGGTGTATCAGACTGCGGCAACCAGAAAAATCGGCGGTCGCGGAACACTGCCTATTGGAGAATCATTGCGTTCGGCTATCAGACGTGAAAGTGATTGCAAAAATCAACAGGTATTGGGACCGGATCGTCAAAGAAGCCATCGCTATCCGGCTCAATCCTATGAATTTCAACAGAGACAAAGGCTTCACGCTCAGTAAAGCATGGGACCCGACCATCAACCAGCTGGGCGAACAACACCACGCCATTGGACCGACCCGTCGACCAATGAGAGCGGGGGAAACCGAGTATATACACCCTGTAGGATCCGGCCTCAGCACCGATGCTCGCTGAGAGCCCTGATTCGTTATTGTTAGCTTTGGCGACTCAATATCGTTTCTTCGCACTTTACGTGCTTTTTAGTTTACGCGCTAACCGATCGTAACTGTGGCGCTTCTGCTCTTTCGCAGAATCAACGGTTCCGGGTTCGTTATCCGCTTCGTTCGGTCGTCGGCAAGGCAGGGTAAGGCTAACTTGTCCCTTCTGCTCACCTGTTCTTGTCTCCAAACGGTACGGTGGAGCCTGGCCTTCTGAGGCCAGTCTCCGATATTTTTCTTGGCCCAAAAAACTTTCCCCATGGAGAGGATAATCCCTCCCATGGAAATTGACCCTAAAGGGTCTGTTAAGACTGCTACCCTTGCAGAAGTGAGCCTCCAAATCGAGTCCGCTCGTCCCCGGTCGTCGTCGCTGTCTAGCGACTCTTCCTTCGGGGGAATTACCCCGGCGGAGTATAGGGAGATGTGTGCCAAGAAGGCACCAGATGCTGCTGCCTCGGTTGTCGTCAAAGCCCTCCCCTCTACTTCGGCCCAGGGCCAGTTTTCTAAAGCCTCGGTAGGCGCCAGAGGGGTCACACCCGCGGCAGTAGCCAAACCGAGGCCCACCAAAGAATGCTCCCCCCTCCGGTCGCCCGAAGCCCGCAGCCGCCGCCACCTGTGTAGGCAATACTGGCCCTGTTCAGGGTCACCAGTCCGCCGTTGCTCCGGTCGAGTCTATGGACTCGACGGACGGAGTTCTCGGCAAACCTAAGATGACCGAGGGACGAGCGCCTGCCCCCTCGACTGCCTCTTTGGCAGACCGGTCCGCCCCCATACTCGGTGCTGACGCAATCGTCGGCACGGACGAGGATAGTCAGTTCACGCCCGTCACGAAACGGAGAGCCAAGACGCAGAAGCCTTCCCGTTCCCCTGCAGGGGGGAAATAAGACTGCTCCGGAGGGACAAGGTCCAGATAAAGGAGCTCGGAAGAGGGTCCGCGTTTCACCGATCACGGTGTACGGTATCCTCTCCCACAAAACAATTGGCGCTGAGCTCAGCAAGGTATGCGGCGAAGAGTTTGAGCTGGAGGTCCACAGGGCCTCCACCAGAATCGTCGTCCACACGCCTGAGCGCCACCTGGCCGCGACGAAGGTGATGACGCCGGGGTCCAGTAACACACCCAGCTTCTGCAGGCGGTCCAGGGGACGGGCCTGCTCATTAAGAACATCGGGAAGGGCTGCTCTCCCGAGGAAATCGCAGCGGTTCTCTCGGCCAAAGGCTACATAGTCCGTGGCGTCTGGCAGATGACTGCGATGGAGGAGGGAAGCGAATCCCAATCGGGAGATTCGTAGCCAACCTGGAAAGGACTCCAAGGGCCTCTCCAGCGTCGGCTATCAAAATATTGTGTGACTGCTCGCTGAAAATCGAGCAGTACCGAGGAAACAGGGGGCCGTTAATTTGCTTTAACTGCCAGAGGTTCGGCCACGTGTCTCTCGCCTGTAGGTGCGAAAAGCGTTGTTTCAGGTGCGCCGGTCCCCACAAGGGGGACGACTGCCCTAAGCCGCTCTTCAAGCCTGCATTTTGCGCAAACTGCAAGGGCGACCATGCTGCCACGCCTACAAGAGAAGTACGCCATCGTCGCCGCCGTTAACACGACGCACCTCCGCCCGGTGGATGCGTGGAAGATCCCTGGATGGGCGATTTATCGTGCAGACAGGGGCGGCCAGCCCGCCGGAGAGGCGGGGCGCGGCGGCTCGGCACTGCTCCTGCATCGATCCGTGGAACATCGCCCGTATCCGGCGCGAACCTACGGGTCGATGGAGGCTGTATCCGCCGACATCAGGATCTGTACCTGATGAATCAGGGTCTCCTCGGTGTATTATCCGCCAGGGAGGGCGTGGGATCCGGATGAGGTCTTGAATGTCGTCGGGGATGGTTGCCCCTCGATCGTATTTGGAGACATGAATGCCAAGCATGCCAGTTGGCATTATAGAGTCTCCACCACGAGGGCCTGCGGCTTAAAGATCTTTCCGATGAAGAGGGGCTCACAGTGCTCGCGCCAACTGTGCCCACATTTCTCCCGTCAAGGGACGTCCTCGATGTTGCTGTTATCAACAACGTCAGGGCGTCTCATGGTATACATTCCATCTGCGATATGTCCTCTGACCATAACCCGACCCTGCCACTTCTGGGGAACTTGCCAGTGCGAATACCACCTTCGCAGCGTCTGGGCCTAGCTCGTGCCCACTGCAGCACTTCCGCGAGTTCATTGCGGAAAGGCTGCCGGTCGACCCAACACCGCCCAGGACGAGCGGGGAGGCAGACCGAATGGACTACCTCCTCACCACCACCGTCCAGAAGGCCATGGACACTGCGATCCCGAATATGGTCGTATCGTAAAACAGACGATTGCGTTGCGCAACAGCGTGCGGCGGAGGTGGCAGCGTCACCGTACAATAAACCTCGGGCTCCAGATGGACTCCCTCAACAGGATGGTCGAAGACATGTTGCAAGACGAGCGCTCGGACGCGTGGGAACTCCACCTTTCCACGCTTTCCCTGGAGGACCAGTCCATCTGGAAAATCTGTAGGAGGCTTTACGTTGCCCAGCGGCGGGACCCCCTGATCATACAGGGGAACTCCGTTGCGAGGACTCAGGAGGAGATATCCGGGTTGATGGCTAAATACCTGGAGGGGGTATTCTGCCTAAAGCCGGCCACAGCAGAGTCGGACGACGTCGAAGAGTACATCGCGCGAGATCTTGGGACGCTTGATCGCGGCCCCTTGCTCGATGCTGCGGAGCTCCCTAACTTCGAGGTGTAGGAGATCGTTAAAGTGATCCGTCGCCTTGGACTGAGGAGGGCTCCCGGGGATGACACCATTCCCGACATCGTCCTGCGAAATCTTCCTGGCCGCCATTTACAACGGATGTGTCGGGATTCCATATTTTCCGTCTGCCTGGAAGAGGGAAAGATCATCTGTCTCCCGGAGAATCCGGAGACGGAGGTTGGTACCGGAGACATTTGGCCAATCTCTCTCATGTCGGGCTTCGGGAAGATTTTTGAGCTTCTTGTCCGGAAGCCACTGCAGGATATTTTCCGGGAGAAGAATATTCTCCCGGATGAGCAGTTTGGCTTTCGGGAAGGGCACTCCACCACCCATCAACTGGGTAGGGTGACCCACTTTATCACTGACGCCTTCAACAGGAATCACGCGGTCGCAGGGGCCTTCTTTGAAATCTCGAGGGCCTTCGACCGCGTGTGGCATCCAGTACTCCTGTTTTGTTGCATCGACTCCAGTTTCCTGCGTGGATAGTGCGGCTCATCGAGTCGTACCTACAGGGCAAGACGTTTAGGGTGTTCTGGCTCCGGGTCGGATCGGGACTGCGGCGAATCTGCGCCAGTGTCCCACAGGGATCCGTCCTGGGGCCAATACTCTTCAATATCTTCACCCAAGACCCACCTCGGGATCATGGGTGGAACACTTGCTTGCCCTGTACGCGGATGATGCGGCGCTCCTGTCGCGGTCTTTCAAGAAGTACGCGGCAGTGGAGACGCTGCAGTGCGCCGTCGACGAACTGGTGTCCTGGTATCGTCGATGGCGCATTGCAGTTAACCCAACTAAGACCAAGGCCGTCGTATTCCACCCTGGAAGAGGAGCGCCGCATGGAGTCGATCTGTCAGTGATCGAGGGGTTATCTACTGGAGCCCAGAGGTAACTTACCTGAGAGTGGTGCTAGACCGGTGGCTTCTCTGGAAGCCTCAGGTTGAGCGCGTCCGCCACAAGGCACTCGGGGCGTTGTCGAGACTTCGTCCGATCCTGCGCCCGGGTGTCTTGTCAGCTGACACCAAGAAACGCCTCTACCTGAGGTGCGTGAGGCCCATCATTACTTACGCAGCATCGGTCTGGTCTGGGGTACCCAATACAACCCTTTCCAGGCTGCAAGTGGTGCAGAACAGCGCACTCTGGCTGGTACTCAGTCTTTGCAGATACGACAGCGTCAGCCGGATTCACTTAGACGGAAACGTTGAATCCCTGGACGTCCTCCTGCCAAGGATGTCCAAGCAATATCCGCTGTCCTCCATGTATCTTGATAACTCTCTTTCCCTTTCAAATCGTCCATCAGCTGAAAACTTTCCTACCTCTTTCCCCTTTTCCATCTAGTTTTCCTTCTGACACCTCTTTAATCATACTATTTCTGCTCAGATAATGTCCAACTCAGTTTGCCTTCCTCTTTCCAATAATCTGTATAATCATTCGCTTCTCTCCTACTCTTCGTAGCACTTCATCGTTTTGGATCCTATCAGTCCATTTTATCTTCAGAATTCTCTTCCAAGTCCACATTTAAAAGCTTCCCAAGTATTTGTTGTCATTTTTCCTAAGCGTCCATGTTTCTGCCCCGTACAAAGTTATACTCCATACATAGCATTTTATGAACTTCTTGCTGATATCTTCCCTTATATTCCCCATAAGTAGGTATTTCTTTCTTCTGAAAGCCGCTTTTGCTTTTCCTGATCTAATTCTGATCTCATCCGTTAATTTTGCCTATCTTGTTATGATCCTTCCAAGGTTATTAAAAGTCTGAAACTAGTTCTAAAGGCTTTCCTTCAATATTTATGTTTAGATTCTCTTCTTTTCCCGATATTCGAATGACCTTGGATTTTTCCGTATTTATTTCCATACCATAATTTCTACCTATTATTACTATCCTATTTATCTATTTTTCTGGAGTTCCTTTCTTCTTGCTAGAAGTACTTAATCATCCTCGTATTTTAATGTTCTTATAATTCTTCCTCCGATTTCGAAATCTCCTGTGCCTTCTAAAGTTTCTTCCTATGAAACTCCCAAACGAACCTGGTGGTTGGTCCCATCTCATTTCCTACTTTACACCAAATGCGGGTCTATGTCTGGTTCACTATATCATATTCTCTTCCTTGGCCCCTTACACAAAGTACATCAACTCCTCCCTACAAGCGGGGACGCTTGTTGCTAGGGAGGGTTTCTAGCAAATCTAGGCTGGCGATGGATCGCTTATAGCGGTCCCACCACCTAATCTTGATATCGCCTAGCAGTTGCACCTTTTTGCTTCTGCCTTACAGTAGAATTGCTTGGACATCCTCGGCTGGAGGACGTCCAGGGATTCCACGTTTCCGTCTAAGTGCATCCGGCTGACGCTGTCGTATCTGCAAAGACTAAGTATCAGCCTGAGTGCGCTGTTCTGCACCACTTGCAGCCTGGAAAGGGTGGTCTTGGGTACCCCAGACCAGACCGATACCGGATTGGCTTTCGTTAGATGCGTACCCTTTGGTGGGCCTCGGTTGGGGTCCTGCCGCGGGTGTGACCCCGCTGGCGCCTACCGAGGCTTTAGAAAACTGGCCCTGGGCCGAAGTAGAGAGGAGGGCTTCGACGGCAACCGGGGAAGCAGCATCCGGTTTCTTCTTGGCGCACATCTCCCTATACTCCGCCGGGGTAATTCTCCCGAAGGAATATTCGCCGGACAGCGACGATGACTGGGGACGAGAAACGAGCTGGAGACTCCCTTCTGTAAGGGCAGCCGTTTCAACAGACCCTTTCGGGTCACTTTACATGGTAGGGTTTCCATGGGAAAAAAAATTCTGGGCCCTTTTCAGCGCCAGGTATAATATCAGAGACTAGCTTCAGAAGGCCAGGCTCCACCGATCTGGTTGGAGACAAGAGCAGAAGGGGATAGTTAGCCTTCCTCTGCCTTGCCGACGACCGAACAAAGCGGACAACAACCCGAAAAGACGATTCTGCAGTACAGAAGCGACACAGTCTCGAGCGGCCAGCGCTATAACCAAAAAGCTCGTAAAGTGCGTAGAAACGAGATTGAGTCACCGAAGCTAACAATCACGAATCAGGGCTCTAAGCGAGCATCGACTTCTTGCATTAGACTTTCTCTACATTTATTGAATAGGGTCGGCGATAGACAGCAGCTCTATCTTACTCCATTACCGATATTTACTCTGCAGGTGTCCGCATTCTGCAAACTGACCTTTAAACTTGATTCACATATAGATTACTTATCAGTTTCTTGTCTTACCAGTCTACACCTACGTCCTTTAATAGCTTCATCAAGCTTACCCAATTTAATCTATCAAAGGCCTTCTGGAAGTATACGAAACATACGGAGAAATGTTTGCTGTATTTTATTGCCCTTTTTGATATGATTCTAACTACCCCTATAGAATCTCTAGTTCTTCGTCCTTTTCTGAAACCGAATTGATCTTCCCCTAGTATTTCTTCTGCCTTTTTCTCCAGCCTTTTATTAAGAATCCTCCTGATGATCTACGAAGAGTGTGACAGAAGGCTTATCGGTCTTTACCCTGCATTGCCTTTGGCTTCTTCTTTAGAGGGATCACTGTTACTTCTAGGAAATCCTGAGGCCACTCTCCCGTATCGTAAATCATGTTAATTATTTTCGTGATCGCTTTTAGTCCTTCTGATCCCATGACTTTAAGTACCTCAGCCGGTATTCCATCGCTGCCTGTGGCTTTCTCTTTCTTTAGTTCCACTATCGCTTTTTCTACTTCGCTCACCATAATACTTGGTCCTAAGTTGTCTTCTTCAATGTTTTCCTCATCTTCCAGTTCTATTTTTGCCGATCCTGCCTGGTTGCTGTAAAGTTCCTTTATGTATTCTTCCCATACCTGTGCTACACTCTTTCTTTCTGAGACTATCTTCCCATTTTTATTCATAATTCCTTTACCACGAATTCCATTAGACATCTAATCTTCTAATTCCAGTTCCCTAGCGTACATCATATCGTACCGTCCTAACTTCTCCATTTGTTGTATTTCATCATATTTATCTTTTCTCCAATTTTCTCTAGCTGTAGCTGTTACCCTTCTCAACTCATTTTTTATGCGTCTATAGTTGACTCTACCTTCTTGACTGTTAACATTTTCCATTTTCGTCTCTCATCCATTTTCTCCAGCATTTCCTTCGTGATCCATGGTTTTCTGATTTTCTTCTCTTGTTTTCCAATCTCTTTATCCAAGGTATCCTTGATACTGGTTTTAATTTCTTCCCATTCTATATCCACGGTCTTTAGTTTGTTTTCCAATTTCCATAGGCTATCTTCCAACTTCATACTGACTACATGCTGACTTTCTTTCATTTTTCTAGGTCCCAAGTCTGTCTTTCACTTCTCGTTTTTCTTACTTGTTTGAGCTTTGTACTTCGTCGTCTATTAGAAGGCTGTGATCTGAATCAATGTCTGCTCCTGGTAATGCCTTTGCGGTCTTGATGCTGTTCCTGAATCTTTGTTTTACTAGGATGTAATCTATTTGGCATTCATCATCATCATCATCATCATCATAGGTAGTCTGTCCGTAGACAGGTCCGTGATTATTCATGGTTAAACCTGGTTCTCCATATACTCCTATTTTCCGCTGTCCTCTTTATATCTTGATAACTCTCTTTCCCTTTCAAATCGTCTATCAGCTGAAACCTTTTCCTACCTCTTTCCCTTTTCCCATCTAGTTTTCCTTCTAACACGTCTTTAATCATACTCTCTCTCCTCAGGTAATGTCCAACCCAGTTAGCCTTCCTCTTTCTGATAGTCTGTATAATCATTCGCTTCTCTCCTATTCTTCGTAGCACTTCATCGTTTTTCATCCTATCTGTCCATTTTATCTTCAGCATTCTCCTCCAAGTCCACATTTCAAAGCTTTCCAAGTATTTGATGTCATTTTTCCTTAGCGTCCATGTTTCTGCCCCATACAATGCTATACTCCATACGTAGCATTTTATCAACTTCTTGCGGATATCTTCCCTTATATTCCCTGTAAGTAGTTGTTTCTTTCTCCTGAAAGCCGCTTTTGCTTTTCCTATTCTAGTTTTGATCTCATCCGTACATTTTGCCTCTCGTGTTATGATACTTCCAAGGTATTTATATTCTGAAACTTGTTCTAATGGCTTTCCCCCAATAGTTATGTTCAGATTCTCTTCTTTACCCGATATTCGAATGACCTTGGATTTTTCTGTATTTATTTCCATACCGTATTTTCTACCTGTTATCACTAGTCTATTTATCATTTTTTGTAGCTCCACTTCCTTTCTTGCTAGAAGTACTTGATCATCTGCGTATTTTACTGTTCTTATAATCCTTCCTCCAATTTTGAAATCCCCTGTGCCTTCTAAAGCTTCTTGCATTAGACTTTCTCCATATATATTGAATAGGGTTGGCGATAGGCAGCAGCCTTGTCTTACTCCTCTACCGATGTGTATTCCGCAGGTGTCCACATTCTCAAACCTGACCTTTACAACTTGATTCTCATATAGATTCCTAATCAGTCTCCTGTCTTTCCAGTCTACACCTATATCCTTTAATATCTTCATCAACTTGACCCAATTTACTCTATCAAAGGCCTTCTGCCAGTCTACGAAACATGCGCAGATATCTTGACTGTATTCTATTGCCCTTTCTGATATGATTCTAACTACTCCTATAGCATCTCTAGTTCCTCGTCCTTTTCTGAAACCGAATTGATCTTCCCCTATTATTTCTTCTGCCTTTTTCTCCAGCCTTTTATTAAGAATCCTCGTGATGATCTTCGATGTGTGTGACAGAAGGCTTATCGTTCTGTAATCTTTACACTGCATTGCCTTTGGCTTCTTCTTTAGAGGGATCATTGTTACTTCTAGGAAATCCTGAGGCCACTCTCCCGTGTCGTAAATCTTATTAATTAATTTCGTGATCGCTTTTAGTCCTTCTGATCCTATGACTTTAAGTATCTCAGCCGGTATTCCATCGCTGCCCGTGGCTTTCCCCTTCTTAAGTTCCACTATCGCTTTTTCTACTTCGCTCTCCATAATACTTGGTCCTAAGTTGTCTTCTTCAATGTTTTCCTCATTTTCCAGTTCTATTTTTGCCGCTCCTGTCTGTTTGCTGTATAATTCCTTAATGTATTCTTCCCATACCTGTGCTACATCCTTTGTTTCTGAGACTATCTTCCCATCCGTATTCATAATTCCTTTACCACAAATTCCATTAGACTTCTTATCTTCTAATTCCAGTGCCTTAGCGTACATCATATCGTACCGTCCTAATTTCTCCATTTGTTCTATTTCATCACATTTGGCATTATGTAGCGTGATTTCCCTTCAAATATGACGGAAATATCATAAAAGTATTCCCAATATATATTATTTCGATATGAAAATCAGTAAGATATGCTATGATCTGTAGATGGTAGCTCGTAAACACTTTGGCTCCAAGTTGAACAGTTGTATAAAACTCCTTCAGCCAAAAATTGTAGGGTAAGCCCTATGCATTTCGCCCACTAAGTGGGCATCTTCAGGGGAGAACCTGCCTTGGCAGTGAACAGAGTTCAACTGCGACGAAGTTAGAGGAAAAGTTTATAACGAAGACCGAAAAACATTTGAGGATCTAAAAGAATTTTGTGCGTCAAGTTCGGTCAATTTATATAAAGTTTTGTTAAAATCAGTATCTGTGTTCATGAGATTGTTTCTGTTTTTATAGATATGCAGATTTTCTAAAGAGTTAAGTGAATGGTTGGCTGAAGTTAACAAGGTTAAGTCCTCTATGTGTATACTGTGTCCAGTTTCGAGGATATGAGTGGATACGCTTGATTTCTCAAAACGATTGTGTTTGTAATGGGCTAAGTGTTCTTTAAATCGTGTTATTAGTTTTCCTCTAGTTTGTCCTATGTACATTAAATTGCAATGTGAACATTGTATTTTATAAATTCCGGACTTGTTCAAATTCTCCGTTCTGTCCTTGGTGCTATCCAGTAAGTTTTTCAAACTATGTGGGTTCGTGTATTTTATTGTGCAATTCTTATGTTTGAAAATTTTATTCAAGCCCCTGTTTAATATGGGACAATACGGTAGTTTTATATATTTGTTGGACTTATTGTTGTCAAGTTTGAAAGTGGTGGAGTTGGACAACGTTTTTTAAGATTGTGTTTCCTTATTAATTTATAATTATAATTTATAAATATATTTCAAGATCGTACTTTTCTTTAAACTAGGTATATTAGTTTTGAAAATTTTCCAGAAAAATCACTTTAGTTAAAGAAATTTAAATTAAAGTCATAAGAACTTATTTTTTACTCCTATTTGAAATTCGGTTCGAAATATTTGCTGTATTATCAGTTAAAGAAATCCATTGAAAATTACGTGACCTATATTTAGTTTCATGAATTCCCACCATTTGGCAATGGCGCATGATTCAATACTAAAACATTTTTTATAATCAATTATAATTTATTATTGTTATTTTTGTACTGCAGATCCTTTTAATCCTATACAAATGCTACGACCTCTTCTCCTTTCTCATTTTCTGCTCATTCCCATTCTCTTTTCCTTCCTCCCTCTAATTACTTAATAGATTCAGTAATTAAGTTATACCCATCTATAAAAGTCTGACCCGTGTTAAAACACTAAATTGGTGCATTTATTATGAGGCCAAGAATAGAATTCAACAATTGGGACAACAGTGGTCCAACAAATAAAATGCGTGAAAACGTGAAAAACGTATCAAAACGTAATTTTTGGAGATTTACGAGTGAGATTTAAATTCTTCTCTTCGCATAACTAATGTGAGTTAAATACCTCGCCCTTGAAATATTTTAAAATGTAAACGAAAAAGGTCTGCATGTTAAGGAATGGCTTTTTGCGTGATTCGTATATGCGGTGCTAATTTATAACTCCGGTTAATTATAAGAAGCACTGAAAATAACTATAAAAAGAGTTAATTACCAAAAAATTCAATAGGAAGTTAATTGAAAGGAAATTAATGAAAAACACGATTTTCATTATCAATAATTCGGGCGCCTTCTCTCTCTCGTACTAAAGCATTCAAATCACTTTCCTTAGGGATATACAATCTCCAGGTTTAACAATGACACTGTCGGCAGGACAATATATCCTTAAAAAGCTTAAAATTCTCCAATAAATGTGATTTCAACGCATAACTTGAGCTATTTAGAACCGAAGGCAAGAGTCGACGATAAGAATAAGAATGTTTATTTTTCTTTAAAATGGTCCCCGTCTAAAGATCGTAGGTCAATTACTTCTAATTTAATTTTGCAAAAGAAAAAAGCATACAAGTGAAAAAAAGGTATTTTTAAGTGCTCTCTTATGGGGATTTCTATAGAGCGTTCCGGCGGACCAACGGACAGAATAAGGATATAATGTATATAATATTGTTTCTTTTAGTTAATATTAAGTATTGTTCATAACGGCTGTCAAGTAGATTGTTAATCCAACAAGCTCATTCCCGTTTTATTTAAATGGGAAAAAATTAAAAAAGAAAAACATTTAAAAAATGAAAAATGTAGTTCAAATCGCTTTAAAAACCCTCCCATTTTGCTTAGCTTTTTATTGCGGTTAAAATGGCACCTTCATCTTGCTTCTATGATCTGTAGTTGTTGCGTTATAAATGCACAAACGAACAAACAAACAAATTGTTCAAAATATTTATGGTAGAGATGATTTTGGCGACTCATGGGCCAGAATCAAAACAATATCCCGGGCGCATATTTTCCTATAACCCGCCCCTTTATTTCACTACGGAATAGGACTATCGATACGCAAAAGAGGCCAATCTCAGAACAAATGTTACTTATGGTGAATGTTTGAATATTTGGGACGGCGATATTTAGCGATGTTTACCGCATTTCAGATGGTTATCCATTTCTGGCGGATTTCATGAAGAAGAATTATCCGCCTAACTTCACGTACGGAGATTTCGCGCGAGACTTCCGAGCGGAATTCTACAACCCGGAGGAATGGGCGTCGATCTTCAGAGACGCTGGCGCAAGGTGAGTCCAAGACGAAGTTTCCATAGACTTCCAATGATATGATATATTCCATCTGGCCACCAAAGGAGATATCGTATTCTTTAATTTATCTTTCAATAAATTTATTGCCCTGTATTTTCACTTTCTCCATTTTCTCGATGATGTCTGTGTGTGACAGTTTTTTTATGGGTGCTCTAACTCAAAAATTATTATTCACGTCAATGCGAAATTTTATATTCAACATTTTTATGACAGTCACAAGAACTGATTAGTTTTTTGTAAAAATCTGTCATCCGGAAGTGGGTGTTTACTCTTGTCAATTATCCGTTTTTACTTACCCCATATACCTAGTATGAGATAGTATTGTTTTCATGAAAAAAATCGAACTCCAGGTTTCAACGGTAATACATGTTTTAAGGTTCCCTGAACACGTTCTGACTAGTTTCGCGATGATGTCTGTGTGTCTGTCTGTCGGTCTGTATGTGATAGATTTTTGTGGGAGCTCTAACTCAAAAACTGTTAATCAGGTCAACGCAAAATTTTATATTTAACATTTTTATAAAAGTTAAAAGATCTAATTAGTTTTTGGTAAAAATCGGTCTACCGGAAGTGGACGTTTACTCTAGTCACTTATCCGTTATTTTAAAATATTTGTTTTAATATTTGATAAATGTAAAAATGTATTGAGATAAAATCTGTAGGAAATCTTATTTTCTACAGACTTTATTTGATACATTTTTCCATATAATGCATTGTTTAAGTGGTATCTTATTTTCTAGCTGCCACCACCACGCCACCTACCGAAGACTATTGTCAACGATTGACGCTTAGTTACGTCTCAGTAATGCTCCTTTTTCTTTTCTTAACTGTCAACCGGAAGTAATTATTGACAACGATCCCAGAGCTAACAACATGTAAATTGCCATATAAATATGGAGAAAGTAATGTTGCCCACATCAGTTTATTTTTTATATTTGATTAATGTAATTCAATATTTAAATAAATGCTGCATGAAATTTAATTTTCTACAACTTTTGTTTGAAACATTTTCCCATATAATACATTGTTTAAGAGATATTTTAAAAACTAAATCTTTGGCTGCCACCATCTACCGGCGATTATTTTGAACATTTGGCGCTTAGTTACGTCGTAGTAACGCTCCTTTTTATTTTCTTAATTGTTGGAGATTCCTGGCTATATCCAATATCAGAAGGCTACGGTATGAGTCTATTTATGTTCTTTGTAAAGTTTTTAAAATTTTCTCGCAGTTCCTTAAAATATTCATTATCATTTAACCTATTTGGAATTTTTAGAAATATTACAGGTATGTAGAAAGTCATGTGGTGGGCACATCTGATTTTTTTATTTTGCACACTTCCTTCATACAGAATTTCATTGAAATGGATTTGGCCAATTCCTTCACAATTCATAATTATCGAAAAGATTAATTTTGCAATTGTGGCACCCCTGCTAAGTCGATCCGGTCCAAATATGTCATTTTGGTCATTAATATATGTGCGTATTTTATGTACCAAATTTAGTTTAAATATGTTCTGCCTATTATTCCCTGATATATGCGTACGGACGGACGGAAGGACATCACGAAGATAATAGTGCTTTTCAGCGAAGACGAAAAGAATTAAAAATTGAACACCAACAAAAACAAAAAACAAAATTCTCTCACCAAAGATGCCGTTAGAATTACACAAGAAAAAGCGCCGTTTTGTTTACAGAGTCGGTATGGTTACTGACAACAATATGTAGTATTCATATTTTTCACTGCGATTTCGATAGCTATGATTCGATCTAAGGGTCGATTGTTACCTTGATAGCTGTGAATCGAAACACGACTGGAAGGTGCACTCGGTTATTATATTATACTCCAGCCGAGTTCGGCCATAATCATCACCATAGCAACAAATCGAATAAATGGGGAAATAACTCACCTGGAATCGAACTCGGGACCTGTAATTTCGGAATATAAATTATTGCCTGGAGGTAGTACCCGAGAGCACTAGCTTTACACCAAGTTTCATGGATTCCATTTATAAAGATGAGATGTTGCATACACACACGGGCACCGAGGAGATCTCGTGCTTCCTGGAGAAGGATTAAAACCAGGAAAGAAGGAAAACCCAAAAGACAATCGGTAGTGGTCAGGATAGCGTTTCTTTCGCGACAAGGCGGCAAAATTGGTCCAGGAGGGGGACAAGCAAGACCGGGGAAAGGGATTTTAGGCCACTTTCCCTTGCTCAAGACACGCCGTCTGGGACGAATGTCACTAGAATATAACCCTTTACCGTCTGTTAACGAAATAATGAAATGTATTTTTTTGCTTACGTTACGTTTTCCGTTACAGCTATTTGAAAATTTTCGTTAACCTTTCTCGTTACGTTAATCCAAAATAATTCCGTTATTTCGTCAATCAATAAGGCACAAGGCCAAACATTCGATAAAATATGCGTATACATATAATGATACGTAAACCTGTATTTACGCATGGTCAGCTTTATGTCGCATTCTCAAGAGTGAGAAATTCTGATTCTGTCAAAGTATTTGGGCAAGAAATTACAGAAATTAAAGAAAATCTACTACAATAGACAAAGTTAATGTCATTTATCATGCCATTTATGAATAAAAGATTTGTGTACACATGTTTTGAAAAATAAATAATATTAAACAATTAAATAAATTTTTTTGGTAGATGATATTATGTCATTCGCCTCTTCACGGTGCTCCCTGTGCACATAGTTCTAAAAGATTAACATCAAACTAACAAAAAAACAACGCGAAATTTTTCGCGGGTTGCAGCTAGCTAATTAAAATTCCCGTGTGTGGTTCAGGTACGTGGTCCTGACGAGCAAACACCACGATGGATTCACGATGTGGCCGTCCAACTACACCTTCAACTGGAACGCCAAGGACGTCGGACCGAAGAGGAACCTGTTGGGTAATGAGCGAATCGTATTTTTTTATGGCAAACTGTCCCTTCTAGATAGATCTGTTATATCGGAAAATGTCGATCGTCTTTTTTTCACTCTCCCGTCATTTAGGCGAACTGGCGGCGAGCGTGAGAGGGGCGGGTTTGAAGTTCGGCGCTTACTACTCCCTCTTCGAATGGTTCAATCCGATTTACTTGAAGGATAAGAAGAACAAGTTCGCCACGGACGAGTACGTCCGCAACAAGATGATCCCAGAGATGAAGGAATTGGTGAGGGTCACGTGACTAGATAGTCTTATTAATTTTTAGGCTTTCTTTTGCCGGCGAACCTGTGGTATCTGAACGCTTTAAGCTACGTTTTCATGCAAGCGGTATAGGCGGCGCTGGCGGAGAAGAAACGACGGTAACCAATCAGTGGCTTCGGTTGAAGCGGTGAGGCGGTCGGACGATGAAAGTTAAAATATTCTCAACTTTTCCCGCATGCGCCGCGCGCTTTTACCCAACAAATGAATAACGAATACATTTTATCGTAAACTAAACTTGGCATGAGGTTCATTTTGAACTGAAGAGCAATCGATGCGATGGAAGCGGTAAAAGATTATAATTGAAGAAGTTAAAGAGAAATACCACCTCTTTCACAATGTAAAAGACAGGATATAATCTCCTTTTCTTAGCCTAGCCTCGAAAACTGGGCGAACCCACCACCGTGTGGCAGATGTTCGCTTTTTTTCATTTTATAAGTAATCGTAAAACATTATATCGCCATTGCAATTGAAATCGATCCATTTTCACAAATTTAGGACTGGTAAATACGACAAAAACGGAAGCGTTGGTTCAGAATATATTCGCGGTGCCGTGCAGTCAAATGTTTGCCGCGAGCGCCAAATAGTGTTCATGAAATCGGTTTCACCGCCCTCGCCGCCTATACTGCTTGCATCAAAACGTAGCTTAATGGAGAAATGCAAGGCTGTTGATTGTGCGTAACATAGGATTGCCAGCTCATGAGGAGTTGATTCTGGGAGATTTCTGCTCCATGAGTAGGAAATTTCGGGAGAAACTGGGAGAAGTTACCCAAAAGTAAAAAACGCTTAAGCGAACCATGAAACTTGTATACTTATATTGACAAGAAAACATAACGAATAGGTAATCTTAATTTTATCTTTTTCTTTCTTCATATGCGTAGTACAGAGAAAGTATTGTTTCCGTGAAAAAAATCGGGTTCGAGATTTGAACGGAAATACGCGGTCCCCTGAACACGTTTTCGCATTTTCTCATTGTTGTCGGTGTGTATCGTATGTGTGATAGTTTTTTCTGATAGCTCAAATTCATAAACTAATGGTCTGAACAACACAACATTTTTTATTTGTAATTTTTATTATAATTTTTGGCTGAAATCGGTCAACGGGAATTGAATGTTTACTCTTGTCATTGTTTCGTTTTTGGCAAATTACAATTTCAAATCTTTATTAATATAGATGTTACTTATTATAAACGTTATATAAAATATTATTCTCAAAAATTTTTGTATTTATTAAATTTTCGTAGAACGTATTGTTTAGAAGATATTTTTTTCGTAATTTCCTAATAAACCGTCTCTTTTATTAATGTTTGCCATTTTTATAGCTTTTCGTCAATCCTCGAATGACATTTCGACCTGATCGACTTAGCAGGGGTGCCACAATCGCAAAATTAAACTTTTCGGTAATAATGAATTTGGAAGGCATTGGCCGTACCGATTTCAACAAAATTTTGCATGAAGAAGGCGTGCAACCTAAAATAACAAAATCAAGATGTTTAGTATAGATATAATAACATGGCTGCTACAATACAAGTAATAATAAATGTTCTTTTTTACAAGTATTTGTGTTGAACTGTCCCCATCAATTGTAACCAAATATAATATTTATAATGTACACATATATACGAAACCATAAAGGCATATTTGGATTTGATCAACTAAACAGGGGAGCCACACTTACAAATTAAACTCTTTCTGTAATTATGAATTTGGAAGGAATTGACTGAACGAATTTCAACTAAATTTTGTATTAAAGATTTGTACAACATACCATAATGAAATCACGATGTTTAAAGCGGTACTAAACAGAAGGGCTACCACATAAAAAGTAAAATAATATTTTTTACACTTATTTCTAGGGAAATGACCGCAAGGATAATTCAATATGGTATACCTATATAATCTTTATATAAATAAATATCCAAATTATTATATTTAAACCGGGTCGACTAAACAGGATTACCACAATATCACTGTCAGAATTTTTCTGTAACTATGAATTTCGAAGGTATTGGTTGAATCGATTTCAAAAATAAATTTCGTTTGTGGGGCGAGTATAGAACTGCAAAACGAAATGAACATGAGTAGAACTAATCTAAAAAGCAGGGCTACCACAAAACATAGGAAAATAATTTTTCATTATACATGTATTTGCGTTGAACTTTCTGCAACGATATCTAGACTAAACGTACTTCTGTACCACGGAATACCCGTGTACCTACATCCCTACTCGTTAATTTTATAGTCTTTCGTATCGGCAGAATTTTGTAGATTAAGCAAAACGTCTTTGTTTTACTTGTCAACTATTGAATTACCCACTACGTTTCTGTAAGTTTTCGATTTATTTAAATCTATTAAATATATCTTATATTTTAAATCTCAGATTTTATATGGACGAAAACGTTTTGACATTAATAACATGATTTTTTAAATAAATTGTCTTAAATTGTCATATCTTGTTTAAGTAGGACCTATAAACACAAGTCCATGCATCTAGTTCCTTTCCTTCATATTTCATGTTGTACGCATGAAAAAACTAATTTACCTACATTTAACATAAATGTGGCTTCTTTTGTTTCTAAGCATCTAAACATTTAAGTGGTATATTTATTTTTGGATGCATTTCCGGAAACTTGTCTAATGGACGAATTTCCGGGCAGCCTGAAAAACCGTCATTAATTAATAAAAAATAAATTAAAAATCATTAGGTCTTGTTGGATTATCCACCCTTTCATTAGAATGCGAAATTGCACAAAACATTGACCTGAAGGATCTTCTTCTACATTTGCCAAACTTAAAGTGCGGAAAATAAAATTCTAAATTGTTTTTGTGTATTTCTTATTTCATGCATTGTGTAACGTGTAGAACAATAAACATGTGCATTCAATTTAATATTAGCATTATAAGGCGGATGAGTTGCTCTTTGTGTAACCGGATTTCATAGTTTAGTATTATTTTAACACAATACAGGACGAAGACATTAGTGCTAGCTCCAATGCAGGAGAAATTTGGCAATTGTGTAGCATTTCTTTTTTATTATATAAACAGTCTTCTTTAAATATCTGCCATGAAGCTCTCGTTGAGTTTAAGCATTCTGAAATTATCTTATGAAAGTGTTATAGGAAACTAATTCATTAATATTGCTGAAAATAATTTATTGCACAATTTCAAATAACTTGGTTGTTTTTCATAGGTGATGGAGTATAGGCCCGAAGTTATTTGGGTGGATGGATATTCAAACTTCAACAGCACCAATCTCTCTGCATTGCCCTTCCTAGCTTGGCTGTACAACGAGAGCCCGGTCAGAGACACTGTGGTGACCAATGATAGATGGGGCCAAGATGCTGGATGTAAACATGGAGGCTATTTAACCTGCCGTGACAGGTACAGTCCTGGTGAGTCGATAACTGTGAACCGTTAACCATGACAAAAACTGCAATTTTCTTTTACTGGTGAATGAACTAGAGTTAGATTTATTGGTTAACCCAGAAAATAAAATTTAAATAAATATGATGATGATGAGATTTTATATTTTTAATCTAGCTAACTCTGACAAATGGATGGACAGACCGACTGACAGATGGACAGACAGGCAGATGGATGGACAGACAGATGGACTGAGTAATTATATATAAAGATTGTATAATTTGTATGACATACCATAATGAAATCAAGATGTTTATAGTGGAGCTTAAGAGCAGGGCTACCACAGTAAAAAGTAAAATAATATTTCTTTTGGACATATTTCTAGAGAACTGACCGCATGGATTACAACAAAATATGGTATATATAATCTTCATATAAATAAATAAATAACCTATTAAACTGGGCCGACTAAACAGGGATATGACAATAAAATGGTTAGAATATTTCTGTAACTATGAATTTGCAAGGTATTAGCTGAACCAATTTCAAAGAAATTTCCTGTCTAAGGAATGGCAAAACAAAATGAACATGTTTAGAATGAATCTAAAAAGCAGGGCTGCCTCATTATAAGAAAAAAATAATTTTCTGATTTCAAAGCAAATACTTAAGTACCTATATGATTACAATATGGAGAATTTGACGAAAAGCACTTCTGTACCTCGGGAAACCAGTGTAAATCCCTACTTGTTATCTCATGAATTATTACATCACAATTCTTTTTTAATTCACAATGTGTTATTTTTCATTTATTAATAATAGCCCATATTCTCCTTATAAAATTACACAACTGACATTTTAAATGTGCTGTTTGCTTTTATAATTTATCTGTACAATTTTAATCAGGTATTTTGCAACTGCATAAGTGGGAGAATGCTATGACGCTGGACAAACATACCTGGGGCTACCGCAAAATGTCATCTCTAAATGATTACTTGACAATAGAAGAACTACTCAAGACTTTGGCATCAACTATCAGTTGTGGAGGTACATTTTATAGATTTAAATATCATTCTCATAGAACTAATGTAACTAATATTTCTGCAAATGGAACTTTTCTTATATTGCATCCATTTAGTATATTCATCTTAGACCTGGAATTCAACAGCAAATTGAATTTATTTGTCCTATCGACCCACCTATTTCACTGTGTGAATTTTCAGGAAATCTTTTGGTGAACATTGGTCCGACTCCATATGGAAAGATACCTCCAATAGGAGAGGAGCGGTTGAGGCAAATGGGAAAGTGGCTTGGTCTAAACGGAGAAGCCATCTATGGCTCCAAACCATGGTCATTCCAAAACGATACAATAAATCCAGATGTATGGTGAGCTATGTGAAGTGATCATACATATTTAAACCCAAGACACATTGGTTGTCTGGTCTCTAGAAAATTGTTTTTTTATGATATTTTTGTTGTGTACTGTGCAATGCACACAAGCACTAATGTGCTGAGAGTTATTCATCTAAAGTAAAAAAATATTCTTTAACCCCTCAAGCATGATTTAAAAATTAAATAACAAAGGTATTTAAATGCTCCATGATGACATTTATTATTTTAATTTATATCTCGTAAATATAATGCAACTAAAAATCTGAAAATAATCAGGAATATTAATTATATATGCCTTGCTGTTCTGTAATGTTTTTAGAAGTCTATCTTGTAATTTTAAATTTCTACAGTACTTACAATCTTATTCTGATGTTTTGGATAGGGTGTGGTACATCTCAAAACATGGCACAAAACACAGAAGGATTTCCAAGGCAGTTTTTGCATCGGTAGGCTGTCTCCTTCCTTATTCCTTTTTTTGCAAACAATGCACTTCCTCTGAGCGACTCTTCTCTTGCCAGAAGGAGGATTCTCTTCTGGGAAGTGATGCCTTGCTAGCCATGTTGCTGATGATTCAATAGGCCTTGCTGGCTTTCTCCTTTTCTTTCCTACTCTGCCCTTTAAATACTTTGCAAATATGCCCTCGATTAGTCTTGTTTGGAAAAGAAGGTGGTTTTTCAGATTGCCTTTTTTATAGCAAAGAATGTATGCATTCAATACAGCCATGATTCTACTGAAAAACACGGCTAATTGGTTCATTTCAATTTCCTAACCTCTCACAAATCTCATCCTCATCTTCAGTTTAACTTTCTGAAGTTACCAAATACCCTTCTGAAATCTCACTCCCAAAAGAAGCAATACTGTCATTGTCAGACTCATCAAGGACGAGCTTTAGCACTTCATCATCCACTAAGGACCTACTTGTTGATGCCATGGTCACAGACTGAAGGGGAAAACACTTGTAGAAAAATATTTACAAAGAGCAAGAGAGACAGATAAGAAAGTTATTACAGTTCTGTGACTCATTAGGTTTGTGATGATACGGATGACTTATACACCAAGAGAGATAGAAGCCAATAAAGAAGATGCTGCGTCAGATGACTTATGTCATCCAGCATGCTTGAGGGGTTAAACCTCACTTTTATATATTGTGAAGTTATTTATTACAATTGCACAGTGCAATATTGCCATTTTATTTCCAATACGATCATTTGTTTCCAGAGTTTACTTCATTATTGTTTAATTATCAAAATGTGGTGACTTTGGTATTCTGTGATAAAGTGACTAAGCACTGGGTTGTGGCTATGTGAAAAGGATTTTGAACCACTGGTCTATGGAGTTCATTATGTTCTCAATGACTGGTGTCATATAAAAAATGTTTGTTAATGCTTAGATATGGGGATGGTTCAAACATCTCCCAACAGACATCATTCATATTGTAACTTAAAGGTACCATTGTTTGCAACACTGTAACATGAATGCCTTTATCACAGTTGAAGCATTCAGATATTATTAATACATGATAACAGCTCAGTGCTGTAACTAGGGTATGGCATAGGTGCCACTTGTAAATGCATCAAACATTCCCACAAAAAATACCTAATGTATATTTTCCATTAATTAGTATTAATTTAATACTCAAATATTAAAGTTATTGTTAATAAAAATGCTAGTATTCTTTATGAAAATGCAGCAAAATTTACAGTATACATAAACAAATTGTTTCCTTAAAATTATGCCATAGGCGCCATATCTTCCAGTTAAGTCTCTGTAACAGCTGCACTTTTTTAGCATCCAAAGATTTTTTGATAGTTTTAACATTTTTATTTTCTCCATATGCTATTTAGAGAAAAAATCGTTTTCATGAAAAAAATCGAATTTCAGATTTTAACAGAAACACAGATTTTAAGTTCTCCTGAATATGTTGTTAGTATTTTCTCAATGATGTGTGTGCGTGGTAGGAATTTTCTGGTTACTCTATAACTCAAAAATGACTAATCAAGTCACATTATTTTGGTATTTAAGTAATATTTTTTAAAAACAAAAGTAACTCATTTTGTTGAACTCTAGTAGATATTTCATATTTCTTATACTTGGTAAGGCATAAAAATATCATCTCGCACATGCCAAAATTAAACCTTAAGCTGGTCCTGGCTATCAATCTTTGCAAACTTGCACAATAACTGAAGTCTGGATTTTTTCTCGTGATAGGTACACGATGAAGGAAGATTCTGAAACATGTACTGCATATGCCATTGTTTTGAAGTGGCCAGAAGGCAATATGCTTGAACTTGGCAGTCCTGTGGCAAAAGATGATACATCAGTCCAAATGCTTTCATATGATGGTGAACTTGAGGTAATTAAGAATCCTCGAAAATTATTTGATGAAATTTTTATTACATTGCTGAGAAAATTATCCCTTTTCCAACAATGCAAAATCGAATATTCTTTTTGCATGTATCTAAAATGTCTTTCTCCATAAACTTGTAAGGTTAGTTGATTAATCCATTAGCAAACTTAACCTTCTGAGATGGCCTTGGTAAAAGTGCATCTACCCTGTTGGAATTAGTTAAGGAGGTGTGTTATAATCGATAGAATTTTAGTGTGTTAGTCAATGGTAAAGTCATTTAATGGCTGCACATTCCTTCTATCAGGTTGAGTGATAAACACGTTTTAGAATTTATGACCTTGTCAAAGTTTTACCTCACAAAAATATTCTACATGGATGGATTTACTGACAATGTCATCAAATTTTTTCAAAACTTATCCAAATTGATGTGTTAAAAATTGCATGCTTCATTAACTGAGAAAAAATATATAAAATAGTATAAATTTACTCCTAAACTGTTTAACCCTTTCACTGCTATGCATTGGTATACCCGGTTTAAAATTTCCGATTTTCTTTATTTTTCTGCATGTCTGTTTTTTATGCATTTGCTTGTTCCAGAAAGTGATAGATTTGTTCTGAATATCCCATAATTAATCCCACCAATGATATTATTGAGAAAATGATTGTGTCAAAGCCAAGAATTTCTTACGGTCAAAATGTTTCTGATAAAGATATCAATAACATGATTGCATACTAATTACTAATATGTTGAAGAAAATGAATTAATATATAGTCCCTATGATATTACTAATGGTAGTTATAATGAAGTTGAAAATAGTGTAGTAGGAGGGAAATAAAATACCTCCCGCGGACCAACAGGCAGCAGCGTCTGTTCTCCATATTAGGGGCGGCTGCAAACAGCGTCTGTTCCCCATGTTAGGGGCGGCTGAATATATAGGCGGAAGGCAATGGGAAACCACCGCCACAATATATCCCATGTAGAGGCATCATGACGGAGTCTTCTCTTGTTAAATATTCCGGAGGCAAAATGGTCCCCCGCTCGGATCTCCGGGGGGGACAACACGAGAGGTTCCGTTTAACACAAGGAAGGAAGGATGCTGGAAAGAAGTTGAGAATTGGCACGTGGAATGTTAGAACACTCCTACGAGCAGGGAAGTTGGAAAATTTAAAGAAAGAGATGAAAATAAATAGAATGGATATGATTGGCTTAAGTGAAATGAGATGGGAAGGAAGAGGGGAAATAAAAAGTGATGACATCACAGTGTACTATTCAGGAGGTACTAGAGGAACGAATGGAGTAGGGGTAATTTTGAATAAGGAAATAGCAAATTGTGTACAGAGGGTGATATTTGTAAATGATAGAGCAATTGGTCTTAGAATAGGAATGCACCCGAAAGATCTACTGTTGATACAAGTTTATATGCCGACCAGCCAACATGAAGATGAGGCTGTTGAAGAAATATACGAGAAGATAGAAAATATTATGGAGGAGGAAGGTAAAAACTGTTGCAAGATAGTGATGGGCGATTGGAACGCTGTGGTAGGAGAGGGAAGAGAAGACCAAGTAGTAGGAAAATTTGGACTAGGGAAAAGAAATGAAAGAGGTGAAAGACTTGTTGAGTTCTGTAAAGAGAAGAGGATGTTTATATCAAATACTTGGTTTGAAAATCATAAGAGAAGGCTATACACGTGGAAATCACCAGGAGATGGAGCCAGATATCAAATAGATTATATTCTAGTGGAAGAAAGATATAGAAATGGAGTAAAAAAGGCATATGGACTTCCAGGAGCAGACATTGACAGTGATCATGTGCTCCTCATGGCCGAAATAAAACTAGCCTTGAAGAAGGTTAAGAAGGCTAAGATAGTTAGGAAATGGGATTTAGAGAATATAGCCACAGTAGGAAAAGAAAGAATAGGAGAAAAATTAGCTCAGGCAATCAAAAGAGAAAACGTGTCGGAGGAAAATGTGGATGAAGCATGGAATAGGATAAAGAAGGCTATAAGGAAAACAGCAGAACAGGCTATTGGGTTTTTCAAAGGAAAAAGAATAAAAAAGCCATGGGTGACAAAGGAAATGATAGAAAAGATGGAAGAAAGAAGGCAATACAAAAGCAGGACTGATGAAGATGGAAAAAGGAAATACAGGAAACTGAATAATGAACTAAGAAGAGAAACCCAAAAAGCAAGGGAGAAATGGCTAGAGGAGGAATGCTCAGATATAGAAGATCTAGAGAGAAAAGGAATGTATGACTTGATGTATAAGAAAGTAAAAAATGTAACGTGGGATAGACGGAGAACAAGTGCATGTGTGAAAGAGATTGCAAGTAAAGAAGATAAAGTTCTATATAAGGAAGAGGAGGTCCTTAATAGATGGAGAGAATACATGGAGGAGTTGTACAAATCAAATGAAAAACCAAAGGATCTCCGTATTGAAGAGCAGGATGAAATAAATAATGACGAAACAGGGGTTTCGATATTGAAAATAGAGGTGCTACAAGCAATAAAGGATATGAAGAATGGGAAGGCAATGGGGGTAGATGAGATACCGATAGAATTATTTAAGTGTCTTAATGAGGAAGGACTGGAAGAAATAGTGAAGTTGTGTAATGCAATCTATGACAAGGGGATGTGGCCAGAGGATTTCGTCAAAACAATTATGATTCCAATTCCGAAAAAGCAAGGAACAAGAAAATGCAGTGAACACAGAACAATCAGTTTAATTACACATGCAGCAAAGGTTCTACTTAGGGTTATGAACAGGAGACTAATTAGCAAAATGGAAGAAAATGTTGCAGAGGAACAGTTTGGATTTAGAAAGAGTAGAGGTACAAGAGATGCAATAGGATTGATAAGAATGAGTGGAGAGAGATATATAGAAAGGGGTAAAGGAATTAGTCTGTGCTTCATAGATATGGAGAAGGCATTCGACCGAGTGAACTGGGAAAAACTGATGGAAATACTAAAAGCAAAAAAAGTAGACTGGAAAGATAGAAGGTTAATTAAAGAGCTGTATATGAAACAGAAAGCAGCTATGAGGATAAAAGATGCACAGACCGAATGGTATGATTTAGGAAGAGGAGTAAGGCAAGGTTGCTGCTTATCGCCAACCCTGTTCAATATATATGCTGAAGAAATGATTGACAATGGAATAGGGAATGATAAAGGAATTAGTATTGGGGGTAGAATAATAAATTGTATAAGGTTTGCTGATGACATGGTAATTTTGGCAGATGAAACGAGGCATATTCAGGAAATGGTTACAAAGCTAGAAGACAGGATGATGGAATATGGAATGAAAATGAACATAAAGAAAACAAAGGTGATGAGAATAGGGGATAGAGAGATTATGAATGTGTCAATAAAGGATGGAAGAGTGGAGCAAGTAAAACAGTATAGATATTTGGGAAGCATGCTAACTGAAGACTGGAGAAGTGAAAAAGAAATAAGAACAAGAATAGCAATGGCAAAAGAAACATTTAATAAGAAAAAACGGGTACTATGTGGTAAAATGGATTTAAATCTGAAGAAACGTCTTGTGAAGTGCTATGTTTGGAGTGTATTGCTTTATGGGTGTGAAACATGGACGCTAAAGAAAAGAGAGAAAGAAAGACTAGAGGCATTTGAAATGTGGGTGTGGAGGCGGATGGAGAAGGTTAAGTGGACGGATAGGATAAGGAATGAAGCAATACTAACAAGGGTGAATGAGAAGAGAAGATTACTTGAAACAATTCAGAGGAGGAAAAGTAACTGGTTAGGGCATATCTTGAGAGGAGAAGGTTTACTATTGATGGTGTTGGAAGGATCAGTAGAAGGGGAAAGGAAAAGGGGACGTAGAAGAATAAAAATGTTTGACGATCTGAAAGAAAGGGGAGGGTATCAGGAAATGAAAGAAATGGCAAGGAACAGAAATGAGTGGAGACAACGATGGTGCCAGGGACCTGCCTAGAGGCAGAACACCTCATGATGATGACATTAGTATACGATTATACTATGGCGAATTTGATGAAAAGCATTCTGTTTGAAGATATCTCAGCAACCAATTGACCGATTTGGACGAATCCTCCTCCGATATCAATGTTGAACCAAGAAACTTAAAGACTTTAAAACTTGGTATACATACTAAAGAGACATTGAGGATATGCACCTCAGTGTCAGAACTTTGATTTCTTGAGGGAAGGGAGGTATAAAATTTGAGTCTATATTTAATTTGATCATATCAATTCAAGGGGAATAATGCTCAATTACCTTGAGAGTACCTTGAGTTTGGAAGAAAATATTACAATGTGTTATGTGCATGAAAAATTCTAAACTCTAAACTCGGGGCAAAGCCCTGGCAATTATGCTAGTACATAATAAAATTGAAAAATACAAGCAAGCAAGAATACATTCACCATATCCATATTGCTGTTTAGGACTGGCATATGAACCATGGACTAAATGCATTTTGACAATTTTTTCTGAATATTAATAGTTTTATCATTTTTAATAAAAACTCTGCAGTTAAAGGGTTAATAAAATTTTTAGTAGACTAAGAAAGAAAAAAAGATTAAACAACAAGATGGAGAGAAAAGCGAACACAGCAGATGTTATTCCTTGCCAGAGACATTTTGTCACTTGCACTCATGCATCACTCAATGGTCAAACACAAATACATATGCATTTAGTTTACTTTGCTTCCTAAAATAACAGCCATACCTTGCTTTGCATGACAGATAATTTCCTGAAAATTTGGTGTTAAATGAAATTAGTGCTAAATGATGTCATTATTTCAAACCGTTTACCACACCTGCCAGAACATCACTATGCAGAGGCATAAGTGTTTTTCTCTCCCTATTACTGTATACTAAAATCCTCTAACCTGTAAGAAATGGAATTTCTAACACATTTATGATTAGGCCACCTCAGTTGTTGTCCAGCTTTGTTTTTTTAATATCTGGTAGGCATGGGCTTGCATCTTACTGTAACCAGTCTGCTTAAAAGGAAGTCACATAAGGCGAGGTATGGCTATATTTAGAGAATTTGTGTGTGTGATTGATTTGTGTAATAGATCACTGTTCCTGTTGAAAGACACACCAACCTTTGTTTTCATATTATTATTTTTAAATTTTGGTGAGTCCTTATTTATTTTTACAGTCATGCTGTCCCCTTCCCTCTCTCCCCCTTTTCCCACAGCTCATGCAGTTGGGGAGCTAGTTACATCCCCTTTTAATCTTGAACTGATTTTTATTGTGTGTGGATTTTATATCAATTAGTCATTTATAATATATGTAGTAGGGTTACAGTATGATAAGGACTTGAATCAGTTATCTTAAATTTTATCTGTTAAGAGTACGGCAAATGAAGTTGCATTGATCTTGGCTATTAAAATAGGATGGGTTGTGACATGTATTGTGGCCTCTAGAATCAGTATACATGGAAGAGAAAGAATCCTATGAAATTTCATATATGATCTGCATTAGGAAATCTCATTAACACAGGAAATAGATCTTTTCTGTAGTCTAAAAAAACGATCCACATGGCAGGATCTGGTATGGAGAATTATGCTATACTATTTAAATTGGAAGTAAAAATATCTACAGTGAATATGTAGTCACTTTTGAGGAAACTGTGTAATGTAAGTTTTTTAGCATGTAAAAATATGAGTGTAATTTATTGGCAAGATTATCAATGTATTTTACCCAGTTGATAGTTTCAGTTAAATTAATACCTAAGAATTATTTCACTACAGCTTCTGAGTGTGAGATTGTATAGTGTAAGTTATGGATGCATGACTTTTTTTATAAGTATGGAATAATATATTTGATGTTTTCATTAAGTGTCTGTTCTTCATCATAATTTTGCATACACCACTCTAAACAGAGGGGATTAGTGAAACTAAGTGCCAGTTTTAGTTTACTCTTTACAAAGAGCACCAAGGGGGCCAACTGCTTACTGTCCCTTCCCAGGTTGAAAAATCAGAGCTCCGCTGGATGTGAACCTGGGATCACAGCATGCAAGGCCCATGCTCTAGTCACTCCTCTACCACAACCCTGATGTTATTTTTCATAAAAGTTTATTGTGCATTGTCGAATTAGCCATTTGTGGTATGGCTTGGTTAGCTTTTATTTCGAGGATCTCTTTGCAAGGTGCAGTAATAAATGATTCATATCATCAGCAAAATTAAACATTGATTTAAGGAGAATGGTCATTGGAGTAGAGAATGAAGAGGAGTGAGCCATGGGTAGATCCTTTGGATACGCCAGAGCCAGGAGTGGTGATTTAGGATTTATACTTATTTATGAAGCCTTATAATAGTCTGCTGAAATCTAATGCTTGAGGATTTGTACTCATCCCCAGCCACTAATAATAAATGGAAATAACCCTTTTCATATATTTAAAAAATTTGGCTCTGTAAACTAATCCATAAAACAAATTCTTCTTTTATTAAAAATCCCATTTTTATTTGGTACTTTTTATATAACGGGGACCATCTGATCCTATACAAAGAAATATCAATTACTGGGTAGTTGTCATGCTAGAGTTTAACTTATACTTTATGAGTGTCATGTTACATTGCAGTGGGAGACAATTGGGACACCGAAGAAAGGGATCGCTGTAAAGTTTCCTGATGCATCTGAAGTTGATAAATGGGCCTGGGTCCTGAAATTCAGTGGCCTCTCCAATGCTTGCCCACAATCAACAAGGGAATAATGTTCTTTTAACTTCACACAATGTAGGTTAAGTAGTAATGCACAAGAGAGGAAATATTTCAGGCAACCTAGCATTAACAATTACAGAATATTTTAATACTTGTTGACCCATTTGCTCCATGCTTATGTGTCTAATCCAGACATCACCAACTTTATTAATGTTTTAGTTAGGTTTCAATGTTTCATTAAAAAAATAATTACTTGTTCATTTTCATAGAATTTTGGGAAAATAATGGACAAAATAATTTTGTGTAGCTGTATAACACTAACATGCATAATACTTGCATTATTCATGTTTACTGATGGTGTTCCACTCGGAAATTAATTGTAGTGGCAGTTATGGTAAACATTCTTATTTTAAATTGAATATTCCTCCTCACACTAATACTAAAACCCAAGCATATAACATTTACTAAATGAGTAATTTTGTCATTAATAATATCTTAAACATGGCCATATTTCATGGATCTGTTATAAGCATAGTTTTTTTCAAGGAAACTTTTACTAGATGTATTTCTGCGATCCTCAGATGTCTCTAGTACTTATTGAATCAAATAATTTGACAATATTTCCACAATAGGAATGATGTTCATGAAATTCATGTATGCTTCATGCCAGTGTCAGGATGATTGTGGCTAGAAAAGGCGCTTGTGTGAGTACAAATGGATTAAATGAAATTTTATGCTTAGTTCTTGTATGTCAATATATGATTGTTTTTCGGATAATATGTTCATTTTTGGTGATGAGATGTACTTGTTTCTTATGCATATTAAATAAAATGCTTGAGGAAAAGAGAAATTATACATTGAATTTTGCCGACCTGAAGAAGTTTATTCTGAATGTAAACTTTTCCTTTTTTATTGTTAACTAGTGTAATTTCCCATCAAAAATGATGGATATCACATGAAAAAATATTTAAATTTAGGCACTTCACATTCTTCCTCCTTCTCTCCCTTCCATTTTCCTCCCTCTCTCTCTCCCTCCCTTTCCTACTCCCCCTCTCCCTCCTATTCTCCTTCCTCCCATTCCCCCTCCCTCTCATCTCCTTCTCTGTCTCAGTGTTCTGTCAAAGCTATCAAGTTGAGTGAGTTTTTAAAGGTCCTTGTGAACATTTAATGCAGAAGCTGAAGTGTTTTTAAAATTTGATTAAAACAAAAATTTATATAGATAAATTTTAATGAAATCACCCTTTATATGAACTAAAAAGTAAATAATAAATATTAGATTTACATAATTGAATTTTTCAGAAAGTAAAGTATATATAAGCTGTGTTTAACAAATAAATCATCACTAATATTTTGGTGTCACTCTACTTATGTATAATGGGGTGGTGATGGCGGAGTGGTTAGAGCAATAGCTCTCAACTAGGGTATCATCACACCCCAGGGTGATGCTAGAGTTATTGAGGGGTGATGCAAATATATGATAAATTTGCAGCATATCATACTCTGGCTTATAAAAATAAATAAAACCAGAAGAATACCTTCCTCTGCTTGTTTAAATGTGTAATACATAAGGTTTTATTTTTGTGTTAGATAAAGCCCAATTTATCTTCAATGGTGACTTGAAGGAAATTGAACTGTAAACCAGGTGATATGTCTGGATCAACTGTCCATTGCTGAAGAGTAGTCAAACGGAAAAGAAAATAACCCATTTGTTCACTCATCCATGCTCAAGCCGAGTTCGGTAATAATTGTCTCTATGGTAATAATCCGATAAAATGCTATTTAAAATGGTAGGAAGAGGGCTATGAAGCTCCGCTAGAAAAACTACACAAATACTTCCAGCTTCCGTGCCACTGCCAGGCTGTTGAAAGATGCGTGATGGAAGTCACAGAAGCCTCAACACAAGTGTTCGGCCAGGAGGCAAGAGATGGATTCATCATGACTAGACTGTACGATCGCAAACACATGCCTATCTTGGAACATAAATGCCATTTCAAATCTAGTTAACCGTGCCCAGCATATTAAGTTGGGTGGTCGGGTTGGGCACGGGAGGCACTCGCTTTGCAGCCACCTCCCTGTGGTGAGTGCTGGGCAATTTCACTATGAAACTGGCTAAGAGCTGCTAATAAGAGTATTCTGTAAAAGTTTGGACATGTTCCTGGGTGAAATGTGATATTTTCGATCTTTATACAGATGAAAATTGAGTGATGTTTCATTGTTCCGACAGCACCAAAGTATTGTAAACTCTTCAAGTAATCGATTTTGACACCACCTGAGGCCCTTGCAGGTGGAAATTATAGATGAATGATTAGAGCAATTGCAGCAATAAAATATTATTTTTCGTTTCATGTTCAATATTGTAAATTCTCATGACTTTGATGAAATTAATCTACTCAAACTTTATAAAGATTTAGAAGCTGCTTTTACATACAATGAATACAAAAATATATAAGCAGCAGATCTTTTTGATAAAATAAGAGCATTATCGACAAATCTAACATCCTTAAGGACATATTAAATTACATTTGTAGTAATCAGGCTTTAATGCGCACAACACACTCTGGGGGGACACGATAGCCGACCACAATGGCAGAGGTCGTCTTTTAGAAGAACTTTTTAATGATTTTAACCTGATTTTATTGAATGACTGTGAAAAAGCACGTTTTAATGCTTTTAATGGAGAGTACTCCTCAAGAGATTTAGTTATTTGTGGCAGCACCATTGCACCACTATTTACATTGTCTGTGCATAATGATCTTTGTGGTAGTGACCACTTCCCTCTCTTAATTCAGCAGAAGGCTAACATTTCCATTGAATCTAACCGAGCGAGAACATGGGTTATACATAGAGCCCATTGGCCGGATTTTAAATCAAATTTTAAATTCAATTTTGACAGCAGTCGAGGGAGAATACGCAATGTCGAGGGTTTTATGGCAGCTGTACTCAATGCTGCTAGTAATAGCGTTCCAATTTCATCTGGGAGGATACACCACACTCCCGTTCCCTTGTGGAATGAGGAATGTGCTGTGGCCATTCGGAAACGAAAACGGGCATTGCGAATTTTTAATAGACACCCACATGTACAAATTTTGTGGCATTTCGACGACTGAGGGCGAAAGCTCGCCAGGTCATCAAGGATGCAAAAAGGTCCTCTTGGATAAAGTATGTATCCTCCATTAACCACAGGACTCCAGTTGCACAGGTTTAGAATAGGGTTAATAAAATCTCAGGCAAATACCACCCTACAAGCATGCCAGGGCTAGAAAATGGAGGCCAACTTATAACATCTTCTGCTGCCATTGGCGAAGCGTTAGGCCTCCATTACGCCAATGTTAGCAGCACGGCCGAGTACGAGCTTTCTTTCATTCAAATGAAAGAGAGAATGGAAATAACTGTACTAAACCTTGGCAATGTCAGCAGTCCAGCATCCTACAATGAACCTTTTTCATTGTGGGAGTTGAAGTCAGCAATTGGGGATGGTAAGGTCTCTTGTCCTGGCTTGGACAGTATCCACAATGCCTTCCTCAAACATCTGCCCATAGATGCTGAACAGGATCTGCTGAAAACCCTCAATCAGCTTTGGGCTGAGGGGGCTTTCCCTGAATCTTGGAGGGAATCGGCAATTGTCCCTATGCCTAAACAGGGAAAGGACAAGAGCCAGCCATCCAGCTATTGCCCAATCTCCTTGACCAGTTGCCTGTGCAAACTGATGGAGAGAATGGTGAACAGACGTCTAGTTTGGTGCCTTGAGAGCGGTAACCTTCTCTCAAATGTCCAGTGTGGTTTCCGATGTAGCAGGTCTACAGTGGACCACCTGGTCAGGATCGACAGCTTTATCCAAGAGGCCTTTCTTCTACGCCAGCATGTCATAGGAGTCTATTTTGACATAAAAAATGCGTATGACAATACCTGGCGATACAAGATTTTACGCACTCTTAAGACTGGAGTTTTAAAGGTAGACTACCAATTTTTATCCAAAACTTTTTAACGGGGCATACTTTTAGAGTTCGTTTGAGCAATCACCTATCACAGTCTTTTACCCAAGAAAATGATGTTCCTCAGGGCTCCGTTTTAAGTGTTACGCTATTCGCAATAGCCATCAATGATGTTGTAGACTGCATTAACCCACCAGTTATAGGCTCATTGTTTGTCGATGACCTAGCTATCTTCTGTAGTTCATCGAATTTGAGGATGGCTGAATGGAAAATTCAGCAGACCCTGAATGGGCTCCATAAATGGTCTGGAGAAACTGGCTTCCGCTTCTCTGAAGAGAAGAACAGGTGTATGCATTTCCACAGACAACGGGGAATATTTCTTGATCCCTCTCTTACACTTGGTGAAATTACCCTACCGGTGGTGGATTCAGTATGGTTCCTCGGAATGACACTCGACAAAAGATGGAACTGGAGAAGTCATATTGGCATTTTAAAAGATAGGTGTTTTAAGTTATAAATGTTCTGCGATACTTGTGTAATTCATCATGGGGTGCTGACCGCAAATCAATGCTTCTCTTATACAGGGCATTGGTATGATCAAAGCTCGACTATGTGTCCTTTATATCTTCTGCTGCACGAATGTCTTATCTCCGCCCACTGAGTACAATTCACAACTCTGGCCTCAGGTTGGCAACTGGTGCTTTCAGGACCAGTCCAATTCCCAGCATCTACTGTGATGCTGGGGAACTGCCCCTTGAGATGCGGAGGATGATTTTAATGTGTAATTATGTCAGCAAGATTTTATCCCAAATGACACACCCCTGTTTTAAACTTGTGTTCAGACCCCGTTTTATTGAATTATTTTATAGAAGACCTAGGGTGACGAATCCCATAGGAATTCGTTTTAAAAATTTAATTGATGATGCCCGGATTCAGCTCCCCGAAGTGCATCCTGCTGGTTTTAATAAAGTCCCGCCATGGCAGATGTCTTATCCAAAAATTAATATGGATTTGTCTCGCTGCAACAAATCAGGCACACATCCTAGTATATATCTCCATCAATTTATGGAAATTTTGGAAAAGCACCGTGATGTCACTCACATTTACACGGCTCCAAGTCAGACACTGCCTCTGCATGCGCTGTAACATCTTCCCAAAATATCACCTCCGTGGTGAAGCTGCACCCGCTGTGTAGTGTATACACAGTGGAACTGTATGCAATCAAGACTGCCTTGGATAAAATAGAGTCACGAAACCTTTCCTATTTGATATGTAGTGACTCTAGGAGTGCATTGCAAACCATCCTTTCCTTTGATTCCTATCATCCTCTGGTCCAGTTGATTCATTCCCGTCTTGCCCTGTTAGAGGCCATGGGGAATAACATACTCTTTGTTTGGGTACCAGGGCATGTGGGAATCAAGGGGAACGAGAAGGCCGACTCTGCTGCCAAGGAAGGCCTCTGCAAGCAAGTACTAGACTTGCGGTCCACGACAGCAGCAGACCTAAAAAAATTTTTTAGGTTACTTATAGTGAATCAATGGCAGGACTCATGGCTAGGTTTGCAAAATAACAAATTGCGGGGCATAAAGGCTGTTACTACTTCTTGGTCCTTATCTGTCAGGAATAGTAGGCGGGAGGAAGTAGTGCTGACCCGATTGAGGATAGGGCACTGTGCCCTTACTCACTGTTATCTGTCCATGCATGAGAAGTACTGTACTGTGATCACTGTGACTCCCGTCTCACTATAAGACATATCCTGACCAAATGTACCCACTACCAAGGTATGCGAAATAGCCTTTCAATGCAAGGCCAGTTTAACAATGTTCTGGGCGATGACCCTGTTAAGATAGACGTGGCTAAATAGCTTCCATACATATAACTAATTTTTAATTCTATCTTTTTCTATACACATTACCTGTATACAATTTTAGCAATGTAATATACATATTTTATTCAGTTTTTTATCACAATTAGTCGGGAAATATAATAACTTTTATTGTATTACTGATTTGAGTACGGTGTGAAATGAGCTTGCTGTCGACACACCTTTTAAAATCATCTCTACTACTACAATAAATTAAGTATATTTAAACTTGAATTAAAAACATTCTTGATTGACAAATGTATTTACAGCCTTAAAGATTTTATGTAATTGTTACTTTAATGTATAATGACTTCAAATATGTACATATTTTTTGGTGTTTCACTTGTCCTATGTTTGTATTTAACAAATCGACGGGATTAATAAAGAGTATGAGTATGACGCTCAATAAAAAGTTCTGTTTGATGAAGCTTGATAGATAACTAAAACTATACTCGAATTCATCATCGTGTGGAATATTTATGAATATTTTTTGCATAATTAACATCAAAGTAAAAAATATACATGCAGATAAATATATTCAAAGAATGGAATATTATTTGACATACCTCCAGGTATTTGGTCCATGTTAAAAAAACTTGTAAAATGATTACTTCACGCACAAAAAATTAAATTCCGAGGGAGAAAAAATCAAGTAATATTATCCAGCTCGACTTACACGCTCGATAGCCAACTTTGATTTGAAATAAGGAAGATATGGTTAGCATTTGGACACGGCAATTTGCAGCATGAAATGTGTAATTTGTCCCTCCTAAGGACAAAGTAGTCACAACAGCGATTTCTGCAACTTTGTATTTCACATTTTGGCCATCTTTTAAGGAAAATAATTCCTGCGCATTATTCCGGTGATCAAATCGTAAGTCGGGAAAACCATGCCATCATGCCGGTCGCTAAAGTCTCTTAAAAAATAATAAAACACTAAAATAACTTAACTCTGTAGTACTCATATTCATTTTTCAACCACCAGTACCCATATGGGATGCTCCTGACACTACAGAATTTTTTGTTATAAAAAATTATCACTATTATTCAATTATTTATTTATTTTGTTCTGTTTATAATCATTTATAAGTGAATTTTGAGAAATTCCTAATGATTTTTTAAATTATTAATCTCTTTCGAATAGAAAGTCTTAAGGTACACTTGTATGATTATTTTTAGATGTCAATCTTTGAGACAGTTGACAGTTTTTTGGAATATATATATATATATATATATATATATATATATAATATAATATCATATTCACAATAGTTCTGTCAAATATCAGTCAGAAACAGTCTACTGGGAGTTTCAAAACTAAAACCTAACACTGAAATAATAAAAATCTACAAATATTTAGGATCAGAGTCAATGAAGAAACTGTTGATATGCAATCTCCAATTATGGGAAATAACACATTATATGATGACAGTATATTGCACTGGTGGTGTAGTGGTTAGCAAGTCGGCTTTCTATTGCAAAGTTCGGGGGTTCAAACCCCTCGAATGGAGGTTTTATTTAAAAAAAAACTATCATCAATGCCTGGCAGTAAGCAGCAGTACTGTCAGTATGGTATAGAGCCGAAAACAAATGATGTTGGTTGGGTCTATATCCAATACAGCTGTAGGCGTGATCAGGACGATTTGAACGGCTACAGTACTGCGATGTGGAAAGCAAGAGGGAAACTACCACATTACAATCCCTAGTAAAGATTATATGGTTGGACAATATGAGTTCTCTCGAGGTAAAACAATCCGGAGGTAAAATAGTCCCCCAATCGGATCTCCGGGCGGGGACTGCCTTGAGGAAAACATTTGTCGAAAGTAAATTACGAATAGGGACTTGGAACGTAAGAACTATGAGAAAGGCAGGAAAGCTAGAGAACTTGAAAGAAGAAATGAGAAGAAATAGAGTTGACATTATAGGGCTAAGTGAGGGAGAAGAACAGTTCAACCCGGAAGAATTCACAGTAGTTTATTCTGGAGGAAATAGTGGGGAAAGGGGAGTAGCTCTGGTACTTAGGAAAGATATGATGAAAAGCGTGACAAAGATAATAGCAACTAACATTAGACTGATGGCAATAAAGCTAAAAGCAGTCCCAGTGGACATGCTGATAATCCAGGTACATATGGCAACGTCAGCTCATGAAGATGAAAAAATCGATGAGATTTATCAGCAAATTAATGAAATTTACGAAGAAGACGGAAGAGTAAAGGTAATCTGCATAATAATGGGAGATTGGAACAGCATAGTCGGAGAAGGACAGGAAGAAAATGTTGTCGGGCAATACGGACTTGGGAAGAGAAATCGAGGAGGGGAGAAACTCATAGGATTCTGCATCAATAATGACCTTGTTGTGACTAATACATGGTTCAAAAACCATAAACGAAGGTTATACACATGGAAAAGCCCAGGAGATAGAATGAGATGCCAAATAGATTACATCCTTGTAAAACAAAGATTCAGGAACAGCATAAAGAACGCCAAGGCATTGCAAGGAGCGGACATTGATTCAGATCACAGTCTTCTAATACTTGACGTGAGTACAAAGCTCAAACAAATAAGAAAAACGAGAAGAGAAAGACAGGCATGGGACCTAGAAAAACTGAAAGAAAGGCAGAATGTAGTCAGCATGAAGTTGGAAGATAACTTAAGAAAGTTGGAAAACAAACTGAAGACCGTTGATATATAATGGAATTAAATTAAAAACAGTATCAAGGATACCTTGGATAAAGAGATTGGAAAACAAGAGAAGAAAATCAGAAAACAATGGATCACGAAGGAAATGCTGGAGAAAATGGATGAGAGACGAAAATGGAAAAACGTTAACAGTGAAGAAGGTAGAGCCAACTACAGGCGTATAAACAATGAGTTGAGAAGGGTAACAGATACAGCTAGAGAAAATTGGATAAAACGAAAATGTGATGAAATAGAACAAATGGAGAAGTTAGGACGGTACGATATGATGTACGCTAGGGCACTCGAGTTAGAAAATATGAAATCTAATGGAAAGTCATGGGATCATAAGGACTAAAAGCGATCACGAAATTAATAAATAAGATTTACGACAAGGGAGAGTGGCCTCGGGATATCCTAGAAGTAACAATGATCCCTCTAAAGAAGAAGCCAAAGGCAATGCAGTGTAAAGATTACAGAACGATAAGCCTTCTGTCACACACATCGAAGATCATCACGAGAATTCTTAATAGAAGGCTGGAGAAAAAGGCAGAAGAAATACTAGGGGAATATCATTTCGGTTTCAGAAAAGGACGAGGAACTAGAGATGCTATAGGAGTGGTTAAAATCATATAAGAAATGGCAATAGAGTATAGTCAAGATCTCTGCGCATGTTTCGTAGACTGGCAGAAGGCCTTTGATAGAGTAAATTGGGTAAAGTTGATGAAGATATTAAAGGATATAGGTGTAGACTGGAAAGATAGGAGACTGATTAGGAATCTATATGAGAATCAAGTTGTAAAGGTCAGGTTTGAGAATGTGGACACCTGCGGAATAAATATCGATAGAGGAGTAAGACAAGGCTGCTGCCTATCGCCAACCCTATTCAATATTGGAGGAAGGATTATAAGAACAGTAAAATACGCAGATGATCAAGTACTTCTAGCAAGAAAGGAAGAGGAGCTACAAAAAATGATAAATAGACTAGAATATCTGCCCGGCAAGTGGAAGACCCGGGTTCGATTCCCGGTCATAGCAGAATTTTTTCTGTTTCAAAGTTATCCCAAATAGACTAGTGATAACAGGTAGAAATTACGGTATGGAAATAAATACAGAAAAATCCAAGGTCATTCGAATATCGGGTAAAGAAGAGAATCTGAACATAACTATTGGGGGAAAGCCATTAGAACAAGTTTCAGAATATAAATACCTTGGAAGTATCATAACACGAGAGGCAAAATGTACGGATGAGATCAAAACTAGAATAGGAAAAGCAAAAGCGGCTTTCAGGAGAAAGAAACAACTACTTACAGGGAATATAAGGGAAGATATCCGCAAGAAGTTGATAAAATGCTACGTATGGAGTATAGCATTGTATGGGGCAGAAACATGGACGCTAAGGAAAAATGACATCAAATACTTGGAAAGCTTTGAAATGTGGACTTGGAGGAGAATGCTGAAGATAAAATGGACAGATAGGATGAAAAACGATGAAGTGTTACGAAGAATAGGAGAGAAGCGAATGATTATACAGACTATCAGAAAGAGGAAGGCTAACTGGGTTGGACATTACCTGAGGAGAGAGAGTATGATTAAAGATGTGTTAGAAGGAAAACTAGATGGGAAAAGGGAAAGAGGTAGGAAAAGGTTTCAGTTGATAGACGATTTGAAAGGGAAAGAGAGTTATCAAGATATAAAGAGGACAGCGGAAAATAGGAGTATATGGAGAACCAGGTTTAACCATGAATGATCACGGACCTGTCTACGGACAGACTACCTATGATGATGATGATGACAGTCAGTGAAGAAATTATAGAGAGACAATCTGCTGGAAAGTGGCAATGATGAGCATACAAAGTTGTCGGATCGAACGAAACACAACTCCTTAAAAGAGTGCACATCGCTTAACCAGGACCATATCTGGCAGCGCCACATTTTCTTGGAGCTGCCTTATTTGGTGACTCAGAGTATAGATGAGCACATCTATCATTTCTTGGCAACAACTTGTGGGCAACCATTGTTGCAGAGGCAAAGAAGAGAGTGCCCATCACAAATGACAGGACATGAATTTAAATGTTCTCGCCTTAAATCGTAACATACTCTTTCATAGGTATCATAACCCTTAGCCACATGAAAAAAGTCCCTTAATTAGTCCAATGGAGTCTTTTAAGGCCCCAAAATGATTTAAAATTTAATGATAAAATGTTACGTTATTTTCATCATACTGTAAAGTACATCATTTTAAAAGCTAAAATAAAATAGGTGATGAGGAATTTTGATGAGGTATAACAATTAAAAACAAGTATTATAAATAAATTTTTACTTTTCTATTAAGTTATTACTGCTATCCTCACATTCATAGAATTTTTAAATCATATGCTCTTTACATATAAAATCACCGCAATTCGCACATTTATTTTGCACTTTTATGTCCTCGTTTCTAGGAAAAATCTACATCTTCCTCTTGAAGGTCCTGCAGAGAAAGATGTACCAACTTCTTCAAGTTCATGTTGAGTCCGAATGCGCTTTCTGAGATTTCTTGGAATGACCTGACTTTGGGGTCTTGAAATCTATTGGTCTTTGACTAATTCTGTTGAAAGAAACTTCAAAATATTTTATCTTGTCATTTCACAACACATTTTTTTATAAACAATGAATGAATTGATGGCTGATACATTCAGAAATTAAAGAAAACTGCTAAAGGCCAACTTTTTGTTCATCTATCAACATTATACACAGTAAAAATCTGATCACTTGTATCAACACCCCCTTTCATTTTACTGTACATTGTTACAATTTCTGGTTTTCGGAGATCTTGTGTGGAGTCATCAAATTTTATTATCGTGATGCATTGTCGAAGTGAGGATCACTGACCTACTTCTAATGTGAATGTATGAAATTAATGTGGTCTTCAGTGAAACTGTAAATACTACTCTTAATCTCCCTATCTCTCATTGTAAAGAACTCAGCTGGTATTTCTGTTTAATTTTTTACAGAAGGGACTGCACTAGAGGAATACTGGTGTACCAATTATCAGTGGTAACATTATGATTAGTTCCTTTTATAGGCATTACTAAACGTTTCACTACCTCATCTGGTTTATTCCTAATACATATAATCTTACTAGTTAAACTCCTGCATATATTTCAAATTTCAATAAATAAAACGTTTTTGTATCCACTAAAGCAAAAACCTTTATTCTGTACCTTTCCAGGTTTTTTGACAAAAAGGGCACTGACCTTTGAATGAAATCAACTGCTCATCAACTGTTACATATTCTGTTGGAATATATGCCTTTTCAAAGTTATTGGACAATATTTCAATGAAGTCCCTAATTGGAGGAAGCTTATTGCTTATTCTTCGCACCTCTTGGGTTGTAATCAGTGATGTTAAATAAAACCGGAACCAGCAAAAAGGAATGGCTTTTGATGGTTTCGGTTCAAGTAACGATTTATCGGAATAGAACGAAACATGGAACAAAAGTAGTTCCGGAATGAAAGACGGAACAAAATCCTTTGAACAAAAGGCTGTGTGGAATGAAATTGAATGATTCTTATTCGGTTCACGGATTAAAATGTTTCATTCTGATGGTAGAAATTTTGTTCAAGTATTTGTTCTTCCCGGTGGCTATGCTGTTATGCCACAGTTTTTATATTTTTAAAACACCTGGGCAAAATCCATCGGCAATCCCCGCTGGGGACCAACATGTTATCGAGAAGCGGATGAGTCACATATCTGTGTGGTGGAGGATAAAAGACATGACATTAGTGATTTTGAGCAATGGGGCATTTGAGGTAGAGTGGGATGGGAAAATACACTGCTTGGGAGCTCTTTTGCTTATACAGCAAAATGTTGATGTGTGGTATTATTCAAGGCTTTATTGGAATAGGTAGTGGCTTCCCAAAAATAGCTAGAGAACAACACAAATCCCTTAATGTGGGAAATTACAAATATACCTGATGTTTTTTTAATAGTTTTCAAACTTATTTCAAAATTTCACGATTGTTTATCAGAAATAGAAATGCTGTCTATCTTTAAAAATGTTCTTCTCCAAACAAGTCCAAACATAGCCAGGCATTTCAGTTAATTGCTTAATGAACCCATGGGGTACAGTTTCATTAGCACAACTTTTATTTCCAAATTATCAAAGTTCATTCATGAAAAGGGTATGCAGAATGATTCCACGAGTCTGAATTAAATAGTTAGGAAAATTACTGATCATAACTTAAAGAAAGTATCTTGCTTTCCAGTTATAGAACATATACAGAAAATAGAAAATATACCGTAAAATCTCGAATATAATGCGCATCCATGTATAATGCACATCCGTGCATAATGCGCATGCTTGATTTAGCCCGAAAGTTTCTGGTAAAATGGAAGTTCGTATATAATGTGCGCCCATAACTTTTCAAGATTTTATTTTAAATTGCATAAAACATTTGTTAACAAAACAGACTTTTAATATAAAACAAACAAAAATGCGTAACACCTAAATATTACTGGGAAATCCATAAAAACACTCATCATCACTATCACTAGTAAGAAGCTCATCTAGTGCTGTGGAGTAAATGCCATTGTTATTGGTGCCGTCATAATAAATATTGCCATCTTCATCTGATGACACCTGTTCATCCTCCCACAAAACGTTGTCCTTGCTGTCGTCAAGATTATTGGAAATACAACATTTGAGGAAGCCTTGTTGAATTATAGATGCATCTAATTTATTCCAAGCCACAAGTACCCACTCAGCAACATCAGTGAGAGTCAGTTGACGCATACAGCCACCAGCAGTATATGTGTGATTACCGTTGCTTAACCATGCATTCCATTTACAATGGATAGCATCCTTCATCGGCTTATTAACAGCAACGTCTAAAGGCTGCAGTAGATGGGTCATTCCGCCTGGAATAATAACCAGATCAGATTTCATTTTCTTCAGTTCTTTCTGGATAGAAGGCATCCGATGACACCGAAATGAGTTGAGCACCAACATGGAAGCTTGTTTTCATAGACCATCTGGACATGCTGCCCAAACATATTTTAACCAGTCATTCATCCATCCATCCCTTAGCATGGACACGGATGTGTACACCTCTTGGAAATCATACTACTTTTGGTAGTCTTTCTCTTAAAAATTATGAAAGGCGGCAACTTTCCTCCATCTGCAGTACACGCTAACATAACGGTGAAGTGAGATTTCTCGTGTCCAGTTGTATGTATAGACACAGTTTTTATGCCTTTTGTGTCTACAGTCCTGTCATAGGGCATATCAAAAGTCAGGGGCATTTGATCGGCGTTTCCAATCTGTGCAAGGTCATAGATATGTTCCTTTCTCAATTTGATTATGAACTTTTGGAACTCCAGAAGCTTATTTTAGTGGTCTTCTGGAAGATGCTGCATGATGGTAGTTCTTCTACGAACTGAAAGACCATGTCGTTTCATAAAACGAACTGCCTATCCATATGACGCTTTAAATCCCGTAGTGCCCGTAAGAGATTTTTTAAGTTCCAGAGCATTAAGTCTGATTTCAATGCATGAAACACCGATGCTCTGTTGCCTCCTATCTACTACCTACTCCATTAATGTTTTTTCTAGTTCTGGAAAACTTGGTGATAACCCACGATTCGCTTTTTTCTTACTAGGCAACACTTGCAGCACCTCTTTGTTTTTTCGCCATAATCAGATGTTTGACCCGTTAATGGAAAAATGATGACTTGCCACCCGATTGCTGTCAGATTCTGCATATTTTACTACTAACAGCTTTTTCTGCTGCAGTATAACATTTCCTCGAAGTCATTTTTAGGGCTTAAAATAATAAATTGATACATTTTACAACCAATCTAAATATGGAAACAAACTGAATTCATCACATAACCCTAAACAAGAGAAGGTTTACTGAGGAAAACCTTCTTTTGTGTAGGCATAGCAACGAGTATAGGCGAGTCGAGCTGAGCCCTATCAAGCCCCCCACTACTCAAAAGGACAAGAGGAGGGGACGCGGTCACGGAGCGCTGTTGCCAAGAGTGCATAATGCGTCTTGCAACAATATCTCACAGCTGTACGTGTGCTTGTTCAATATTGAAAATGACATATTTTTTGTATGCAAGTATAATACGCACCTCCATTTAGTGGGCTAAAATGAGTAAAAATTGTGCGTATTATACTCGAGATTTTACGGTACATAGGTATATACAGAAAATGGAACATATACAGAAAATATACAAAGGTATATACAGAAAATAGAACATAAACAGAAAATAACTTCGCTCTGCAGTGGCATCAGTAATATAAAAATTCAACACAAAAATATTCGCCCTTCCCATGGCCAAAAAATAAAAATACCATGCTAAATATACCTTATAGTAACAAGACAAGCCCTTAAACCTTAGACATAAAGAGGCGATTACATCGCACCACCATGACGTCAGCCACAAGTTCCGGGGAGAGAGGCGGCTCTGCAATGAATTGAGGAAAATGACCGCTCCATACTGACTTGAGTCATAGGCAGTGCAAGAGCAGTCATTGCTAGCGTGGGAAGTTCTAGGTCACTAAACTTATTGATTCCCAGAACTGCAGCATGTTTTCCATCTTCGGAATCCATGGCATTGTAGCAAAGTCTTTATGTAGCCTCTTGATGTCCTGCTTGTGGTGCTGGGAAGGTTGCTGGGTCTTGTGGCTACGGAAGACTTTTTCAACATGTGTCATTCTCATTGTCCTCAAAGTCGACATGTATGCCACCTGGACATTCATCGTCTGCTCTGCCCCCATGGCCTTTCTTCACAGATTGGATGTGTTTAAATAACTTCAGAAGATGCTCCTTGGCTACCATTTATTGTCCTTGGATAGAATGACATTATACCTCGGATCGACGTATATTGCAGCTAAGAAGCCAGGTTCTCCAAAAAGCTTGGCCTCCTTCTGGTTCATTGCCGTTACAATATTCTTGGCCACAGGATAATCCATTCTCTTTGCTTCTCCCTTGCACTGTAGCTATGCATGAAGAAAGTCTCCAGCCAGAAGGTTCTCACCTTGTAGTCTTTTAGTGGCGACTCTAACAGGGAGTAAGGCTACTGCAACTTCAATGAGGCACAACCATTCTGCAGCAGTAAGGTTCGTTCCCGTAACTTCCATACATACATCCCGTAAATCAAGTAAGCTCTTCAGCATGTCATGGGTGGAATGCCAGCGAGCTATGCAGTCCAGAGAGGGCTTTCATTGGCCAAGATGATTTAGGAGACTGGCAGCTATTGGTGTATGGACCTTAGTAACTACCTTCCAAGCCTCATTGATTAAACCAGCTACGTGCTCGCCCTTCATGGCATCATAGACAGCCAGCTGCAGTGTATGGGCAGAGCACCTCATGCTGGCCATCCCATCAGACCATTCCATCATCCCCATCAGCATAATTGTATGCTTTATGGAAAGCACTGCGGCTTGCATATTCGTACCCCAGCAGTGAATATGTCATCTTCACCGTCTCACTGTCAGCCTTACATGCCATAAAGTCTTTGCACCCTTCTCACCCTCTGGTTCAGCAGATCCAGTCATCCTTGGTGGATCTGAACTCCATGGGGGTGACGACAGTGTTTATGTGGGTACCAGTTCACGTAGGTATTCTGGGTAATGAGAGGGCAGACAGGGCAGCAAAATTAGCTGCTAATGACGATGGTATTAATGAATCAAAAGTTCTTGTGGGGGACATAAAAAACCATTTAAAAACTTTAATCTACCAACAATGGCAAGAAGAATGGAATAGGGTTATCTCTAATAAATTTAAAGCAATAAAAAACACAATAAAACCACGGCAGTCCTCGTTCAGGTCGTCCCGACTCGAAGAGGTTGCCATTACAAGACTACGCATAGGTCACTGCTGGTGGACGCACGGTTACCTATTGCGGTCCAAGGAACCTCCAGTTTGTGAGACGTGTGATATTGCATTGACAGTATCACATGTTTTACTGGACTGTATCCAGTCTAGGAATGAGAGAGAGAGAGGGTGCATATGGCTGAGAACCTCACGGTCTCTCTTAGAGATAATCCGGATTTTATAAGTAGAACACTGTCATTCCTAAGGGAGGCCAGAATTTTAGCATTTATTTAATTTTTAAGTGTTTTTAATCATTTTACAATGGGATAGAAGGGAGAAATATTATTACTCCCCTATCCATTTTAAAAGTTTTGTGTGCTACAGGCATAATAGTTCCTTCCTGTGTCGTGAGAAAATTTTATGCATGTCATTAGACCCCTATACAGTCTCACTGATATTTTATTCTACAGATTGTAATGGGCTCTTATACGGTCTTTTATAATCTGTTTTTAACTTTATTTATTTATTCTTTATATCATGTTAGGTGATGTGGGTAGTTCATCACAAATAGGTTGTGTTTAAAATGTATAGTTACGGCGATAATAGCCCAAGAGGCTGATTCGCCTAAAATTACACACACACACACACCTCATCAGACTTTGTATGGCAAGAGGCCACTCTACAAAAACCAGAGCGTCACTTCTGTGCCTTCAAATGTCTCTGTGTTAGATGTGTCTCCCCTCATTTCAGATGATGCCTATGTCATACTCATCTGTTTCATTGTCAGAGCTAGACTGGGTTTTGTTCTCTGCGGCACTGGCTTCCCTAATCAACTTCACAGACCTAACCATGTTGGCTGCATTGTATTTTGTTATACTGTATATCTGAGTGATCGCCACTCCATATCTAATCAAAACCCTCAGTATTTCATTTCTGAGCATCTCTCCTGTGTCCCTTTCATGCAACTCTTTCAAGCAAAGGCTCTGGAGGACTAAGTTGCCACCAGAGCAGAAATGCAAATTTATGCCCAGTACTGAGCGATCGAGATGTCAAACTTGACACTAACCATTTGCCCCTTTAGTTCTTTGCTAATTCTATCTCTCATTAGCTTGCCCTCATCCTCCACCCACTGAGTTATGTTGTGGTGGTTGATCGCCAACTGTGGATCTTGTGCTTGAAGTGACTGTAAATGAAAAAATGCCTTTACTTTTTAGCACAAGTGATGAGACTATAGATTCATTGGCATATATATGTGGGGATTATGGGAATTAATCTCTCTTTCCTGAAATTTTATATCACGTACATTAGAAATAAGAGTACTATTCATTCCAAAACATACCTGCACTATTGGATCAATTAGCATCTTATATCCACTATCGTTAAATAGGCTAAATGGTCGCCCATTAATGGAGGTGAGGTCCACACATGAGTATGAGCCTCTTTTTATCAATAGATTCTGTTATTGTTGATGCTCTGTTTGATTATCTGCAACTGCGGTTCTCCACAACCACTGGATTTTGATTCACCTGTGAATTTCGAAAATGTAAACATATTTGTGAAGACTTTTGTTAGTAGTTATTATTCATTAATTTTATTGGACTCGCACACAATCTTGTATGACCGTAACAATCAGACGCATATTTTGATCTATCATCAGATAAGAAAATAATAAATATTTATTTATTAAATAAGATACCTATGTAATCTCTGACTTCAAATGGGGTATTTTTTTCTTCCGTTTTTCTTAAAATTCGATATCCTAGTAAATGGAGGCTCAAAATTTATAGATAAACAAGGGGGCATGGTATGCCCAAGTTTTCTTAAAGATTATAGCACCAAATAAAAGTTTTTCTAGAAATATTTGATGTAACACTTAACAGAGATATTCATGTGAAAAACTAAAGATGTACAACAAATACAAATCGTTATTTTCCTCATTCATTATGTATCAAGGAGTGTGATCTACAGAAAGCATGACTGACCACGAAGTACCGAAAATACTTGAAGTGAAAAATAGAGGTTTGGATCAAGATCTAAGATGGCGGAGATTTGTATTTTTAGAGGGAATGTAGGTTTTGAGGCAAATAGCCTAAAATTATTGAGATAGAATTTATTAACGTACTTCACATCTGTTCAAGAGCCTACAGAGAGAGAGACTACCAAGTCAAGCAGTTCCACACAGACAGCACATGTCTCAGTCAGTCACCTGTTCCATGTCCAACACTTCCCATCACTTCCCATTGCCTCCCCTCACTTCCTTTCACCTCCCCTCACTTCCTTTCACCTCCCCTCACTTCCTTTCACCTCCCCTCACTTTCTTTCACCTCCCCTCAGTTCCTTTCATCTCCTCTCGCTTCCTTTCACCTCCCCTCACTTCCTTTGACCTCACTTCCTTTCACCTCACTTCCTTTGACCTCACTTCCTTTCACCTCACTTCCTTTCACCTCACTTCCTTTCACCTCACTTCCATTCACCTCACTTCCTTTCACCTCCCCTCCTTTCACCTCCCCTCCTTTCACCTCCCCTCCTTTCACCTCCTCTCCTTTCACCTCCCCTCCTTTCACCTCCCCTCCTTTCACCTCCCCTCCTTTCACCTCTCCTCCTTTCACCTCCCCTCCTTTCACCTCCCCTCCTTTCACCTCCCCTCCTTTCACCTCCCCTCCTTTCGCCTCCCCTCCTTTCACCTCCCCTCCTTTCACCTCCTCTCCTTTCACCTCTCCTCCTTTCACCTCCCCTCCTTTCACCTCCCCTCCTTTCACCTCCCCTCCTTTCACCTCCCCTCCTTTCACCTCCCCTCCTTTCACCTCCCCTCCTTTCACCTCCCCTCCTTTCACCTGCGGGTAGGGGGATTGAGAATACTCCCACAGTCCCTCTGCTGGTCGTAAGAGGCGACCAATGGGCAAGGTGACAGCCTCGTTAAAAAACCCATTTTTCGCTTTGGTAGCGTCCAGACAGTATGTGGATCTGCTGTCTGAGTCCAGTCACCTCATTTGGCTATTGATCCTCCCGCATGTTTGCCGTGTGTGGAGACCTGTAAGGGGGAGAAGAGGTACCTGGTGGTTGAGCTTCCTGGATTTTGTCCGGGTGTCGGATGCCCAAGAGGGGTACAGGGAGCAACACACCACTTTCGCCTCTAATTCACTGCAAACGGGAGTCGGGTATTAGCCACACCCAATTAATCGGCTTGCCGTAACGGTTTGATGTTTCGGTTGGCGAGTGCCAAGGCAGTGGGGGTCTGTGTAGGGGGGTCAAAAGTGTATGGGTTTGGAGACCCCATGCACTGGAGATCTGACCTGAAGCAGACAACCATTTCGGAGGTGCTTTATCTCTCTGGTTAACCCTGGCGTCCGCATCAGTTTGTGGTGCGGCGTCCCATTTGTGGCTGTGTGGTGGGTGGGGAGACCAGGAGATGAATACAAATTATTTTGGATGGCAGAAGAACTTTCTCCACCACCAAAAAGACCTCGTCCGGACTCAGATGGAGGAGATAATGAAAATAAATGTTGAAAGTACTTAATTATGAAGCGTTCAACTGAAGGTGAGACCTTCACAAAAGTGTCTCCCTTCTTTATATATAAGTCTTTATCTTTGCCTGGATCTTTAGAATACGTTAAAAAACTTAGGGATGGTACTCTTCTTATTACCATCATGAATGAGACCCAAAGCAGGAAGATTTTAAACATCTCAATGCTGGGAGACATACCGGTAAGTGTTGAGACCCATAAAACTCTCAACACCTGTCAAGGGGTCTATTCTAATTATGACCTATATGCAGAGATCGAGGAGTGTAAGCGAGAGATGGGCTCTCAGGGGGTCATTGACTGCAGGAGATTGATGATGAAGAGAGACAGTGGGTGTAGTCAATACTACCTCTATGGTCCTCACATTTTCCCTCGAGAAGCTACCAGAGAAGGTCATGAATGGTTATGAGGCATGTACAGTTTGGCCATATATACCAAACCATATGTGCTGTTTCCAGTGCCAAAAGTTTGGGCATACTGCTCTACGTTGCAAGGGCAAAGAAGTGTGCCCCCGATGTAATCGGGATATGCACGATGGAGCGGAACGCGCAGCGACGGTGTCATGTGCAAACTGCGAAGGTCCTCATCTGGCATTCTATCGGGACTGCCCAAAATTAAAGGAAGAAAAAAGGTTATGGAGCTTAAGACGCTTGAGAAACTGCCTTAGTTAGAGGCACGGAAAAAATACAGAATGCTTGTTGCTCCAGTTTTCTCAAAGCCTTTTGCATCCTTGGCAGCTACTCCTATCAAGAAGAGTATCATCCCTACCCAGACAGATGAGGTAGCACCCATAAAAAAGTGGGAAATAAGGAAAAGGAAGAAAATAAAACAAAAGTTATTATAATAAAAAAACAAAAGCATGAGAGCTTCATGGAAGTGGAAGTGAGCAAATCTCCAGTAACTCCTAAAAGGGCCTCAAAAAAAACGGGATAAATTCCCAGTAAAATTAAATACAAAGCTACTGAGGCCATCCATATCCAGTCAGGAAGATTTGAATATGGATTCCTTGTCAGATAGTAGCATCAAATTCCTCAAGATGTCATAAAGGGGGAAAGGCCAGAAAAAATTAACAATTAAAAGGTCTGATCTCACCTTCAGAAAATGGACAAAATAATTCAGTGGAATTGCAATGGCTTTTGATATCACCTGCCTGAACTTCATATCCTCCTATGTGAGTTATCGCCAGCATGTGTTTCCTTTCAGGAAACACGGTTCAGGGAAACTCACACAGTCACACTCAGAGGGTACTCCTTGTATAGGAAAGACCTTGTGAGTGCCCAGCAAGCTCACAGAAGAGTGGCTTTGTTGTTTCATAACTCGAGGTACTTGGAGGAGGTAACTCTTAACACACAGCTGCTGGCTGTTGCAGTTAGAGTTGCCCTCTCTCAGCTGGTGACCATCTGCTCGCTCTATTTCCCCCTAATGAGACCATCACAAGGAGGTCAATCCTTCGCCTTATAGATCCACTTCCACCCCCATTCATCCTTATGGGCGATTTTAATGCCCATAATGCCCCAACCTCAGCGGGGGTCCCGACCAGGGGCCAAAATTGAGTACAAAGGACACGGAAAATAATATGTCAATTTTTCCGAACAAAATAGAAAATAATTGACTACGAGAAGTTAAGTAAAAAGTTTGACTTTCTCACAAAGCTACATAGTTTGGAATCTCAAGACGTCCGTGACGGAGCACGGAACCTGGAAGACTTTTATCCGGGGGATTTGGACGGTACTTTGAAAAACGAGTGTCTGCAGCTGGGAGCTCAATTGGTGTCTGCTGAGGCTACAGAGGGAAAAGGGTTATCGTCACTGGAGCTATACAAGTACATCCTGGAAAAAGGCTTTTTGGACATTTATCCAAACGTGGGAATAGCGCTCCGGATGCTGTTGTGTACACCAGGGTCAAACTGTTCGGCAGAACGGTCGTTTTCAGCGCCAAAGAGAGTAGAGAATTATTTAAGATCTACCACAGAAGAGAACAGGCTTAATTCACTCTCTGTGCTGTACATAGAGTCAGAAATAACGCAGTCTGTGGACTATAGTGAGGTCATCCGTTCCTTTGCAGAGAAGAAAGTTCGTAGCGTGGCAATGTAATCTTGTAATTATATGTAAATGTAAAAATTATAATGTGTAAAAAAAAGTATAGTTGGTACTTGCCTATTTCATTTCTAAGTCTGCTTGTCTATTTTCTAAAGTCAAATTAGGTTAAATAAATAAAAAATAAAAGTAAAGTTTGTTTTCTGCTAAATTACCAAAAAGGGGGTCCCGACTCTGTTAACTGCCTAGGGGCCCTGGGTCTCCATGTCCGGCTTGGAGGCAGCTAATGTAAGCATTCCAAAATCCTGCTCCCAACTAAAGCATGTCCCAGTTCCATGGTGGAGCGAGGAATGCCATGAGGCGATCCGTGCCAAGCGACGAACTTTTCGCTTCCTTCATGCTAATCCCACGGAAGAGAATATGTTGCGGTACCTGAGATAGACGGCATTGACACACAAGATAATCAGGAAATATAAGAAGGAATCTTGGAGGAAATATGTATCGAGCATTACAAGTTCCACCCCAGTCTCTGAGGTGTGGGAAAAGGTGAGGAAGATTTCTGGCCGAACTACCTCTTCCACCATTAGTGGGCTTATGACAAATGGCTCAATCATAACATTAACGAATGAAATAGCCAATGCGCTAGGGGCCCTGTTTGCTAAATCATCCAGTTCAGAATACCTGTCACCAGTTTTTCTTATTCAGAAAGATGAGCTGGAGCGGCAGACTCTCAGATTTTCTTCACGGAACAATGAGAGCTATAATCTGCCATTCATTGCATGGGAACTGGAAAGTGCTTTGACAGAGACGCATGACAGTGCTCCAGGTTTGGACACCATTCACTATGAGATGATACGTCACCTAAATCCCCCTGAGAAAGAATATCTGATAAATATGTACAACCAAATCTGTGTAGAAGGCATCTACCCCACGCAATGGGGAGAGGCCATTGTAGTGCCACTGCTTAAGCCAGGGAATGATAAAAAACTGCCTAAGAGCTACCGATCGGTATCGCTCACGAGTTGCCTCTCCAAACTCATGGAACGAACGGTCAATAGGCGTCTGGTTTGGTTTTTGGAATCAAATGGTCTATTGACCAACATTCAGTGTGGTTTTCGTCTCCACCGTTCCACCACCGATCATCTGGTGAGATTGGAGAGAGCTGTGTGTGAAGCCTTTGTCAGGAAGCATCACCTCATTGCAGTTTTCTTTGATATTGCCCGGGCTTATGACACCACATGGAGATTTGGTATACTTCGTACATTGCACTCATGAGGTTAAGGGGTAACTTACCCATATTTATCAAGAGCTTCTTATGGGAACGTTACTTCAGGGTGCGTATCGGGAGCGAAACCTCGCGAACGGTTCAGGAGAATGGTGTTCCACGGGGGTCTATTTTGAGTGTAACCTTGTTTGCCATTGTCATGGAATAGCCCAACGTATCAGGTCACCAGTAGAGGGGAGCCTCTATGTGGATGACCTGGCCATATATTGCAGTTCGCAAAATGTGGTGGCGGTTGAACACCAGCTTCAGCTGACAATTAACCGTCTTAATGAATGGGCCAAAAACAATGGGTTTGCATTCTCAGTGAACAAGACTGTTTTTATCCATTTCTGTTGTGTTTGCAGCCTCCACCTGGACCCAGCGCTATCACTATTAGGAACCGAGCTATCATTTGTTGAAACAGCACCATTTTTGGGTGTGCTATTAGGCTGAAAGTTGACTTGGCGTCCCCATCTGAAGAGACTGAAAGCAAGATGCCAATCCTTCTTGAACCTCTTGCACATTGTTAGTCATAAGTCATGAGGTGCAGACCGGACAATCTTATTAAGATTGTATCGATCACTTGTCCGCTCAAGATTGGACTATGGGAGCATTGTATATGGGTCGGCTAAACCATCAGTGCTGAAAACTATTGATGTGATTCACCATACAGGGTTTTGCTTAGCGACCGGTGCATTTTGCACTGGTCCAATACAGAGTATTCTCTGTGAATCTGGGGAATCATCGCTGCACATGCGCCGGAAACTGCTAGCTACGCGATATGTTGTAGATTTAAGCGCTAATCCCGATCACCCGGCTTACACAGCAGTTTTCGACCATTGTCATGTGCAGTTATATGATGCCCATATCCGCTGTGTAAAACCTCTAGCTGTGAGAATGCATAATGTTTTTGAAGAGTTGTCTTTTGAATTGCCTAAGACATTTAGAACGGAACACAGCGTATCTCCACCTTGGATGTTACGTTGCCCCAACATTATTACTTCTCTTGCCAAATTAGATAGGAATTCAACCCTACCTACTGAATACAGATGTGAATTTGAGGGACTCTATGCACGATTTCAGCAATTCACTGCGATGTACAAGGATGGCTCTAAACAGGGGAAGCATGTTGGATATGCTTTCACCATCGGCAGATGATCGTACTATTTTCGGCTACACCCGATATGTGGGATATTTGTAGCAGAATTGCATGCATTATGGAAAGCATTATGGTATGCATATTCGTACCCCAGCAGTGAATATGTCATCTTCACCGACTCACTATCTGCCTTACATGCCATAAAGTCTTTGCACCCTTCTCACCCTCTGGTTCAGCAGACCAGTCATCCTTGATGGATCTGGACTCCATAGGGGTGACGACAGTGTTTTAGTGGGTACCAGGTCGCGTAAATATTCTGGGTAATGAGAGGGCAGACAAGGCAGCCAAACTAGCTGCTAATGACGATGATATAAATGAATCAAAAGTTTTTGTGGGAGACATAAAAAAACATCTAAAACGTTTATACATCAAATATGGTAAGAAGAATGGAATGGGGTTATCTCTAATAAACTGAGAGCAATCAAAAAACAAAAAAACTCGTCCAGTTCATCCCGACTAGAATAGGTTGCCATCACAAGACTATTCATAGGTCACTACTGGTGGATGCACAGTTACCTACTGCTGCCCAAGGAACCTCCAGTGTGAGACATGTGATACTGCATTGACAGTGTAACATGTTTCACTGGATTGTATCCAGTTTATGAATGAGAGAGAAAGCGACAATATGGCTGGAAAAGTGTCACTTACTTTCACCTCCCCTAACTTCCTTCCACCTCCACTCACTTCCTTTCACCTCCCGTCATTTCCTTTCACCTACCCTCATTTCCCTTCACCACCCTCACTTCCCATCACCTCCCCTCACTTCCCTTCACCGCCCCTCACTTCCCTTCATCACCCTCCCTTCCTTTCAAACCCCCTCACTTCCTTTCAACTCCACTCACATCCATTCACATCCCCTCACTTTCGTACACCTCGCCTCACTACCTTTCACCTCCCCTCACTTCCCTTCACCAACCCTCACTTCCCTTCACCTCCCCTCACTTCCCTTCACCTCCCTCACTACCCTTCACATTCCGTCACCTCCCGTCAACTCCCCTCACCACCCTTCACCACTCCTCGCTTCACCTACCTACCCTCACCTCCCTTCAACTCCCCTAACCGCCCCTCACCTCCCCTCATCACACTCACATATTTTACTTTCACATCCCCTACCTTCACCTCCTCTTCCTTCACTTCCACTACCTTCATATCCCCTCACCTCCCCTCACCACCCTTCACCACCCCTAAACTCCCTTCACCGCCCTTAATTCCCCTCACCACAACTCACTTCCCTTCAACTCCACTCACCTCCCCTCACTTCCCTTCACCGCCCCACACTTCCCTTTACCATCACTCACTCCCTTCACCTCACCTAACATTCCTTCACCTCCCCTCACTTCCCTTCACCTCTACTCATTTCCCTTCACCGCCCCTCACATCCATTCACCTCCCCTCCGTTCCCATCACTGACCCTCATTTTCCTTCACCTCCCCTCACTTCCCTTCAACTCCCCTGACTTCCTTTCACCTAATTTCCTTTCATATCATCTCACTTCCTTTCACCTCCCCTCACTTCTTTTCACCACTCCTCACTTCCTTTCACCTCCCATCACTTCCTTTCGACTCCACTCACTTCCTTTAATCTCCCCTCACTTCCTTTCAATTACCCACATGTTCTTTCACCTCCTTCCATTTCATTTCACCTCCCCTCATTTCCTTTCACCTTCTCTCATCCTTTAACCTCCCCTCACTTCCTTTCTCCTCCCCTCACTTCCTTTACCTCCCCTCATTTCCATTCACCTCACCACACTTCCTTTCACATCCCCTCACATCCATTCACCTCATCTCAATTACTTTCTCATAATCTCAATTCCTTTCACCTCATCTCATTACCTTTTACCTCACCTCACTTCCTTTAACCACATCCCACTCCTTTCACTTCATTTCACTTACTTTCACCTCATCTCACTTCCTTTCACATTATCTCACTTCCTTTTACCTCATCTAAACTCCTTTATCCTAATCTCATTTCATTCTCCTCCCCTCACTTACTTTCATCTCCCCTCATTTCCTTTCACCTCACATCCTTTCACTTCCTCTCACTTCCTTTCACCTCCCCTCAATTTTTTCAACTACACTCACTTCCTTTCACCTCCCCTCACTTCCTTTCACATCACCTCACTTCCTTTCACTTCCACTAATTTCCTTTCACCTACTTTCTCTTCCTTTCACCTACATTCTCTTCCTTTCACCTCCCCTAACTTCCTTTCACCTCCCCTATTTTTCATTCACCTCCCGTAACTTCCTTTAACCTCCCCTCACTTCCTTTCACCTACCTTCACTTCCTTTCACCTCCACTCATTTCCTTTCACCTCCATTTACTTCCTTTCATTTCCTCTCAATTTCATTCACCTCCTCTCGCTTTCCTACACCTCCCCCAACTTCATTTTACATTCCTTCATTTCCTTTCACCTCCCTTCACTTCCTTTCACAACTCCTCACTTCCTTTCACCTCCCCTCACTTCCATTCACCTCCCCTCTCTTCCTTTCACTTCCCCTCACCTAACCCTCACTTCATTTCACCTCCCCTCACTTTCTTTCATCTCCCCTCGCTTCCTTACACCTCCCCTCACTTCCATTCTTCTCCTCTCACTTTTTTGTTTCCCCCTACTTCCTTACACCTCCCCTCACTTCCTTTCACCCCCAGCACTTCCTTTCACCACCTATCACTTCTTTCAGCTCCACTCATTTCCTTTACATCCCCTAACTTCCCAACACCTCCCCTCACTTCCTTTCAACTCCCCGCACTTCCTTTCACCTCCCCTCACTTCATTACACCTCTGCTCATTTCCTTTCACCTCCCCTCACTTCCATTCACATCCCATCACTTCCTTTCATCTCCCATCACTTCTTTTGACCTCCCCTCATTTCCATTCACCTCCATTCAACTCCATTCAACTCCTCTCACTTCCTATCACCTTTCCTCACTTCCTTTCACCTCCCCTAACTTCCTTTCACCTCCCCTCACTTCCTTTCACCTATCCAAACTTCTTCTCACCTCCCCTCACTTCCTTTCACCCCTCCTCTCCTCCCCTCAATTACACTCACTTCCTTTCACCTCATACCACTGCATTTCACCTCCCCGCACTTCTTTTCACCTCATATCACTTCATTTCACCTCCCCTTACTTTCTTTCACCTCCCTCCAATTCCTTACAACTCCATTCACTTCCCTTAACTTTCTTTCACAAACCCTCACTTCCTTTCACCTCCCCTAACTTCTCTTCACCGCCCCTCACTTCCTTTCACCTCCCATCATTTCCTTTTACCTCCCCTCACTTACTTTCACCTCCCCTCACTTCCTTTCATCTCCCGTCACTTTCGTTCACCTCCCCTCACTTCCTTTCATCTCCCATCAATTCCTTTAACCTCATCTGTTTCCTTTCACCTCATCTCACTTCCTTTCAACTCATCTAATTTCCTTTCGCCTCCCCTCACTTCTTTTTACTTCCTTTTACCTCCCCTCACTTACTATCACCTCTTCTAATTTCCTTTCACCTCCCGTCACCTACCCTCACCTCCATTCACCTCCCCAAACTTACTTTCACCTCCCCTCACTCTCTTTCACCTCTCCCAAATTTCTTTACCTCCACTCACTTCCATTAACCTCCCCTCAATTCCTTTCACCTTCTCTGTTATCCTTTCACCTCCCCTCATTTCCTTTCACCTACACTCACTTCCTTTAACCTCCTCTCACTTCCTTTCACTTTACTCACTTTTTTGCACCTCCCCTCACATCCTTACACCTCCCCTCAATTCTTTCAGCTCCCCTCACTTCCTTTCACATCCCCTCACTTCCTTTCACCTCATCTCACTTTCTTTAACTCATCTAATTTCCTTTCACCTCTCCTCACTTCTTTTCATTTCCTTTCACCACCCCTCACTTCCTTTCACCTCTTCTCACTACCTTTTACCTCCCGTCACCTTTCCTCCCTTCCCTTCATCTCCCTCACTTCCTTTTACCTCCCCTAATTTCCTTTCACCTCCACTCACTTCCGTTTACCTCCACTCAATTTCTTTCACCTCCCCTCATTACCTTTCATCTCCCCTCACTTCCTATCACCTCCACTCACATCCTTTCACCTCCTCTCAGTTCCTTTGACCTCCCCTCACTTCCTTTCACCTCCTCTCACTTCCTGTCACCTAATCTCACTTCCTTTCACGTCACTTCGCTCCCTTTCACTTCATCTCACATCCTTTCACTTCATCTCACTTCCCTTCACCTCATCTCACTTAATTACCCATAATCTCACTTCCTTTCACCTCATCTCATTACCTTTTACCTCAACTCACTTCCTTTCACCTCATCTCACTTCCTTTCACATCGTCTCACTTCCTTTCACCTATCCTCACATCCTTTTATCCCCCCTCACTTCCTTTCACTTCCCCTCACTTTCTTTCACCTCCCTTCACTTCCTTTCACCTTCCCTCACTTCCATTCACCTTCACTCACTTACTTTCAACTACCCTCACTTCCTTTCACCTCCCCTCACTATCTTTCACCTCCCCTCACTTCCATTCACCTCCCCTCTCTTTCTTTCACCTCCCCCACTTCCTTTCACCTCCCCTCACTTCTTATCACCTCCACTCACTTCGTTCCAACTCCCTTCACTTTGTTTTACCTCACCTCACTTCCTTTCACCTCCCTACACTTCGTTTCACCTCTACTCACTTCCTTTCACCTCCCCTAACTTCATTTCACCTCACATCACTTCCTTTCACCTCCACTCACTTCCTTTCACCTCTTCATACTTCTTTTCACCTCACCTCACATCCTTTCAACTCCCCCAAATTCCTTTCACCACCCCTCACTTTGTTTCACCTCTCCTCACTTCCTTGCACCTCCCCTAACTTCCTTTGAACTCCCATCACTTCCTTTCACCTCCACTCACTTCCTTTCACCTCTTCTTACTTCATTTCACCTCCCCTCACATCCTTTCACCTCCCCTCACTTCCAGTAACCTTCCCTCACTTTCTTTCACCTCCCCTCACTTCCTTTCACCTCCCCTCACTTCCTTTCACCTCATCTCAATTCCTTTCAACTCATCTCCTTTTCTTTCACCTCCCCTCATTTTTTTCACTTCCTTTCAACTCTACTCACTTCCTTACATCTCCCTTCACTTCCTTTCAACTCCCCTCACTTCCTTTAACCTCCCATCATGTCCTTTCATCTCCCCTCAGTTCCTTTCAACTCCCCTCACTTCATTTCAACACCCTTCACTTTCTTTCATCTCCCCTTATTTCCTTTCACCTCCCCTCACTTCCTTTCACCTCCCCTCTCTTTCTTTCACCTCCCCTCACATCCTTTCACCTCCCCTCACTTCATTTCATACCCCCTAAATTTCTTTCACCTCCTCTCACTTCCATTAACTTCCCCTTATTTCCTTTAAAATCCCCTCAATTCCATTCAACTCCCCTAACTTCCTTTCGCCTCCCCTCACTTCCTGTTACCTCTTCTTACTTCCTTTCACCTCCCCTCACTTCCTTTCACCTACCCTCACTTCCATTCACTTCCACTCACTTCCTTTCACCTCCCTTCACTTTCTTTCAACTCCCCTCACATCCTTTCATCTCTTCTCATTTCCTTTCACCTTCCCTCACTTTCTTTCACCTCCTCTCACTTTCTTTCTCCTCCCCAACTTCCTTTTACCTCCCCTTACTTCCATTCACCTCCCCTTACTTCCTTTCACCTCCCTTCACTTCCTTTCAACTCCCCTTACTTCCATTCACCTCCCCTTACATCCTATCACCTCCCCTCACTTCCTATCACCTCCCCTCTCTTTCTTTCACCTCCCCTCAGTTTCTTTCACCTCCCCTCACTTCATTTCTCTTCCCCTCACATTCTTTCACAACCTCTCACTTCCTTTCACATCCCCTTACTTCCTTTAACATCCCCTCACATCCATTCACCTCCCCTCATTTCCTTTCACCTCCCCTCTCTTTCTATCACCTCCCCTCATTTCCCATCACCTCCTCTCATTTCCTTTCACCTCCCCTCACTTCCTTTCACCAACCCTCACTATCTTTCACCTCCCTTCACTTCCTTTCACCTTCCCTCACTTCCATTCACTTTCCTTCACTTCCTTTCAACTTCCCTCACTTCCTTTCACCTTATCTCACTTTCTTTCACCTTCCCTCACTTCCATTCACCTTTCCTCACTTCCTTTCAACTCCCCTAATTCCTCTCACCTTTCCTAACTTCATTTCACCTCCACTCACTTTCTTTCACCTCCCCTCATTTCCTTTCTCCACCCCTCACTTCCTTTCACATCCCCTCACTTCCTATCGCCTCCCCTCACTTCCTTTCACCTCCCCTCACTTTATTTCACCTCCCCTCACTTCACTCCACCTCCCATCACTTCCTTTCACATCCCCTCACTTCCATTCACCTCCCCTCACTTTATTTCACCTCCCCTCACTTCATTCCACCTCCCATCACTTTCTTTCACCTCCTCTCACTAGCTTTCACCTCCCCTTACTTCCTTTAACATCCCCTCACTTCCTTTCACCTCCCCTCATTTCCTTTCGCCTCCCCTTATTTCCTTTCACCTCCCCTCTCTTTCTTTCACCTCCGCTCAGTTCCTTTCATCTCCCCTCGCTTCCTTTCACTTCCCTACATTTCCTTTCACCTACCCTCACTTTCTTTCAAACCCCTCATTTCCTTTCATATTCCCTCACTTCCTTTTAACTCCCCTTACTTCCTTTCAACTTCCCTTAAATCCTTTCTCCTCCCCTCACTTCCTTACAACTCCCCTCAATTCTTTTCACCTCCTCTCACTTCCTTTCACCTCCCCTACTTCCTTTCACCTCCCCTCACTATCTTTCAACTCCCTACACTTACTTTCACATTCCCTCCCTTCCATTCACCTTCCCTCACTTCCTTTCACCTTCCCTCAGTATCTTTCACCTTCCCTCACTTCCAGTCTCATTCCCTCACTTTCTTTCTCCTTCCCTCAGCTCCATTCACCGTCCCTCATTTCCTTTCACCTTCCCTCACTTCCTTTTAACTTCCCTCATTTCCTTTTACCTCCAATCGCTTCCTTACACCTCCCCTCACTTCATTTTACCTCCTCTCACTTCCTTTCACCTCCCCTCACTATCTTTCACCTCCCTTCACTTTCTTTCACCTTCCCTGACTTCCATTCGACTACCCTCACTTCCTTTCACCTTCACTCACTTACTTTCAACTACCCTCACTTCCTTTCACCTCCCCTCACTATCTTTCACCTCCCTTCACTTCCTTTCACCTTCCCTCCCTTCCATTCACCTTCCCTCACTTCCTTTCACCTTCCCTAACTTTCTTTCACCTCCATTCACTTCCTTTCACCTCCCATAACTTCTTTTAAAATCCCCTCAGTTTCTTTCACCTCCCCTCACTTCATTTCTCTTCCCCTCACATACTTTCACAACCTCTCACTTCCTTTCACATCCCCTTACTTCCTTTAACATCCTCTCACATCCATTCACCTCCCCTCATTTCCTTTCACCTCCCCTCTCTTTCTATCACCTCCCCTCATTTCCTTTCATCTCCCCTCTCTTCCTTTCATCTCCCTTCAGTACCTTTCACCTCCCCTCGCTTCCTTACACCTCCTCTCATTTCCTTTCACCTCCCCTCACTTCCTTTCACCAACCCTCACTATCTTTCACCTCCCTTCACTTCCTTTCACCTTCCCTCACTTCCATTAACTTTCCTTCACTTCCTTTCAACTTCCCTCATTTCCTTTCACCTTATCTCACTTTCTTTCACCTTCCCTCACTTCTATTCACCTTTCCTCACTTCCTTTCAACTCACCTTAATTCCTCTCACCTTTCCTAACTTCATTTCATCTCCACTCACTTTCTTTCAACTCCTCTAATTTCTTTTCACCTCCCCTCACTTCCTTTCACCTCCCCTCACTTCCTTTCTCCACCCCTCACTTCCTTTCACATCCCCTCACTTCCTATCGCCTCCCCTCACTTCCTTTCACCTCCCCTCACTTTATTTCACCTCCCCTCACTTCATTCCACCTCCCATCACTTCCTTTCACATCCCCTCACTTCCATTCACCTCCCCTCACTTTATTTCACCTCCCCTCACTTCATTCCACCTCCCATCACTTTCTTTCACCTCCTCTCACTAGCTTTCACCTCCCCTTACTTCCTTTAACATCCCCTCACTTCCTTTCAACTCCCCTCATTTCCTTTCGCCTCCCCTTATTTCCTTTCACCTCCCCTCTCTTTCTTTCACCTCCGCTCAGTTCCTTTCATCTCCCCTCGCTTCCTTTCACTTCGCTACATTTCCTTTCACCTACCCTCACTTTCTTTCACCACCCCTCATTTCCTTTCATATTCCCTCACTTCCTTTTAACTCCCCTTACTTCCTTTCAACTTCCCTTAAATCCTTTCTCCTCCCCTCACTTCCTTACAACTCCCCTCACTTCTTTTCACCTCCTCTCACTTCCTTTCACCTCCCCTACTTCGTTCACCTCCCCTCACTATCTTTCAACTCCCTACACTTCCTTTCACATTCCCTCCCTTCCATTCACCTTCCCTCACTTCCTTTCACCTTCCCTCAGTATCTTTCACCTTCCCTCACTTCCACTCACATTCCCTCACTTCCTTTCTCCTTCCCTCCCTCCATTCACCGTCCCTCATTTCCTTTCACCATCCCTCAGTTCCTTTTAACTTCCCTCATTTCCTTTTACCTCCAATCGCTTCCTTACACCTCCCCTCACTTCATTTTACCTCCTCTCACCTCCTTTCACCACCCCTCACTATCTTTCACCTCCCTTCACTTTCTTTCACCTTCCCTCACTTCCATTCGACTACCCTCACTTCCTTTCACCTTCACTCACTTACTTTCAACTACCCTCACTTCCTTTCACCTCCCCTCACTTTCTTTCACCTCCATTCACTTCCTTTCACCTCCCATAACTTCTTTTAAAATCCCCTCATTCCTTTCACATCCCCTCAATTCCTTTCGCCTCCCCTCACTTCCTTTCACCTCCCCTCCTTTCCTTTCACCTCCCCTCTCTTTTTTTCACCACCCCTCAGTTCCTTTCATCTCTCCTCGCTTCCTTTCACCTCCCCTCACTTCCTTTCACCTCCCCTCACATTCTTTCACCTCCCCTCACTTCCTTTCACATTCTCTCACTTCCTTTTACCTCCTCTTACTTCCTTTCACCTCCCCTTAAATCCTTTCACCTCCCCTCACTTCCTTTCATTTCCACTCACTTCCTTACATCTCCCCTCACATCTTTTCACCTCCTCTCACTTCCTTTCACATCCCCTCACTTCCATTCACCTCCCCTCACTATCATTCACCTCCCTTCACTTCTTTTACCTTCCCCTCACTTCCATTCACCTTGCCTCAATTCCTATCACCTTCCTTCACTTCCTTTCACCTTCCTTCACTTACATTTACATTCCCTCACTTCCTTTCACCAACCCTCAATTCCTTTCACCTCCCCTTTCTTTCTTTCACCTCCCCTCACTTCCATTCATCTCCCCTCTCTTTCTTTCACTTCCCCTCACTTCCATTCATCTCCCCTCACTTCCTTTCGCCTCCCCTCACTTTCTTTCACCTCCCCTCATTTCCTTTCACCTTCCCTCTCTTTCTTTCACCTCCCCTCAGTTCCTTTCAACTTTTCTCACTTCATTTCACCTCTTCTCACTGCCTTTCACCTCCCCTCACATTCTTTCATCTTCCCTTACTTCCTTTAACATCCCCTCATTTCCTTTCACATCCCCTCACGTCCATTCGCCTCCCCTCACTTCCTATCAAACTCCCCACACTTCCTTTCACCTCCCTCTCCATTTATTACCACCCCTCAGTAGCTTTCATCTCCCCTTGTTTCTTTTCACCACACCTCACATTCTTTCACGTCCCCTCACTTCCTTTCACATTCTCTCACTATCTTTCACCTCCCTTCACTTTCTTTCACCTTCCCTCACTTCCATTCACCTTACCTCACTTCCTTTCACCTACCCTCACTGCCTTTCACCTCCCCTTTCTTCCTTTCACCTCTCCTCACTACTTTTCTCCACCCCACACTTCCTTTCACCTCCCCTCACTTCCTTTCACCACATCTCTCTTTCTTTCACTTCCCCTTACTTCCTTTCACCTCTCCTTATCTCCATTCACATCCCCTCACTTCCTATCTTCTCCCCTCATTTCATTTCACCTCCCCTCACTTCCTTTCACCTACCCTCACTTCCTTTCACCTCCCCTTACTTCCTTTAACATCCCCTCACTTCCATTCACCTCCCCTCACTTCCTTTCGCCCACCCCTCACTTTCTTTCACTCCCCTCACTTCCTTTCACCTCCCCTCTCTTTCTTTCACTTACCGTCAGTTCCTTTCACCTCTCCTCACATCATTTCAACTCTTCCCACTGCTTTTTCACCTCCCCTCACTTCCTTTCACCTCCCCTTTCTTTCTTTCAACTCCCCTCAGTTCATTTCACCTCCCCTCCCTTCATTTCACATCCTCATACTTCTTTTTACCTCCCCTTATTTTCCATTCACATCCCCTGAAATCCATTCACCTCCCCTCACTTCCTTTCACCTCCATTCGCTTCCTTACACCTCCCCTCACTTCCTTTCACCTCCCTGACTTCCTTTCACCTCCCCTTAAATCCTTCACCTTTCCTAACTTCTTTCACCTCCACTCCTTTCCTTTCACCTCCCCCTCACTTTTTTTCACCTCCACTCAATTCGTTACACCTCCCCGCATATTCTATCACCTCCCCCACTTCCTTTCACCTCCACTCACTTTCTTTCACTTCTCCTCAATTCCATTCACCTCCCCTAAATTCCTTTCAACTCCCATCACTTCCTTTCACCTCCACTCATTTCCTTTCACCTCTTCTTACTTCCTTTCAACTCCCCTCACTTCCTTTCACCTCCCCTCACTTTCAGTAACCTCCCCTCACTTCATTTCACCTACCCTCACTTTCTTTCAACTCCTCTCACTACCTTTCACCTCCCCTTACTTCCTTAACATCCCCTCACTTCTTTCAACCTCCCCTCATTTCCTATCACACCCCTCACTTCCTTTCACCTCCCACTCTTTCTTTCCACCTCCTCTCAGTTCCTTTCATCTCCCTCGCTTCCTTTCACCTCCCTACATTTCCTTTCACCTACCCTCACATTCTTTCACTTCCCCTCACTTCCTTTCACATTCACTCCACTTCTTTTACATCCCCTTACGTCCTTTCACCTCCCTTTTAATCCTTTCACCTCCCCTCACATCCTTACACCTCCCCTACTTCTTTTCACCTCTCTCACTTCCTTTCACCTCCCCTAACTTCCTTTCATCTCCCTCACCCATCTTTCACCTCCTTCACTTCCTTTCATCTTCCATCACTTCCATTCACCTTCCCTCACCTTCCTTTTACCTTCCCTCAGTTCCTTTCACCTTCCTTCACTTCCATTCACCTTCCCTCACTTCCTATCACATTTTCTCACTTCCATTCACCTTCCCTCACTTCCTATCAACTTCCCTCACTTCCTTTCATCTTCCCTTACTTCCTTTCACCACCACTCGCTTCATTACACCTCCCTTCCATTTTCATTCACATTCCTCACTTCCATTTACATTCCCTCATTTCCTTTCACCTACCCTCACTTCCTTTCACTTCCCCTTTCTTCCTTTCACCTCCCCTCACTTCTTTTCACTCCCTCACTTCCTTTCACCTCCCTCACTTCCTTTCACTTCCCTCTCTTTCTTTCACCTCCCCTTACTTCCTTTCACCTCCCCTTAATTCCATTCACCTTTCCTCACTTCCTATCACCTCCCCTAACTTCATTTCACCTCCCCTCACTTCTTTCACCTACCCTCACTTCCTTTTCACCTCCACTTTACTTCCTTTAACATCTCCTCACTTCAATTAACCTCCCCTAACTTCCGTTCGCCTCCCTCACTTTCTTTCACCTCCCCTCACTTCCTTTCACCTCCCCTCTCTTTCTTTCACCTCCCTCAGTTCCTTTCACCTCTCCTAACTTCATTTCACCTCTTTTCACTGCCTTTCACCTCCCCTCACTTCCTTTCACCTCCACTCATTTCTTTCATCTCCCCTCGTTTCCTTACAACTCCCTAACTTCCTTTCACCTCCCCCTCACTTTCTTTCACTTCCCGTACTTCCATTTCACCTACCCTCACTTCCTTTCACCTCCCACACTTCCACTCACATTCCCTCACTTCCTTTCTCCATCCCTCACCTCCATTCACCTTCCCTCATTTCCTTTCACCTGTCCCTCCACTTCCTTTTACCTTCCCTCACTTCCTTTCACCTCCAATCGTTTCCTTACACCTCCCTCACTTCATTTTAACTCCTCTCACTTCTTTCACCTCCCTCACCTCCTTTCACCACCCCCTCACTATCTTTCACCTCCCTTCAATTTCTTTCGCCTTCCCTCACTTCCATTCGACTACCCTCATTTCCTTTCACCATCACTCACTTACTTTCAACTACCCTCACTTCCTTTCACCTCCCTCACTATCTTTCACCTCCCTTCACTTCCTTTCACCTTCCCTCACTTCCATTCACCTTCCCTCAGTTCCTTTCACCTTCCCTAACTTTCTTTCACCTCCTTTCACTTCCTTTCACCTCCCATTACTTCTTTTAAAATCCCCTCACTTCCTTTCACATCCCCTCACTTCTTTCGCCTCCCCTCACTTCCTTTCACCTCCCCTCATTTCCTTTCACCTCCCCTCTCTTTTTTTCACCACCCCTCAGTTCCTTTCATCTCCCCTCGCTTCGTTTCACCTCCCCTCACTTCCTATCACCTCCCCTCACGTTCTTTCACCTCCCCTCACTTCCTTTCACATTCTCTCACTTCCTTTAACCTCCTCTTACTTCCTTTCACCTCCCCTTAAATCCTTTCACCTCCCCTCACTTCCTTTCATTTCTACTCGCTTCCTTACACCTCCCCTCACTATCTTTCACCTCCCTTCACTTCCTTTTACCTTCCCTCACTTCCATTTACCTTCCCTCAATTCCTATCACCTTCCTTCACTTTCTTTCACCCTCCTTCACTTACATTTAACATTCCCTCACTTCCTTTCACCTACCCTCACTTCCTTTCACCTCCCATTTCTTCCTTTCACCTCCCCTCACTTCATTTCCCTTCACCACACTTCCTTTCACCTCCCCTCACTTCCATTTATCTCCCCTCTCTTCTTTCTTCACTCCTTACTTCCTTTCACCTCCCCATATTTCCATTCACCTCCCCTCACTTCCTATCACCTCCCCTCACTTCATTTCACCACCCCTCACTACCTTTCACCTACCTTACTTCCTTTCACCTTCCTTACTTCCTTTAACATCACCTCACTTCATTCAACTCCCCTCACTTCCTTTCGCCTCCCCTCACTTTCTTTCACCTCCCCCTCACTTCCTTTCATCTCCCCTCTCCTTCTTTCACCTCCCCTCAGTTCCTTTCACCTTTCCTCACTTCATTTCACCTCTTCTCACTGCCTTTCACCTCCTCACCTCCCCTCACTTCATTTCACCTTCCCTTACTTCCTTTAACATCCCCTCATATCCTTTCACATCCCCTCACTTCCATTCGCCTCCCCTCACTTCCTTTCACCTCCCCTCACGTTCTTTCACCTCCCCTCACTTCCTTTCACATTCTCTCACTTCCTTTTACCTCCTCTTACTTCCTTTCACCTCCCCTTAAATCCTTTCACCTCCCCTCACTTCATTTCACCTTCCCTTACTTCCTTTAACATCCCCTCATATCCTTTCACATCCCCTCACTTCCATTCGCCTCCCCTCACTTCCTTTCACCTCCCCTCACTTCCATTCACCTCCCCTCTCCTTTTTTTACCACCCCTCAGTTCTTTTCATCTCCCCTTGCTTCTTTTCACCTCCCCTCACTTCCTTTCACCACCCCTCACATTCTT